>LSYV01000020.1:609596-621491 GCA_001584585.1 Gonium pectorale
GGGGCGTGCGAAGACTGAGAGCTGGCGGCAGGCGCCATCCTCCCTCGTGGGTCCGTCGTGCATGCATGGACCGACCAAGGACCGGGCGGTTTTGGTAGCGGGCTGAGAAGTCCGGACCGGCTATCCTTGCAGTCTAGACCGTGTGTGTGTGTGGGGGGGGGGGGGCGTCAGCCACCCCGGCAACAGTGCAACACGCCACAAGCCGTGTGAAGTGACGTGCATGCATGTGGTAGATTGGCGCTGCTACGGACCGCACTAGGGATGACGTCTGCGAGCGTTTGGGTCTTGGGTCCCTTGACTTGGGCATTTTGTGCCTAGTGCTGCGGCATAAAATCATGATAGGGTTGGAGTGTTGTGCGGGGGGCAAGGGGGCAGTGGCATGCACCACTGGGCTGCACCTTCACACTGCACGTGGCGCCGTTGGCGGGGGGCTGCCGCATCCCCCCCCCCGCAAAACACAGCATCCAGCTCATTACAGACAGCTATCAGGCACAGGGCAGTACGCAGTACAGCCGCGCCTTTGCACGTACATGGCCTATAGTCACATGCCATCGAAACTGCATGGAGTGCTACCCTACCACCGCCTCAGAAGCAGAAGGATTGCCGCCCCAAAACACTTGCCCATGCCACACAGCGACCCATGGGTCACTGGGTCCAAATTCGCTCGTTCTGGACGCCCTGAACCCCGACAATACTCCATAGCTCTCACATCACACTCCACCGTAGGTACAGTCACGGACACGGTCAGTGACAGTGCACACGGCGCCGTTGGCGGGGGGGATGCCACCCCACCCCCCGCACCCCCCCGCATCACACAGAATCAGGCACCACCGAGGGCAGCCACCGTCCGAATCAAACAGCACACGCGACCCGTACAACCGCGGAGGTGCTGTCTCGGCATACATGACGCTGTTACCATGCTCAGTCAGCGCGCAGGGCTCACATGCGGTGCTTCCCAACACTCCAAACTGGTCATGATGGCATGCTGCAGCACTTTGCACAAAATGACCAAGTCAATGGACCCAAGGCGCCAATGCACACAGACACGGTCCCAATCACGGTCCGTATGTAGCAGCGGCAATCTACCAAATGCCTGCACGTTACTTCACACGGCACGTGGCGCCGTTGGCGGGGGGGCTGCCGCCCGCCCCCGCCCCCCCCCCGCAAAACACAGCATCCAGCACATTGCAGACAGCTATCAGGCACAGGGCAGTACGCAGTACAGCCGCGCCTTGGCACGTACATGGCCTATAGTCACATGCCATAGAAGCTGCATGGAGTGCTGCCCTACCACCGCCTCTGACACTGAAGGACTGCCGCCCCAAAACACCTGCCCATGCCAGCCACACAGCCACACACACACCCGCCGAACACAGCAACCAGCACATTACGGACAGCCGCGTCACTGTATTCCCTTTCGTGCAACCCTTACGGACGTGGCCCCTGCCCGCGCGCGCGTATTCTTTCTTCGGGCCATTGCACAGGTAACCGGGCAGTGGTGCATGCCCCAAAACACCTGTCCATGCCACCCAGCCAGACTGCGACCCATGGGTCACTGTCCAAATTCGCTCATGCACATTAGGGGCTGCGACCAGGCACGCGGCAGGCCACCCTACAGCAGGGCCTTTGCACATACAGGGTCCGTAGCAACATGACATCGCAGCTGCATAGAGTAATACCCTACCACCGTCTCTGAAGAGCAAGGACTACTGCCTGCCCATGCCAGCCTGACAGCTACCCGTGGATCACTGGGTCCAAATTCGCTTGTGCTGGCCTCCGTGAACCCCGACACTGGTCCATAGCGTCCATGTCACACCCACACGCAGGCACAGTCACAGACTCGGTCCGTGACAGGGCGCACAGCGCCATTTTTTTTGGGGGGGGGGGGCTGCCGCTTTTCATGACCCGTGCAGCCACCAACCCCCCCGCGCACGCATATTCCTTCTTCGGGCCGTTGCAAAGCAACCCTCAACGGACCCACAAAACCGTCCACCCCTCCAACCGTCAACGGACCCACAAAATGGCCAAGTCAAGGGATCACGCAGCAGCAGCAGATCACGCAGCTGCAGCAGCAGTATTACGTGGACAGCGGAAAGCTGCTGCTGCGGCAGATGGCCACTCAGGCTGTCAACAAGCTGGTCCGCAAGGTCAAGCCTGGCATTTCGGCGTACGACGCTCGCGACGTGCGGCTGTCAGTCGTAGCCGCTTACGCCGAGGAGAGCCAGGCGGGCGTCACCGTGTACCAGAAGTTCTCCAAGAAGTACACCAAGCTCAAGGCAGGTGTGAAGGCCCTGTGCGAGATGGGCAGGCCCGTGGCACAGTCCTTACGAGCTGCCCTGCTGCGGCCCCTCGGTGGAGACAAACAGCGGCTCGCCCATGTCGGCCGCGAGCTCCACCAGGCAAGTTAGGACCTCCTCAGCGTGCGGCCGCGTGAGCAAAGGCACGTGCTCCTTGATGGCAGCCCGGAGCACCTCCTCCGTCACCGGCGGCTGCGGAATGGGGTGTGCCACGGGCCTGCCCATCTCGCACAGGGCCTTCACACCTGCCTTGAGCTTGGTGTACTTCTTGGAGAACTTCTGGTACACGGTGACGCCCGCCTGGCTCTCCTCGGCGTAAGCGGCTACGACTGACAGCCGCACGTCGCGAGCGTCGTACGCCGAAATGCCAGGCTTGACCTTGCGGACCAGCTTGTTGACAGCCTGAGTGGCCATCTGCCGCAGCAGCAGCTTTCCGCTGTCCACGTAATACTGCTGCTGCAGCTGCTGCTGCAGCTGCGTGATCTGCTGCTGCAGCTGCGTGATCTGCTGCTGCTGCCCCGAGACTTGCTGCTGCAGCTCCGTAATCTCCTCCTGCTGGTAGGAGGCGTGCAAGTCGAGCCCAGCAAGTGCCTCTGCTGAGCTCAGCACGGCGCCAGCTATGGCTTTTTGGGAGGGCGGCCGCCCAGAGCTCGCGCCGGTGCATATGGACTCTGCTTCTCCAATCGCGACCAGAACAGAAGAGCGCAGCTTCCACAAGCTGGTGCCGCCGGCTGCGGCGCCAGCACATGGATGCGCGCTTTTCATGGACCCCACGAGTTTATAGCAATTCTGAAAACCGGATTGGGCGCGCAGCGCCAGTTCCTCCATTGCACTGCAAGGGAAGAGGACATTGGGGCAAAGGAGTCAGTGAGCCTGAGCTGCAGCGCTTGGGAGATGATACGGCTGAGGTTGTGAACAGAGAAGACATGAAGATATACACCCAGACGCCACAAAAAATCAAAACCGAACGTTCTTCGACGCTTTCAAGTTGCACGTCAAGACACGCCGGGAACCGGCTCAAGATCAGGCTGCTCATTTCGTCACCCTCAGCGAAAGGCTTCAAACCGGCAGCCCTCATCAGGCACGGGTCCAGCTCAAGTGTGCAGTTGGGCTATACCCCCATCATCTTCTGGACCCGCATCTTTCACCTACGAAGCCTCCCGTCACATAGAGCTGGGTTCGCCGTGATCCCCGTGCCCCAGACCCCAGATCCCAACCACCTCGGCGAGCCCGTACAATGTGCATGCCGGAAGTCAGCCACCCAACCGAGAGTCAAGAGCCGGCGTTCTAAACGACACCGTGTCGCACCTGCTGGTGGTGCAGTAGCCGATGAGTAACCGATGAACCACACGTCGCTGCGGTCCACAGGCCTTGGCGCAGTAGCTGCACCTGGTGGGCGGGTCGGGGGTCGGGCAGGGCACGCGAAGGCACGAAGACTCGCAAGGCAGGAAATGCACTCCGCCCCTGCATACCAAACACAGTTCAAAACTCGCTCAGCACACAGCTCGCCAACCCGGTCTCATCGGCGCCTCACGGCCAGTGTCGTCATCCCTGATTCTTCCACCCCACCCAGCCGCACGCTCCATGCCCACTCGAAACAGCAGGCGCAGCAGTATGGGGAGCATAGATGATGCCCTTCAGGAAGCACGCACCCTATTTACACGCATAAGCCTGCTTCCAGCTCGTACCTTGGCTTGTTGTGGGGAGCTCAGGACCAGGCCTGGTCGGAGGGCTCTTCCAGCTTCCAGCTTGTGGCGAAGCCAAAGCCAAAAGTTCTGTGTTTGCTTGGAAGTGGAGCGAAAGGAGCAGCCGTAAACAAGGAGCGAAGGAGGAGCGAAATGGAAGCAGAGGAATGCAGGAAGGTTTGCAAGGATTGCTGCACCCCACGCGGTGACGACAATAGAGAGCAACTTGTTTTGAGGACAAATTCAAGACTGAAGAGAGACGACGCGCACCGCACCGTACCGCCGTCACGCGGTACGTGTCGGGCGGTAACCCCTTCTTGTTACAGGTGACACACTTGCAGATCCGCAAACACCAGACATGTGACATGTGAACCCCTTACATTGACCCTAGTCCTCCCCCCAGCCAAGGCCGTAAACAAGCCCAGCAGGCGGTGGCTTCTAGCACGGGAGGCAAGGACCGCCACCCTTACAGTCAAGGCGCAATAATGAGTTTCGGATGCATGTCGGCAGCGTCTGGTCGCCCTGGCACCTCGGGCAGGCCCATCATACTCCCTACATCCCTGCGATCCTCGGTTTGGGCAAGCTGAGCAAGCCCAGCGGCAAGCCCAGCGGCAAGCCCAGCGGCAAGACGGGCCGTGACGCGGATGACCGTGACCGGCGCCTTGGTGCCTGACTGGTGTCATACCAGATTACCGGATACAGCATCGTGACTAACCATCATAGGGACAGGCGCTCCTTGACTGTCGTGGCTGGTAGAGCGAGAAGTGGGATTCGGTGCCCATGCCACCAAGCGTCGAAGCTGCTGGCTCCCAGCGCCCAATTTGCGGGCTGCTGCTGCCTCAACCGCCCATGCCGGGGCCCTGACGACGACGAAGGCGTAAGTGGCGTAAGCCAGATTCTACGGCACCATGGGAGTCTCCTGACACGTCTTACAGCGTGCCTCCTTGTAACAGCGCTCGCTCTGCGCAAACGCTCTCTGCCTTGGGTGACGTTCCGGACAGTTTCGGATCCGGGAATCTTGTCCCCTGCTCAAATCAAGTGCTGTCTGACAGCCTGCCAGTAAATCCTACGTGCGGTGACCCAGCACTACACACTGGGACTGCCAGTTTGAGAGGCCTGTAGAAACCGCATACGTACGGCACCTGCACTCCACCCCGCCTGGCGCGGCAGGTTGCACGTGACCATAGCACTAGGACGACGCTTAATGATGCGCAGAGCTATAGGGTGTGGCCAGGCAGCGCAGCGCAGCGCTTTGGCCACCTTGGCCACCTTGGCCCCCACGTACTGCACCGCCTTGCCGCCGCCCGCCGCCCGCCGCCAGCAGCCCCGCAGCCGCCTGGTAGCTGCACATGCGGTTGGCGGTTGGTGGGGAGAGGGGTGGAAAAGAGGGAGAGGGAGCAAGAGGGGGTGAGAGAGCGGACGAGGTTTGACCAACACACAAACGGTGTGTCGCGCTGCATACGGACAGGGGGGGCGTGCAAATGGGCCCTAGGTGTTAATGTTGTGTATTCAGGGGAGACGGCTGGGGACGGGGGGCGCATGCGGTGACACGTGGTTGTGACCTCCACGTGCGTACCAGTCACCGCCAGCCGGCATGCCGCGTCGCAAGATCCGGCGGTGCAGGTGCGGCTGAGGCGCCGGGGTGTAGGCGCAGGGCGGGGGGGGGGAGTGGAAGGTGGGTGACAAAAAAGAGAAATCTGAGTGAGCTGCAGCGAGCCGGCGACTGCCCAATACCCGCCAGCGCACAGCCCCTGCACCGGGGTGGGGACGTGAGAGGCCGTCGGGCACGCCATCCTGCATCTTGACAGCACGCTGATTACCCACACACCCCTCCCCTGTGCTTACCTCGCGCATCAATGCGACCCGTCTACACGCCCCTCAGCATCCTTCACTCCACAACCCGTCCAAACCCGCAAACCCGTCACTACACCCCCGTCCCTGTTCCCTGGACCCCGCCGCCGCCCCGCACAGCGCCCCGTACGGCACCCACGTACGGCACACAGGTTACAGGTTACACGTCCGTCAAAGCCGGGGGGTTCATGGCACACGCACATGCTGGACCGCCGTACGATGGCGGCGAGCCTGTGGGCCGCTAGCCGCTGCGCCGGCCCGCCGAGCACAGCCGCCGTCGCCACCTCGGCCTGCGTGGGCTCGTCCGTTGCCAGGTGCTCGGGGGACATGTGGAAGCCCAGCCTGGGGGTGTGTGTATAGGTACCCGAAGGACCAGCGAATGTGGAAACATGGGCGCGGGGGAGCCAGGCAGCCGCCAGGCAGGAGGGGAGGGCGGGGGGCGGGGTCGCAGTAGGCGAAGGAGCGGATAGGGTAAAGGGGTGGGGTGAGCAGGCAGGAGGTGCCGTGGAAGACCTGCCGCGAATAGGGCGGGATGCAACAATGAAAACCAAGGACGGCAGGTGGCACCCGCCAGTCACGGGAGGAGTGGCTTATACAGGAAAGGCTGTCTCACTAGAGATGCTGAGGGGAGCGCAGGGGAGGGAGAGCGCAGGAGAGCGCGGGGGAGGGGGAGGAGGAGGGCTAGGGTGAGGGTGAGGAGCATGTGCTATGCGCCTGGCGGGAAAGGGGTAGAAGACAAGCGCATGGCATGGCGTGCGGGCATGGCGTGGGTGGAGGGGGCACACGGCGCGAGGCGCGGGTGGTATGAGTGGACTTTGTCAAGGGGACTAGGGGAGGTGGGGCGAGGGAGGTGGGAGTTTGGTACAAAGCACCGGTCTCGGTTTCACAAAAGCTGCTCGGAGCGCATGCCTGCCCGTCCCAGCCGGTAGAGAAGTTAGGGAAGGGAGGGGGGCATGGCAGCCGCCAGCGAGGGTAGGCGAGGGGGCGGGGGCGCGCCCTTGGCGGCATTGACTGTAGTCGGGGTGAAAGCTGAACGGGGGGGGGCGGTTGCAATTGGGCCTCACCAACCGTTGGGGTTTGGGTGGGAGATAGAAGCCCAGCCGGGAGCGGGGGCGCTGGAGTTCTAAGGCATGCAGCCGCCAGCCGGGGCAGAGACGAGGAGTTCTAAACACACAGAGGTAGGATGAGTAAGGTGCAAGCAGTAAATGCTGCTGCGGAAGGGCATGATCGACCTCGAAAGCGTTAACCCGGTGGTCCTTAAGATCCTGGACAAGGAGGATTCCAAGATCGCAAGGTTTGTCAGGGACTATCTCCCTTAGTGAGTCAGTCTTGTTTGGGTTTCACCCTCTACGGCGAGGAGAACCGGCACTGGATCGTCGAGCGGCGTCTGTGCCCAGCTGGGCCGCGCCGGAGTCCGGATCGTGTCCGGTTGGATCGTGTGTCCGGCGGATCCGGTCTTAGCGTATTGCGGAGGCTCGATGGTGACTAAAGTTACAAAGCGCGTGTGCGCGTCCGCGGCTGTATGAGCTAACCGCCGTACATGAAAGCGATACAATTATTGCCGTACGAGAACTGTAATACGTACGGTAGCACGCGCAGCGCACGCCGCACACCTCCTCCGTGAAGGTGGGCGGCAGGAGCACCAGCACCGCAGCCAGCGCGTGGTGGCGGTTGGCGGCCAGCCCCACCGCCAGGCCCCCGGATGCCGGCGGCAGGGGTTGAGCGGCGTGACGAGTTTGTGCAGCCGGCCCGCCACGTACATGTGTGTCCACGTGGCGCGGTCGTACTGCAGCGCCGCCGCTTCCATGGAGCCGTACTTCATGGTGGTCTGGCGTTGACCCGCGGGTCAAACAGAGCGAAAGCGAGAGGTTTTGAACCGAGTGGGGGGAGGGGGGAGGGGAAGGGTCAACGGAGGCGGAAAGGAGTGGATGTAGGCGGTGGCGAAACCAGGGGCGGGTGGCGTCGATTGCTGTGCGGGCTGGGTACTGGGGAGGGCTCGCGCAAGGATCGGGGCCAGGGGGGGGGGCGTTCAACTTCCGCACAGTGACACGCGCGCTGCACGCCGCGCCGCCATCCCGCCGATTCCGCCGCCGCCGCCGCTGCCCTGGAGCCCCGCCAGGGGCCCCACTGCGCAAGCACTGCGCACAGCGCCGGGAACACTATGTGCTCCGTACCACACATACGTACATGCCGTACGCACAATGCCACACAACGGCGGAGCGGCGCACCTGTGCGTCCTGCGGCACGAACGCTAATGGGGAGGAGCACTTTGCACACCGCCGTGCCGTACACACGTCGTACACAGGGGGCTCCGCCCCCCCAATGCCGCTTCGCGGCGGGGGCTCCGCCCCAAAGGAACGGTACAGTCTTTTGCAGCCCTCCTCCAATCTGTGCGCCATACCCCGCTTCCCAGCTGCCTGTGCCGCCGCATCGTATCGTGGCGTGCTGAGTGCTGCTACCGTGACTGAAATTGGCCGTGCTGGAACTTTGCTTGCAGGCGCAGGCAGTTCCACTGAAGCGCGGGCGCGGGGACGTGCCCGACCAGCGGCTTGCTTACATGTAACTCCGCCAAGCCGCACAGCGGAGTGGGCGGCCCTTACGTCACCAAGCATACCCACCTCCGCCATCCATCCAATGCACTCTTGCAGCACACATACAACCGGCTATAACGCAGACCACGCGCAGCCGTCTACTACCTAAGACGGCCGAGCCAAGGGCCGCATCTCCTGCAGGAAAAGTAGAAACCTCATCGAGGCCTACAATGTGCTTGATGAACACCACATGGCGCGGAGGTCCCCGGATGATACGCCACCGGAAGGTATCAACACCGCGACGCGACGCGGACATGCCAGGCCCGCGCCACAGCCATCAGGTGCCACTTCCTGTCACTGAACTCGGGTGCGGCCGCAATCCTCGGCTCAGAACCGTCCTGTCACTCTCCTTGGCCTTAATCCGCACGTACCTTGCCGTTGCTAGCAACAACCGCTGTGCAAGCCAGCATCGCCCTGCAGCAGCCGGGCAGGCCGCCGAGCGGCGATGCCCTCGCGACACCCCTCCGTGACACCCGCTGGACGACGACGCCCACTGGAACACGCCCCCCGGCTCCTCCCCACCCCACGTCACCAAGGAGGCCCGTGCCTCCCTCCCCAGGCACACCAACCTCCCTGACCGGCCCCTCAGCCCCCGGCGGGAGGTGCACCGCGCACCGCCACCCCCGCCCACCGGCGCGCCGACAGCCACGGCCGCCTAGCTAGCGGGCCCTCACGGACGCCACCATGTCGCCCCACGCAGCGCCCAGCGACCAGGGCCGGCAGTGCACCGCGTGTGCGGTCCGCGCGCGGCTCGGGCTCGGGCTCGGGCAGGGAGCTGCAGCAGGCCGCAGGGCGGCGGCAGAGGCTGAGGTCGAGGAGAGGACTGCAGCAGGCGGCTGCGCCGACGCTCGGGGCCACAGCCGCTCCGCCTGCGCACGTGGGAAGGCCGTGAGGGGCGGGCCCGTGGGGAGGCAGGCGGGGGGCAGGCGGGGGGCTGAGAGCGGCGGTGCGCCGACACGTGCGTCATCGGAGAGGGCCCGACCGCACGAGCGGCCGGCCGCGGCCGCAGGAGGGCGGTGCTGACCACCGGGCAACGAGACAGCAAATCATGAACGCCGGAAATGGCCGCACGATGCTGCTCTCTCGCCAATACGAACATGCCACACATGCTGCCCTCCCGACTCACGTACCGTACGGCCCCCGCCCCCCGCCGCCACTCACCGCCTGCTCCGCCTCCCGCGCCAGCTCCTCCTTGCCCAGCGCCGCCTCCACGAGGCCCAGCAGCATTGCCGCGAGCGCCGCGCCAGCGCCCGCCGGCCCCGCCGGGGCCACCGCCAGGGCGCCACGTCGCCCGCCAGCGGCGGCCCTGTGGGCCGGCTGCACGTGCTCGGCGGGGCAGGCCACGGGCGCGGGGCTCAACGCGCTCAGGGCCGCCCGCGCGGCCCACCGCGCCTCCAGCAGGCTGCGCTTGCGCGCCGCGGCCGCGCCCGTCGCATCCCCCCCTGCATCTACCGCAGCGGCGGACGCCTGCAGCAGCGCCGCGGCGGCCTGCACCGTGTGCGCCGCGGCGCGCAGCCCGGCGGACAGGGCGTCAGAGCCGCCAGTCGCCACCGCCGCCGCAGCGGCGCCACTGACGGCCGCCGCTGCGTCGGCGGCGGCGGACCGCGCGCCCTCGACGTCACCCAGCTGTAGCAGCAGCAGTGCCCTTTGCACCGAGGAAACGTCCGTGAGAGCCAGCGCGGGGCGGGACCGCGGCACGGCGGCGACGACGGCGGGGCTGGCGGCGGGCCAGGCTCGGTCCAGCGTCTGGATCGCCGCCGGCGCCTCCCCCGCCGCCATCCGGACGGCAGCCCACTCCAGCAGCGGCAGCAGCTCGTAGCTGGTGGGAACCGCGCCCCCGCCTGGCGCGCAGGCAGTGGCTGAGGCGGCGGCCGCCTTCGCCGCCTTGCAGGCCTGCTCGTACGCCGCGTCCGCTGCCGCCATGTCCCCCTGCGTGCGTGCAGAGCGGCATCCCCACTTAGGGGACAACACTCCGGGGGCGTGGCCCGCAGGCGGCGCAACCCAAAGGAGCGTGGCAACCCAAAGCAGAGGCGCGAAAGGGCACAGCCAGCGCGGGGAAGCAGAGTAGACGGATGTGCGCATTGGGCGGACACGGCACGGCGCGGAAGCACGGTCGCATTGCCACCTCTGAAACGAAACGAGCCCAACCCACCTTGAGCGCCTGTATGCGGGCGCACTGGCGGTGCGCTGGCGAGGGGTCGGCAGCGTGGGCCTGCGCCAGCCTGCACATGCGCACGTACGGGCGCGGCCCACGGCCCACGGCACACGTTGTGGACACGTCCTCCCAGGCCATACACAGCCAGCATTATCGGTAGCACCAAGCATACACACCCGCGTGTTGCCCGGGGACGCAAGGTGCAGTGAGTAGACACTGGACCGGCAGCTGCACGACACCTCCCGTGGCCATATCGCTGTACGCTCACTGCTCACCGGAGCGCCTCCTCCGCTGCCTCCCGCGCGCTCAGCTCCCAGTCCGTGCCTACATCCGCGCCGCCCGTCGCAGCCGCAGCCGCAGCCGAGCCCTCCCTGCCGCGCAGCTGCAGGCGGCACTCGCTGAGGACCGCCAGCGACCGCACGGCTGCGTCGGCCAGGGCCGCGCGTTGGGCGCGGTGCGCAGTGACCCGCGGGTCGGCTGGAGCGTGGGAGCGCGCTGGCGGTTGGAGGGGTTGGCGCGGCGTCACATGGTGCAAGGGGGAGGAGGGGACGGGCAAACGAAGTCAATCCGTCGAGCAGAACTAGTGAAGCAATGCCGCCTCGGTAGTCTCTAGAAAACAAAGCGCATCGCAAAGAAATCTGGAGGCCCGCGACGCGCGCGCACAGCAGGCCGGTTACGGTATGCAGGGCAGAGACCAGCCTCGAGCCTCGACCGCAAGCTGGAGATGCGCGGTTCGCCGTACAACCTCCGTGGCCTGTTCAAGATCACGTAGCCAGAGGCCGTGACTAGCCCGACAGCGGAAGATGCCCTGGCTACGACCCAGCTGTGAGCAAAGCGCAAACTAAGCTCAGCCCAGCCTGTGAACGTACCGGCGGCCATCGCGAGAGCCATGGCGGGCGGCAGTCCGGGCACCACAGCGGGCCGCTGCGCTGCCGCTGCCGCGGCCGGGGGCTCGGCCGGCAGAGCCGCCAGCTCCACCTGGCATCGGGCGGCGGCGGCACGCGCGGCCACCGCGGCGGTGCGGTAGTGGCGGGCCTGGCCGCCAGACGCGATGGCGCGCTGCGGGGAGCCAAAGAAGCACTCGCATACCTCAATGGAGGGTTGTGTGTGGACAGCAATCAGGAAGCGGGCGGGCGGCAGCGCCACGCCCAGGAAAGCTGTGCGCCGTCCTGAACTCAATTCAACTGCACAATTGTTCATGACTTTGTGCCATTGTCCTTGTGGGAGCTCATGCCATGCCATGCCATGCCATGCACCCAACGTCCAAACGCCCCGCACCTGCAGCCCAGTGAGCGCGCACAGGTACCAGGCCGCCG
>LSYV01000020.1:622590-632665 GCA_001584585.1 Gonium pectorale
GCGCCACGGCCTCTCCGCCGCGGCCCGCGGCCGCCAGCGCGCGCGCCAGGTCCAGCTCGACGGCGGCGCGTGGGTCCGGGGCGACCCGCGGGTCGGCCGGCCGTACCAGCGGCCTCGGCGCGGACGCGGGCGCGGCGTCATCCCCTGCTGCCGTCGCCGGCGGCTCCTGGCCGCCGCTCATCAGCGCAAGGGCCGTCTGCAGAGCCTGCGGTGGTCACGGGCAATGGGTTGGCGGGAGGAGTTGGCGAGCACGAGGACACGGGTGGAAGGGATAGACACATAGCCTGAGGGACCAGGGGGTGGAGCGAGCGGCCTTCCGGGCGTTGGAGAAAGTGTGGGGCCTGGCCGCCTGGACCTCATGTGACTGACCCCCCGTAGGACTTGACAAGTGTGTCGAAACGTGCGGGTGGGTAGCCCCCCCTCCCCCCTCCCACCTGGGCTGCGGAGCCATAGTCACCCCGCGCCTCCAGCGCCAGACCGCGCGCCGCGTGTGCGGCGGGGAGCAGCGGCTGCATCGCGGCAGCCTTGCTCGCGGCGGCCAGCACGGAGCCCTCGGCAGCCGCGGCGCCCCCGCGGAGCAGCATGCTCCCTGCAGGGGCATGGGAGGTTGGCGGGTGCGGTGGGTGGGTGGGGCAATGAAAGCAAGCGCACAGGATGGGCGGAGGTAGCGGCACTTGAAGATTTGAGAAGTCGCGTCACCAGCCTCCACAGTTTGCGCGGTCCACTTCACACGGTGCCGTACGGGTCTGTACGCGAATCCCAACATGTTCATGTCCAGTAGCACTCAGCGCTGCCCGGTGCTCACCGAGTACGAAGCCCAGACGCGACTCCACATCGCCGCCCAGCAGCTGCGCGTGCTCGTACGCGTCGGCCGCCTCCCGCAGCGAGGCGCTGACCCGCGGGTCGGTCCCACCGCCGCCGCCGCCTGCAAGCCAGCCGCGCCGCAGCGATGCGTCGCCCATGGCCTCCCACACCGCGATGGACGTGGGCTCGTGGCTGCGGGCCGAGTCGAAGCACCTGCGGGGGCACGCTGGCAGCTTGTGTGTGTGTATGTGTGTGTGTATGTGTAGGGGGGGGGGTCCAAGGCATCGGACCCAGCTCGACACGCAGGCCGCCACGCCCCTAAGCCACGCCCCTAAGCGCAAGTGGGCTCACAACACGGTTTGTTACTTTCGCAACTGTCGTAACAGCTCTGCATAACAGCTGTGCCGAGCAACGGAGGCCTGCCAGTGGAGCAGGCCCCTGGGCGCCTGCCCTGCGGAACAGCGCCCACTGCTCGCGTACGCCGCACCCCACCTGCTCGCGAGGCCGCCCTCCCCGTGCGATGCGTACAGGCGGCCCAGCGCCGCCCACACGGCCGCCCGCCGCGGGTTGAGCTGCAGCGACCGCGACAGGCAGTACTCCCCCGCGCCCGCCAGCGCCGCGGCGGCCGCGTCGGTGACGCCGCCGACGCCGCCGGGGGCTGCAGTGGCGGCGGCGGCTGCGATGGTGCCCGCCGTCGCCCACAGCCAGTCCGACACGGGCTCCAGGCGCAGGCCGCCACGCACCAGCGACAGGGCCCGGCGGCGGAGCAGCGCGGGCGGAGCCTCCGCCTGGGGTGGAGCGGGGAGGCGCGAGCGACGTAACTAAGCGCAGGCGCACCGGGCTGATACGGCCCTGCAGCGGCAAGCTCCACGCAACTGGGCGTGAGCTGTTCCATCCATCGGACACTAGCAACCAGCCTTCCGATATCCCTCCTTCCGACATCCCTGCCCCGTCTCTCCTGCAGCTCGAAGAGCAAAACGTTCCCGCGCACGCTGGAAAGTGGACGCGGTCGGGAGGGTGCCGGTAGGCGAATCCAAAGGGGGGGGGGTGCGTGGAAGGTTGTGCTTTCCGGGGATGTAGTCATGCGCTGAGCGAGTAGTGGCATTGTCAGTGCAACGGCCAGGAGGGGTTCAATACGCACAACCACAGAATTGCCAACTTTCGTACGCGTTTCGACCGACCCAGTTATTGGCTCCCTCCTCAATGCCGCACCCACCCCGGCCACCCCGGCCCCGCACGCGACCCACATCGCGCTCGAGCTCCGGGTGCTGTCCCGCCAGCTCCAGCTGCAGGTGGTACGACAGCCCCAGGTCGCCCCACAGGCCCGCGACCCGGGGGTCCAGGTGCACCGCCGCCGCGTACGCCCTGCGGCCCGAGCGCAGCGCCGCCAGCCGCGCGCGCGCCGCGTCTAGCGCGCCGCGCACCTCCGCGGCGCCGGTGCCAGAAGCGGAGCCGGCGGCGGTGGCGGGCGGCAGCGAGGCCACCACCGACCCGCGGGTCGCTGCGACGCTCTGTAGGGTCGGCACGGCGGCGTGCTGCATGCGGACGTCGCCCAGCAGCTTCCAGCCCGCCTGCGCAGTAGCGGGATGACAGCTTGACAAGACTGGGTCAGCAATGCCATCACCCGCCAATTCTGCGCCCTCACTCAAATGCCCCCGGTGTCCACAGGGGTTGGTCGGATCCAACGGCGTGGTGGGTGCCGCTTGCCCAGTGGACTCCACCTGACTAGCTGACAGCGGTGCAGTCTCGGCCTCGACAGGACACATAGGCTCGCTGCACATACGGTACACACATGCTCGATGGTGTTGATGACGACCTGAATGAGCCTGCTGCCGCGCACAGATGACACACACACACACCTGCAGGTTGCCGTACCGCCGGGTCGCCTCGCGCGCCAGGGTGTCCGCCTCCGCCAGCTCCGCCGCCGCTCCGCCCGCCGCGCCCAGCCGCGCCGCCAGCGCGGCCTGCGCCAGCAGAACCTCGCCGCAGCCCAGCAGCGCCGCCGCGTGGCCCGGCGCCGCCGCCAGCGCCGTACGGTAGTACGACAGCGCGGCCGGCATCTCGCCCATCTGGTAGTGCAGCGCGGCGGCCTGCAGGCGGCTGAAGAGGCGGCCGGGGGCCAGCTCCAGGGATCGGCCGTACGACTGCGGCGTGGGCGGGAGAGGACAAGCGGCGGGGTAGGAGGTGGGGTGGGGCCGGGCGATGTTGCGCGTGTGTCCGAAATAGGTGCGCCCCTGTGGGCGAGACAGAGCGGAAATGGCGGCGTGCGGCGTATACCGCCACCTAGACCGACCACACAACCACCAGCTCCATCACAGGCCAGACGCGACGACCCAGCCCAACAGTGCGACCCACGGGTCACAAAGGCACGTTGACGCCACCATCCACACGCCACACACGAGGACGCACCGGCCGCAGCATGGAGCTCAAACGGGCACGAACCGACCAGGTCCATACCTGTGCGAAACGAGGTCCCGCACAGAAACCAGCCAGCAACCACGAGTGTTTGGAAGGGGCAGGCGGCGAGGGCGCGCCCCGTGGCGGCGGTTGTGGCGCAGGAGGCGGTGGAGCGGAGAGGGGGTTTGGGGCAACGGGGGAGGCGGAGGAGGCAAGAGAGAGACAACGGTGCAGCTTAAAAGCATCAACATGCGGCCACCACGATCCGCAGCACGACTACCAGTATGGTGCCAGGGGCACACACTCGCCGCTTGTAACTTTTGCATGCACCAAGACGAACAAAACCAAACGCCAACTGTCGCCCTCGACAGCCAACAAACAGCTCATCACACGTCGCTGTTGTTGCTCGGATCCTACTTAAGACAATGCGCCTTTTGGCAGTGGAAGGGAGTGGAACCATCGCGGATCCTGGACCGGCCTGGATCGCTGCCGGCTGCGGAGTTGCCCGCATGTCCCGAGCAGCATCAGTATCCGATTGCCGGGTCGACTAAACCGGGTCGCTTTTATTTCTTCGTGTGGCCCCTTCGTGCGTGCACACAGTGAGTCTCTCACGCGCGCAGCCGCAAGCAGCCTGGATAAGGTCGCCGTGACAGAACGCAACAATGACTGACATGTAATACATGCACATCCTGCAAAGCAGATTATACTACAGGGCCCGGATCATGGCACACAGAAAAGTACACGCGAGAGCGCATGTGCGCCGGCTCCCGCCTAGAGCGCCGCCTGCGGGCCGAACGGCTCCTCCGCTGCTGCCTGCCGCGCCCGCACCCCTTCCGCCGACTCCACGCCACTCTCCCCACCACCACCGGCACCACCGGCCATGCCTGCGCCCTCCTCGCCCTCCACCACCGCCTGGAACGCTCCCCGCTCCTGCACCGGCACCGGCCCGTGCGCCCCCGACCCGGCTCCCTTGGCTGCCCCCGCCCCCGCCCCCGCCGCCTCCAGTTCCTCCTCTACCTTGAGCGCTGCGGTGTGGCGGCCCAGTGCCTGGTAGGAGGCGGCCAGGCCCTCCCACAGCTCGGCGTCGTCGGGGGACCGGCGGATGGCGGACTGCGCGGGGGTGGGGCAGCGGGCGCAGGGAAAGGAAGCAGAAAGTCCATGACGAGACGCAGATTGCTGGGGGAAAGGCTCGGGGGGCGACGCCTGGGCATGGCTGACAGGTTCAACAGCAAGCCACCTGGCGGCCGAGGACGGACGGGCGCTGGATGACGCACATACGGCAAGGCGACAGACAGGAAACAGCCATGGGGGGGGGCACGGTGGGTGCAGTACGAATGGCGAAGCAGCCTTTGCAGTGCATGATTGGCAAAGCTCAGCATCAATACGCTAGCCCTCACCCATTGCCTTGAGTTCTAGTCTTATCCTCTCCCACCCCGTGAGCCCCGCCCGCCCCGTCCTCCCGCTCTCGCTCCCAACCTGGTAGGTCGCGACGGCCTCCGAGTGCGACCCGCCGTCCCGCAGCAGCCGGGCCAGCGCGCGCTGCGCCCAGCCGCCGCCTGCGCTGCCGCCGCCCTCTGCGGCGGCGCCGCTGGCGGGCAGCAGGCCCGGGTACACCAGGTAGGGGGACGGCGCGATGGCCGCTGCGGACGCGGGCGCGGGCAGGGCGGACGCGCGCGCCTGCATCTCCTCGCACAGCTGGCGCGCGGTGTCGGAGCGGCCGGCCGCCACCAGCGCACCCACCAGCGCCTCACCCGCCTCGGCCTGGGTTGAGGGTTGGTGTCGTGGCGGCAGTACCAGGGGGCACAAACGGTCAGGAGTGCGCCCCAGCACATACCGTACCAGTGACACTCGCCCTCGTGGCCCCGCACGATGCTGCCCTGTGCTGACAACACTGGAACACGACGGCGGGTGAGGATGAGTCCCCTGGCCCGCACAGCCGTCCCGAGCCGCCACATCCCCCCAATCCAACTTAATAGATGCTCTCGCAACGCAATACTGTCACATCCTCGCAGCGTGCAGGGCCCAGTCACCTGGGTAGGGTCCAGCGCCAGGGCGCGCTGGTAGCACCGCTGCGCCTTGGCGCCGTCCGGCGGGTCGGCCGCCCGCGCGTACCAGTGGCCCAGCCACGTGAAGGCGGCTGCCTGCAGCGGCCCCGCCACGCCCGCCGCAGCCAGCAGATGCTGCCGGCACTCGGAGCGGAATGGCTCCGCCGTCGGACCCTCCGCCACGGCCCCGGCTGCGCCGCCGTCGGTGCTGGTGGTGGTGACGGCCGCGCCGCCACCCAGTGCCGCCGGCGGGTGGGTTCGCGGCAGGCTGCCGCCGCCGCGCGCCCAGAGCGCCAGCGCCAGGTGCAGGTGGTATGTGGCGGCCTCCCGCTGCAGCGTCGCCACGGAGGTGGCGGAGGCGCAGGGCGCGGCGGCGACGGCGGCTGCCAGCGCGGGCTGCAGCGCCGTCAGGGCGGCCTGTAGGTGGTAGCGGGCGCCCTGGGGGCCGGGAGGGGGCGGGAGGCGGGCAGCAGGGAAGGGAAGGGCGAATGGGCGACGTCGAGGGCATACGTAGCAACCGGCGACAGCTGGAGGGAGACTGGTAGAGTGCGCCGCCTAATCATCTTTGAGCCCTCTCAGCTCCCAGTCCGTCGTGAGCCGCGGCCATCTGCTTCCTTCACTACAGCCCCGCCTCCATCCAAGCCCGCCCCCAAAGAAGGTCCACAAGTGCACCCGCCCCCCTACCCCAGCCCCCTCTAACCCCCACTACTCCCACCTCCGGCGAAGCCCCCTTCTTGAGCAGCACCATGCCCAGCTCGCCCGCCGCCCACGCCTCGATGTGCGCCGCCGAGCGGCCCATCAGCGCGCCGCCCACCATCTCCTCAAAGTGCTGCCGCGCCGCCGGCAGGTCGCCGCGCGCCGCCGCCACGTGCGCCAGCGCGCGCCGCGCCTCCTGGCTGACGGAGGTGGGGGGCACGCCCGCCAGCTCGCCGGACGCGACGTGGCCCTCGCTCACGCCGTGCGCCAGGCCCTCCAGCAGCAGCTGGCACAGCGATGGGGATGGGTGAGGGGTGGGAAAGAGAGGCGGCCAGGCGGGCGTTCGGACAGGTGGTATAGGTGGACACGCAGCCTGGAGGCAACAGCTGAGAGGACGGGGCGTGCAGCACTGCACGGTGGCGAAAAGGTGAGGTGGCGAGGGTGGGATTGAAGGAGCAAACGGTTGACCGTGAACGCACTGGAGTCCACATGAAGGCTCCCGTCCGGCGAGGGTGGGAAAGTACAGCGGGATTGGCAGGGGCACACTGGGGCAGGAAGGCTGGAGCCGGGTGTGCAAGCGGTCAAACGGCAAACCCTTCACGCCGCTCCGCTAGTGCATCACCGCCAAACGCGGCGGTCAGAGAACTCCGGCCTGAAGACACGACCTCAGGTTCGAAGTCGTATGCTGACGCAGCAGGTGCTCACGCATGCCGTACGCATGCCGTGCATGCCCGGCTGGCACAGGTGTAAGACATGTGCAGGGTCCGCGCCTGCGCCTCCTATGTCTCCTCCTGAGCTGTTTCCTTCACCGGTATGTTTCCAGCCGGCAGACACACCGACCCCGCGAGAGTGGCAGCCGCCCGCCCACCTGCGCCTCGTCCAGCTTGCGCAGCCGCAGCAGCGCCTGACCCGCCCGCAGGCGCAGCAGCAGGCCCGCGCCGCTGAGCCGCTCCTTGCCCAGCAGGTCCCGCGCGGCGACGTACTTGAGGCCCTGCCCGGCGCGGCCACAGAGCACGAGAGCAGTTGCGAGCGCCCAAAAGGGTCGGGGAAAGGCGCTAGATACGCATTAACTGTGTTACACGCTCTAGGGAACAGGCGGAGCCAGACCGGGGGCCAGAATCAGCAAGCCCCCTCCCAAACATGAGAAAACGGGAGCATCCCAACCATGCTGGCCACCGCATGCGGCACTCCTTGTTGAAGGTCCACAGTCGCTGCTTGGAGAAAGGCACGCTCGTGTACAAGAGAACAAGACGCCAGCCCCTCGGCCCTCGTCCCTTGGGGAGCAGTGCCATTGGACAAGTGCGCGCTCCATACGAGACGCAACAGGCTGCCGCGCCCCGGCACTGGACCCTCCTGTCGGCCAGGCCAGGCCACGCCGCTCCCGCCCCGACCGGCCAGATGATGCACACCTCCTTGGCTGCGTCCAGCGCCGCCTCCGCCGCGCCCTCCTCCAGCAGCAGCTCGCAGGCCGCCAGCCAGCCGGCCACGCCGCGGCCGCCCCGCGACAGTGACGACAGCAGCAGCTTGGTTACCTGGGTGGCGGTGGGTTGGGAGAGGAGAGAATGTGGGTGGACATGTGGGCGCACTCAGCACCGCAGCCTGCCCGGTACGCCCGGACCAAGCGCTTGACAGCGACAGAGCCGTAACGCCAGTAGGTGGAGGGCCATTGGAGGAGGCGCGGGGAGCGCCATCGCATGAGCCTCCTGGAGGCCGGTTGCAACGAGCCAGCCTCCTGACCTCACAGCAACGCGCGGGCGGTAGCAACAGCCACAGTAAGGCGACAGCCAGCAGGCAAAACCAACGACCGCGTGGCGAGACGTCGACTTGCCTGGCGCCGACGGCCAGCGGCGCTGGCGGGGGCGCCGGCAGCCGCCGGCAGCCGCGCGACGGAGACGGGGGCCGCGCCCGCCGCCGCCGCCGCTGCATCGAAGCCGTGCGTGATCGCCCGGCGGCGTAGGCTGAGCGCGTTGTGCAACTGCGCGGTGGGGCTCCAGGGGAAGGAGTGGCTGAGGTGGGCGGAGATGCGGCCGCAGTCCGCCAGCAGCAGCGGCAGCTGGGGCGGCTCCAGGGCGGGCGCCGTGGAGGGGTCCAGCGAGGGGTCCTGCGGGCGGCGGGGCGGCGGGGCCACCCAGTCAACACGCCCCGCACCGTGTCGCGCAGCAGGGGCATGCATGCCGGGTAGAGGGGCGAACAAGATTGGGACAGCGCGGATGGGTTGCCAACAGATGAATGCAAGGGGATGCAAGGAATGGAGGTGCCGGTTCTGTTGCATTGGGTGACAAGCGTGGTGATCTGGGTGCAAAGCGGGGAGAAGCAGGTTGCAGTAGTATCGCAGCTCGCACGCGCTTCCTCGTCTACGCCAACGCGACTGCGCGTCTGAGTTCCAGATCCGAGCACGGGAAGGCGCTCCACCGGTGTGCGCGGACTGATTGCTGTGTGGCGGCCAACCCAGCGCCTTTATCCCCCTCCCCCCATCGCTCCGCTCGCGGCCCCGACGCACCTCTGCGCCCACCACCTCGTTCTCCAGCTCCAGCATCGCCAGCGCCGCCTCGTAGGGGTAGGGCGCGCAGCAGCCGCCTGGGGGGTTGAAGGATGAGGGAGGGGGGCAGCAGGGTAACGTGCCAGAGGCCTGGATCAGAGCTGTAACCTGTGGATCAGAACAGCAGCGGCCAATCACGATAATACAGCCCCGTTACCGAAAGCCGCGCGTTTCACCCAACGTACTGCCCCTCCCTCAGTGCGGCGAAGCAAGCCACCCGGATCGAGGGCGTGCACCAGGGACCAGGGACCAGGGACGAGCAGGCTGCGCCTCGTCACCGACGTGCCCACCCAACCAACCCATTCCGCCCGGCTGCCCACTAGACGCACTTGCGCGCAAAGCGCTGCGGACCCTTCCCCCTTGAACAACCTACTGAGCCCCAAGTTTGCGCCCCACCCCCGTCAGTCCGCACCTACGCAGGGGCCGCACCGCCCTTCCATGGTGGCCTTGGCGGCCGCCAACAGCACCGCCCGGCGGGAGTGGCGGTCCATGGAGCCGGGCGGGGCGGCCTGGATGTACTTGCGCAGCCTGGACGGCGCGGGGCAGCGACGAGGGGAAACGGGGCGGGGCGGGGCCAGAGGATTTGATTGTCGTTCTCACTAGAGCTGCGCGTGTCATCCCGAACCGTTGAAGGCGGAATAACGATGAGCTCTCAGCGTCCCTCGGCAGGCCGGGGCAACGGGCCCCCGGGGGCGGGGGCACAGGTGCAGAACCTAACACCGTGCAAGCACAGGAAGATGACGAGCAGCCTCATCGAGCCGGCGCAGGTAGCTCGCCCCGCAGCCCCTCGCAACCCGCCCGGTCCCCCACTCCCGCCCACCTCCTGAGGAAGGCCTCGTAGTAGGGCGCGAAGGGCGGGCAGGGCGGCCTCAGCGCGATGATGCGGCGCAGCGTAGCGGACGCGTGGTCGGCGTCCAGCTCCAGAGCCTCCTCCGCCCACTCGCCCTCCACTGCGCTGCGCACAGCCGCCTCCAGCGCAGCGGCCTGGGGTCAGGAGCGCACGGCACGGCGGTCGGTCAGCACAGTACAACCCGCAGTGGTTCTATGGAACCCATGGGCAAACGGGGAGAGCAAACGGGGAGCCCCACGCGTGCAACGTGCGCCAAGAGCAGCTTGGGAGCCGCACAAGCCACGGAGAAGGACGCGCGGCGCAGGCAGCCACAAACCTACAGCTCCCTGCCGCGAGTCGGGCGCCCGGGCGGGGGCTGGCGCCTACCGGCCCAACCCAGACCGCGCGGCCCGCGTACGGACCTGCTCGGGCGTGGCCGCTCCGGCTGCGGCCTCCTCCTGCATCCTCGCGGCCACGCGCACCTCGATCTCGTTGGCGTCAGCAGCCAGCTGAGGGGGAGAGGGAAGGCGTGGGGCAAAAGGGATCAGGGCCGCGGAGGGAAGACGCGGAAGGAAGCGCCCACCTCCCACACTGGCAATGTGGAATGTGGCGTGCTCGCGGGGGCGGGGAGCGGGCCGGCGCCGGGCGACGCTGACACGGCTATCGATAACGTGGCGGTCTACAGTACGCGGCTGGGGTGAGCCTCGCCCCAAACAACGACCAAGGCCAAGCACGCATACAGCCGTAACGACGTGCATGCGCTCG
>LSYV01000020.1:633627-662030 GCA_001584585.1 Gonium pectorale
GCCCCGACCCCACCTGCACGTCCGCCAGGCGACACAGACACTCGACCAGCTCCGCCTCCGCCTCGGCCACCGCCGCCCCACCGGCTCCTGCCGCCGCCTCCGCGCCGCCGGCCTTGGCCTCCGCAGCAGCCAGCGCCTCCGCCGCCTCCTCGCTCAACGCGCGCCATGCCGCCTCCGCCTCCGCCAGCTGCCCGGACCGCGCGGCCGCCTCCGCGTGGCGGCGCAGGAAGGTGGCGCGGCGGCCGCGGAGGGGGTCCTCGGGGGGCGCAGACTCTGCCAGCTGCAGCAGGCGCGAGTAGCACTCGGCTACAGACGCCCAGGAGCCTAACAAGGGAAGGGAAGGGGAGAGGCAGGGCAGGGCATAACCCTGGAGCACTCGGGGAAAGGTTAGGTGTCCAGGGAATGGTTCCGCGGACGGGTGAGGGGCCCAGGTTCGGGCGGCATGCGCGCCCAGGCCCGGGACGACTGGGCCGAGGGCGGGACAAGCGGCATTCGTGGAGCAGCCTGGGAAGCGCGCCAAGCGGGCAGTGCGGTTCACGGGTAAGTCATGCCGCGGACGAATCGTGTATGTGTGTGTGTTGAAAAGGAACGTGTATGTGTGTGTGTGTGGTGTTACATCTCCGGGCCGACGCTGGCAAGGGGAGTGTGTGTGGAGGGGGGGTTCTGTGTGTGTGTGTATGTGCATGGTCTGGCGCGCGCACCTGTCTCGGTCGCCAGCTCCGCCAGGCCCTGCCACGCAAGCGGGTTGCGGGGGTCCAGGTCGGCAGCGCGCCGGTACGCGGCCTCGGCCTGCGGGTCGGGTTGACTGGTTAAGAAGGCGCAAGCGCGTGTGGGCGGGCGGGGCTGGCAGAGGACGGGAAACGCGGCCCCTGCAGGAAGCGCGGCGTGTTCAGGGAGCCGCACAGACCAGGAACTAGCGCCCGCGCGTGCATTGCGCTGGGTGCTGGGGGCGCCATGCGATCGTTCGTCGCACACAGATGCCAGTGAATAGGGGCGGACTTGGCCTAGAGCGGGGTTGGGCTGCGAGCCGCACCTGGGCGTGCTCCTGCAGGTGGAAGGCGGCCTTGCCCACGTAGCTGCGGATGGGGGAGCGGGGAGTGGAGGTGGGGCGCACGTCAACGACGACGCCATTGCAGGTTGGCTGATTGCGGTGCAAAGGGGGGGCAAAGCGTCTTCATTGATGACTGCAGGCGGGTTGCATCGGAGGGCGCCAAGCCGCGGCTGGCTCTGCGTCCCGTCGCGCGTGATCGTGTTGTTCCGGAAGCAGGATCAGGTTCGCGGGCGGGGCGGGGCCTTGGGGACCTTCGCTCTCATGCCAAGGAGGAACTACCGCCGTTCCGAAAATCCTTCCGGCGCTCTTGGCCGAGGGTCGCCTGGTCGCTGGACCGACATGTGAGCAAGCCAACAAAGGGCGCCAACAGCTATTTTTAAGCGATATGCCACGTTTGGCTTGTTTGGCCCCCAAACCACTTCGCGGCTGGCAGTGAGCGTGAGCGGCGAAGACGTCAACCCAAGCACGGCGCGCGCGAGCGTTGCGTCAGGCGCAATCATGCCCAGCGTTGGACAGCATGCAGCACAAGACCTGGAACTATACGCAGCGCAAGTGGGCTGCGGCGCGCACGGCTCAGCGCCGCTCAAGCGTCGCCGTCGCGCAACCCCTGCGGGCGACCGACCCGTGGTCCCTCGGGTCACGCACATGTAAGCTTCGTAGCAGCCCTTGTCCTCCGCGAGCGCCTCCTTGCAATGTTGTAAAGCATCGCGATACTCGCGGCGCCCAAGGCACTCGCGGGCGCTCCGCAGCAGCCGCTTGACACCCGACATCGGAGATCGGGCCCCTCGGCCGCTTCCGGACGAACTTGACGGATGTGTCTCCGTCTAAATGTAACAGAATAATCGTTCGTGCGGCCTAGGATGCTGCTTCTCGGGACTGGAGTGGATGTCACCTGGCCTGGCTATCCAAAAATGGTGTGTTATGTAAGTACTGTGCAGACTGTGCAATGTACTTGACGACCTAGTCCCCCTGTGTAATCATGTGCTTGTCGTCGGGCTTTGGGACACATGAAGCCTAATCAGCACTCGCTGTGTATGCGCACGTTGCTGCCCCTCCACCATCACAGCGACGGTCAGGCTGGCATGGATCGTGTGAATCCAGTAGTACAAGATAACTAAAGGGACACCAACTTTGACCACTCAGGCATGTTCAGGACTGCAATGGTTCGCGAGTTTATGTAGCATGGGTGGAACGGGACGGGGCGTTATTTAAATATTCTGCGTCTGCAGTCCACCCAAGTACAAATGCTGGTATAGGATGGCAGATATTGGTACAAGGTCTTCGGGAAATGGAGAGACGGCAACGGAAGGTGGAGCTGTGGAGCTGGGGGTCATGCCACAACTCTCCTGTCTGTGCCCGGAGGCGGACTCGTGGCTCTTTGACGACGATGATGCTGTGGAATACCTTGATGGCGCTCTGCCTGTCAGTGCAGAAGGCTATCCTAACTTGCAACAGCCAGCGGCGGTGTCCCACCACGCCCTTGTACCACACCCTGCCCAACAACAGCAACTTCATGCTGGACCCCAAACTACCTCAGCTACGCGATCGCAGCAAGCAGCAGCGTGCAATATAAGCCTGCTGCGGCGATGCTCATCCCAACTGGGCCTACCTCCTGCTGACAGTGGCAACATGATGAACGGTTCGCCGGGCTGCAGCCATGAAGTCCCGCCGTCACTGCCTGCGGAACCTACCAGCACGGACGGAGCAGCTGCTGCCACACTGGCCCCCGGCGCATCGTCGTCGCTACCGCCCCCGCAGGGCGGCCCTAACAGCCCCCGTTCCAAGCAGCAGCCTCTGAATGGCTGCTCCACATCCGCTACTCCACGGCTGTTGGTGCCTGGTTCCAAGCTGCTGCCGGGCCTGGACGCGGTGCTGCTCCCGGCTGCCCACTTGCCTTCGTCCTGCGTGCGGAGCCTGGAGCCCGGGCGGCCCCTGCGGCTCATGCAGGAAGTGGACGGCGCGCTCAGTACCTATGCTGCAGTTGGGGCGGCTGGAGGCAGCGGCAGGGATGAGCAGCTGCCAGGCGCCCCACAGCAGCGGCTGGCACCCAAGCCTCCGCGGCCCCCGCTGCCGTCGAACGCAGGAGCCGTAGCAGGGCGCTACCCGCCGCGATCACTGTCAGGGGTCGACGGCGGCAGCAGAACGAGCAAGTGCAGCAGCGGCGGATCTGGCGACGAGGAGCCAGTAGCACCGCGGCAACGCACCATGTGTGTGCCGGGACTGCTGTGCACGGCTGGAGGCGTGCGGGGCCGCGGCCGGGGCCGGGGCCGGGGCAGAGGTGGCTCAGGTGGGAGGGGGCTCTACGGTCTCAGGACAGGCCGCTACGTGTTCGTTCGGATGCTCGACCTTGAGGAGGCATCCCGCACTGCTGATGGCCAGCAGTGCGGCGGCGGTGTGGGGCACCGGCCGCCACCTGCTCCTGCGGCAGAGGCGGAGGCGGCAGCAGCAGCAGCCGGCCAACAGTCGGAGGACCCGCTCCAAGCTGCCAAGGTGGCCGCCCAAGCCTGGGGCGATTTGGCCGTCATCGAGGGACTCCTGCCCGTGGCCAGCCGCTACGCAGGACACGTGGTGAGTGCGTGACTGTACGTAGCGTCGTTGCCGCCATGGCCAACCGCTGGGCCCTGCTACTGGTTGTCGGGATGAGTGGGACGCTGGGTGTGTTCTAGGAAGGTTGTGTTTGGACGACGCGAATGGACCCAGGATGGGTGCGTAGGCACTCATCCTGGTTTGACTGCGCTAGCTGTGCAAGCACGGCATGCCTTCCTGCCATCAATAATAGGGCTCGGGAACGCATTCCCGCGTGAGGGCCAAGACAGCCAGCCAGGTCGGGTCAGTTGGGTTTATCCTGGCAATGGGTTGTATCTATCAGGCGGCTCAGGACTTTTATTTTATTAAGTATGGTCGTGCGTCTTGCCGCCTTGATTGCTCATACCGGCAACCTTGGGAACCGCACAGCTCGATAACCACACCTACCCTATAGATTGTGACATCTATCCATTAGTAGTCGCTCGAGCACGTCATACGCTAGCTTGGGATGCAGGACGGTGTATCATGCAGATTTGAGCATATCTATCTGGTGACCAGGTTAGTGCAAGCGATACCGTACGTACATCTATTTCACATGCATGGCTTACTTCCGAGCGTGCCATTGTGGTATACCATCTACCCTTCAACAAGCTTCGCTTACAGACGCATGCACGGGTAACATGGCAGCAAAATACTGCACACCTCTATCTGCGCCTGGAAGAAACGGGCCGGACTTGCTTCTCTATCTCGACGGTATCGCGAGCGGTGTGTTGCATTAGTGAAAACACGGTGCCGTGGCCATGTTGCTGAGACGTACTAGACTTACACAGAAGCTGCCCACCAAACGGCCGTGCATACGTCAGCATGCATGCATGACCATACATGGCCTGTGTAGTGGTGTGATCAAGTCATGCCAACACGGCCTGGCCCCCAACCAGCAGGCATTTACTCGCGTCATCACGCACGCACTACCGACCCCAAATGGAGCTGCCTAAGACTCAGCGCGGGCTTCTGCTGCCATGCATGCAGACTGGAGCGCATCGCATGCCAATCCAGTAGCTGTACAGGACTGCACCAAGAGTCTTGTGTGAGCTCACATACATGCATGCTGCAAGCTGCTACAGCTTAATATCACGATGCGCGCCCCCATACATGCAACGCTGGACTGCACTGGGGGCTGCTGGATGTATGTATGGCCGGATATAAACAGCCCAACATGCGTGCGATGTGTTCATTGGGCCTACCGCTAAGCCTCATACATGGCACGGCAGTGCCCCTCAATAACAGACTGCTTCTGAATAGCCTGGCAGCACGTGTAAACAGCGGCATTTACCCCGTACAGTACGCTTAACGTTTGAGTGCGCTATGCATCACCTTCCTAAGTGCACACTGTTACGCAAGTGGACCGAGGAGATATCATACCGTCCGTCCCGCACTGCAGTCCGACTTTGGGTACAGGGCCTGGCAAGCAACTTGCGCAACTCTTAATATATACACGCGAGGTTAAATAAATAAAGCGAGCACAAGATGACCATATATACCTTCGTCACGCGCCCCTGATGGTGAATCCCCCATGTATGACTGCTCGCATGCAGTTCCTTGGGTGGACCCTCGCTGACCTGGACGCCCTGGTGATGCGGCTCGCCAGCCCGGGGCGCTGGGAGCAAGCGCTGGCCAAGCGGGACCGCCAGCGGAGCAGCCGGGCTGCCCGCCGCGGGAGGGCCGCCGCCACCAGTGCACCGGCGGAGGCGGCAGCCGGCCGAGATCTGGATTCGGCAGCAGCAATAGTGCGCCGTCCGAGGCGGGGTGTTTGCGGCGTTGCTGGCGCGCAGAGGAGCAGGCAGCATGAGCATGATGAGGAAGAGCTGACGGCTGTGGTGCTGCCACATAGCGAAGATGGCTGCCAGCGCCCGGGCGTGCAGCTGCTTGGCAGCAGTAGAGGTCGGTCGGCAGGCCGGCAGCAACTGCAGCGCCACGGACAGCAGGGGGCGCCTGATATAGCCGCGGCGGAGGCTTCCGGACCGGTGCAGGTCGCGGTCAGGGTGTCGGTGGACCCGCCCTGCCTTCCGGCAGCAGGACAAGGGCCGTTGGCAGACGGCGCGTCAGTTGATGACGACCAAGGCGATCCAGACCCACTTACATGCGGCGTGCGGCAGTCAGCAGCCCCTGGTGCTGGCGACGACAACGCAGTAGACCCCTCCTCAGCAGGGCGCGGGAGAGCAGCCGCTCCGGCTGGGCGTCGTCACGCCCAGTCCCCTCTCTTGCAGCATCATAAACCCACCTCCGACGCCGTCCGGAAGCGCAGCCGAGCGGAAGCACTCTCCCCAAAGTCCCAGGACGACGGCAGGGTGGCCCAGCGCCGGCGCCGGCTTGAAACGGTCCCAGAGCAGGGCGAGGCCGATGCAGTAGCGGACCCGCTCCACAGCAGCGAAGACGAGGATGACGAGGTTGTGGACGCCACCTACAGGCCGCCAACAGGCCAGCAGTCCCGGACCTCTCCCAGGCGCGCCGCCGCTGGCGCTGCTGCTGGCAGCGGCGGTCCGCCTGCATCACCGCCGCAGCGCAACGTGGGGATATCCAAGTGCCGCGTCGAGGGCAGCGAGCGGTATGTAGATAGGTCCATCCACGAACGTGTTTTGGCGGGATCCACGTTACATCATGTTTACAATCATCCATGTGTAGCATTCCGCAAGATAGACCTAGGGCAATGCCGTGGCTTCACTTGGCATTGATCGGCCCAGCGAGCACTCCACACATCTAGGCTAGGCATACCCGGTACAAAGGAAACCGCCAGCTAATTCTGCTTGCTTGTCCCCCAAGTAAGGCAGCACCCATGTGCACTAGTTTGCTGCTCACCACGATGGATGTACGCTTGCTACACTAGCTACGCACGTCCCGTGTATGTAGATAGACAGTGTGAGCACACACATGCATGTATGCATGCAGTTGCTATGCCTTCCTGCTAGCTAGCACAATACAACGCGGTTCGTTCATAGCTTCGGATGCGTGCACGTGCGTGCGTGCGCAGGTGGGCCGCCAACGTGCACGTCGGAGGGAGCCTCACGCAGTTGGGTTTGTATGACAGCCGGGAGCGAGCTGCGGAGGCGGCTGACGTCGTGACCCTTAAGGCGAAGGGCGAGCAGCAGCAGGTGCGCGGGGTCCACCTAACTCCATTTGCTACTCTTGCTGCACATGTCGTTTCACCGTACATGTCGATACGTAAATAAGGAGAGCCGTTTCTGGCTGTCCGCTCGTTGCGTGCGGTGTCGCGTGTCCTCACATGCATCCATACATCTGCGGGTGTACGCACCCCTTTCGTTGTGGGGAACTGCGTATCATGTAGTCGCGTATCCGTGCCAACGTCCTGCTACATATATAGTACATACATGTGTGCTATATATGTACGAAGCAAGTGCTGTTTGTTGAAACGCTCGTGATGAGTGCTGATAGAGTAGATGGCGGCAGCAGGCAGGATGCACGCATACATACATACATAGCCATGCTTGGCATGTTAACGCTTTATGAACGCTTCATGCTTCACACTGGGGCTTTACATTCGCACGCTCGAATACACTTTTGGCATGCAGTAGCTGCTCAACGCGTAGGGAGAACGTGGTGTGCACGGCATTACTATTGGAGTACATGGTCACCATTTGGCCCGATATTTGTGAGCTGTGCCTGACAACCGCACGTGCTGCATGCTGTGGCCTTGTGCATACATGGATGGATGATCGCTGGACGATCTCTGTCGTCGCCTACGGCATGCGTGCGTGCGTGCAACGACGACCCGCCGCCCCGCCCGCAGCAGGGCGTGCACACCAACCTGCCGCTGAGCCGCTACACGGCGGTGCTGCCGTCGCTGGAGGCGCTGAGTCTGGAGGAGGTGGTGGCCGCCGTGCAGCGGCAGGCGCAGGTGCGTGCGTAGGCGGGGGTGGGGATGGGGTGTGGGTGCGTGCGGCACAATGAAGCGGAATGTGGGTGGGTGGGGGGGGGCAAAATGCAGGGTCAGGTGATGGGGGGCAGGGCGGCGCACCGTGCATGCATCACCCGCTCAGGTCGGGTCGGGTCATACATGTGGCTTTAAGAGTGCGTGCGTGGGGGTGGACGTGCGCGGCGAAGCCAACGTGTTACAAAGAGAGCGAGGCATCTTGGGTCATCGCACGGTCCGAATGTATTGCGATCATTGGACGACAGGGTCTGCAGCAAACGGCTGGCTGGCTGGCCGATCTGTCAGGCTTGTTGCAGCAGGGCGGCTGACGCACACACACACACACACACACATCTGTAGCACTTCTGGTGCTTGGGGCCTTTGCTCGCACTACTTCATGGTCAATCGGTGCTTGGCGGAGAGACAACTCCTTTGCATCGTGTGCCACTCGGCGCGGCATGCCATGCCACGGTGAAACCATACACACATTCCAATACTTGGTTCCGCCTCGCCGCCTGCCGCACGTGCGCTTCACACCCCGCCCCGCCCTCCCTCGCTCGTCCAGTACGCGCGCGATGTCAGGTGCGGCTCCTCGTCGCCGCATCGTGGCGTGCTTTGGGGCACGCAGTCCTTCCGCTGGCGCGCCACGATCCTGGTGCCGGGCTGCTACCAGATGACGCTGGGGCACTACGACCAGGAGGCCGAGGCGGGCGCCGCCTACGACCGCGCGGCGGTGCGGTTGCGCGGGGCGGCGGCGCTGCTCAACTTCCCGCTGTGGGACTACGCGGCTGAGCTGGCGGAGCACCACGCCGTGGAGCAGGTGGGCGGGCTGGGCGCGGCGCAGCTGGTGTTAAGGTTCCATACCTACTGGGGCTGGCAACCGGACAGAAATGTGGTCGGTGGGTGCTGCATGGGGCGGAGTGTCGCAGTGAGCTGCCATGGCTAATCACACGTGCGAACTGAGGTGGGTGTGCTGCGGACGGTTTGAGGGGTGGGGTGGGGTGGGGTGACTAGGAGGCGTCGCGGAGCAAGTATATGGAAGCTGCGCCCTGCACATGCAAGGCCATGCTCTTTGTCTTGTAATGCCACGTGTATTGACGCGAATGTCCAAGGTCAAAGCGACCGCTCTCGCCTCCCTCCACTGCAGGGAGCGCAGCAGCGCTCCGACCCCGTCCTCAAGTCCTTGAGCCTGAACGGCCCCGACCGCTGCAAGTGGGTCAAGTTCGGGTTCGCCGCCTTCCCCGGCCTCCTGGGCGCGCCCGCCCTCGAAGCCAGCAAGCGGGCCGCGGAACGGGAGCTGCGCGCGTACGCGGAGGATTGCCAACAGGGCGCCGACATACGCAAACTCGCATCCCTGGCCGGCGGACCCGCAGCGGCCGTCCGCGCTGTGGCGGCGGCCAAAGCAGCGACGGCAGGCGGGGTGGCAGCGGCCGGCTCCTCACGGCGGTCCCAGCCCTCGCCCCAAGCGGCGGTGGCAGTGGCGAAGCCTTTGTCGCCCGACGACAGCGCCGGGCGGCTCAGCTTGGGGGAGGGCGGGGATGGGCTGCGGGCGGCAAGTGCGGGCAGAGGCAGTGGGCGGGGCCGTGGCGGGCGGGGCCGCGGCCGAGGCAGATCCGGAGGGCGGGGCGGGGGACTGATGTCAGGCGCCGGCCGCCCGGGCGCTGGGTCACCTGGATGCCCCGCCGCCCTCAAGCGCGGCGGGCTGTCCGGCGGGCGATCAGCTGCTGGTCGCCGCAGCCGTCCTGGGGAGCGCGGCGGCGGCGGTCTGGCCGACGACCGAGGGGACGAAGACTCTGACAGCGGGGACGTCTCCAGCAGCGAGAACGGAAGTGGAAGCGGAAGCGACGGGGAGTCGGAGGAGCAAGAGGAGGAGAGGGACGAGGAGGGAGCGGATGAGGAGGAGACGGAGGAGGGCAGCGACGACGGGAGTGAGCAGGAGGAAGGGGAGGAGGACGGCGATTGCGGCGGCAGCGACTCGCCCGAGGCCCGGCGGGACTTCCCTCGCGGCGGCAGGGGCGTCGGGCTGGAGCGCTCGCGCGGGGGCAACAGGTGGGGCGGCTCCTCCGCAGCTGGTCTGCCGAGACACGTCACCTGCAGGTTGCGAGCCGACCCACCGGCACCGATTCAGCGCATTCGGCGTGCACAGCTAAGTCGCGTGTGTGACACATTGCGGCCACCCACACGTGCGCGCGCCGCTGCCCACCCCCCAGGTGGAAGCTGCGCATGTACGTCCCCAGCGTCGGGCGGCTGCTGTACTTGGGCACGTACGACACCAGGGAGCAGGCGCAGGAGGTGGCCGATGTGCTTGCCATCAAGGTGGCGGGGCCCGAGGTGCGGCCCTGCGGGGGTTCAGGTCCAGGCCAGTGTGTACAGCTGGGACAGCGCGCCGGGCAAGACCGCTTCGCGGCCTGCGCCGGGCCCAGGAAAATGACACGACTGATTCACAATTCCTTCTAAAGCGCTACTGGCCAGCTGTGTGCCCCGGCCCCCGTTTAGCCACTCGTCTCCGCCGTGCGCAACTGTGCAGTATTCGCCCACCCAGAGCGGCGACAGCCGTCGTTGCAACGGTGGCTTCCCCCGCAGCCCTGCTCCCGCGCAAATGGCCCTCTCTCGTCCTGCGCTCCCCTCAGGGCCCCAAGCACGACCTCTTCCTGCCCGCCAGCCACTACCAGAATCTGCGTCCTGCGCTCTCCCGCCTCACATTGGACGAGATCCTGGGAGCGCTACGAAGCCGCAGCGAGGTGCGCGATACCGCAGTGCCGGTAGCGGTCCGCCGTCATTCGCAACACCGTGGTCCTGGTCCCGGCGGCCGCGCTCCCGGCAGCTTGGCTGCGTAAGCAGAGTCCCTCGTGCGCAAGGGGCCTGGCCACGTTGGGTGCTGTGTCCCGTCTGCACATGCAGCACTTCGTCGGCACTGAATCGGGGCGGCGGCGGCACCGCCGCTGCCGCCGTAACCGTCATTGGGGATGCTGCCACGCCCAGCCAAGGCCTGCCTGCCGCATCCGTCTGCGCATGAAGCACGCGGTCGCTGCGTGCCCACCACATGCCCACTGCTCATCGTATCTACTGGTGCCCACCGCTGCTGTGCGCCTTCCAACCCAAGCTCCCCAACCCCCGTGCGCAGCGGAGGAACGGAAAGCCCGGCAGCTCGCAGTACCGCGGGGTCAGCTTCATGAAGTCGGCCAACAGGTGGTGCGTGTCGCTGTCGGTCAGGGGCTTCAAGGGCGTCAGGCTGGCGACTGTGCGCGAGGAGCGTGACGCGGCCCTCGCGTACGATAGGGGTGCCGTGCGGCTGCACGGCTGCGCGGCCGTCACCAACTTCCCCATGGCGGACTACGCGACCGAGCTGGCCGAGTACCACGCGCGGCAGCAGGTGCGCTTCACGGAGCCCGGCAGAAAAGCCCGTAGCCCTGCGTCGGATGTGCCCCCGTGCGCAGAGCTTGAGCGCCAAGGCGGTGCACGCACGCATTTGTTCTGCAGTGCCTGCCGTGGCCACAGCTGCGGCCTGCAATTCAATGTCTAGGGGCTACAGCTATCCGTGGCCCCACCGGCCGGCCCGCATGCGACACCCCATTGCAAACCCTCGTCGGCTCTGTCGCAGGCCCTGCGCACCTCCGACCCCTCCCATCCCATGTGGGTCATCGTGGAGCCCGGCCCCGACTTGGTGGCGTGGCTCCGCTCGGGCTTCGATGCTTTCCCTGAGCTAGCGAGCGACCCCGCAGCTGTGGCCGGCAAGCAGCTGGCTGAGCGGGATCTCGCCAATGGCGGTGCGGCCTTGGCCGGCAGCGCCGCCTCCGCCGCCGTCCGCGCGGTCGCGGCCAGCGCCAGAAGCCCATTGGAGGCCATCGTGGCCGTGGCGGCGGCCAAGGCGGCGGCGGCTGAGGCGCCAGGCGATGGGCCCCTGCGAGGGTCGCCGCTGGAAACGATGCAGCGCGGGCAGGGCCGAGGAGTTAAGCGGCCCGCCCCGGACACGTAGGCTGCACTGCGGTGCAGTTAGGCTTGGGCAGGCCGCTCAGGGCAGGTTGACATGTTGAGCTCCATCGGGCAGTGCCGCATGCATATGGTATGACAGGGGTGTGGACGTACGCCGACATATGGTAAGGCAGTGACCGGACCCACTTCGAAGTAGACGGCACCACATGCATACCGCTAACCGGGGTGCGCGCACGTACACGGCTTAGACAGGACAAAGGTTGACCTAGCTAGTGCCTTTGTGGAGTTCATGAGCAGGCCGTTGGCCTGAACGCACGACCCGTAATTACAAGACCGGACATGTGGCTGTGCATGGTATGTGGATGGTGCAATGGCTGGGAAGGACTCCGCAAGCTCGTGTTCCGAGGCTGGTCTGCAGGAAGTCTGGGGCCTTTCAGCAACCTACCGGTGGAGCAAATGTAGCACTATGATGATCACACAGGCTATAGAGGACACGCAACAATGCAGGCCTGTCGTCGCATACTTTGTTAAGCTAGGATGGACGCACGACCCCTTGTGTGCCCATAAGACCCTTGCTGCATGCGTTTGTACATCACAGTGGCAGATGGCGTCAACAGGTGGCTGCAAAACGTTTTCCACGCATTTAGAGCATGGGCTTCTGGAGCTGTCCATGTAAACTTTGACGTGGGGGGGTCAATGATCTCCTGCCCATGCGAATGCCCATGCGAAGAGACGACCCATGGTTCATGTTGGTCCAGGGTCGAAAAGTGCACAGCTCGCATCTCCACTCACCGCCACCGCGGCTGCAAAGAGCCCCTTGACAAACACCTTTCCACATTTCACATCGACTAGCCGTTGCTTTGACAAAACTGCGACAGTGTGCCAAGCATGTACTACTCCGACCCGTACGTGCCACGATAGGGAAAGTCAGGCCAGGGGATACATAACGACCGCCGGGACGGACTTGGAAGTCTTAGCATGAATGGCACGCGCATGGGCGGCAGGAACACACAACATGTTTGAACGCCCGATTATTAAGCATGGGAAGGATACCAAATGACAAGCTGATTACTGCTTCAAACTGAAACAAGGCAGGGGTCTTATCTCCCTGATGCGCGCGCTGAAAATCCGCATCTACGGGGTTCGTCCTCTTGGATTGAGTTTGACCGATATCCTTACCCAACAAGGACCTGGGGCCCTGCGCCGAGCTCAGCTCGAGCCTAGCACCGGGTAAGGCCCACCGTTACCCTCATGTACACACCGCATTCGCAGAGCACCCACGCACGAGACATTGCAGTCCCGCTTCTCCGACCAGCAGATCCACACCAGCAGGGGGCAGCGCCCAAATTATGAATAACGCCGCAGCACCTTCACTCTGCGTTAGCTCTTGCGGCAAGCGTATGTCTTGTAACCTGTACACACTAAGGGCGGTGCATCCTCGGCTCTCAGGGATCGCATTTGGAACGCCAGCCAGCCCAACCCTCGCTCCATACTATTACTATGCCTTTCCTCTCTGGACAGCGGCAATGGACAGCACCTCCCCTGTACACGCGGGAACATCTCGCGTGTACTCCCTTGTCAGCCTTGGACCGTCCCTCTACGAAGGAAGGCCGGTGGATGTACCCGGCCCACGCACGTTTGAGGAAGCGGACGCGGGACAGGAGCGGCCTCGGCACCCCCTCACGCCGGCGCCAGCTGTGTGGTGCAGGTGCGGAACTGCTCGCTCACGACGGGCGCGTACACGCCTCTCCCCATCTCCCCGAGCGCTTCGTCGCTGGTCACCAGCGAGTGCGCCTTGTGCAGCATGAACTTGGTGGTATTCACGCCCCGGTAGAAAACCACCTGCGCACGACAGGAGATGCAAAAGTCAGCCCGCCACCGTGCCATGGGCACACCGCGCCACTTGTGATGCACTCATTTCTGAGCCGCCTACGGATACCCCAGCATGCCGCCTTTCTGACCTGGGCCACATGCGTGTGCGCTCGCACCTGCTGCAGGGCCTTGACTCGAGCGTTCATGACACGGCTGTTGCCCAGGGCGATGGTGGCGGCCGCCGACAGGTTGTGCGGCTGGTGCACCAGCCACGCGTCCGGCACGGCCATGAAGGACACGCCCGAATACGACAGGGCGGCCACGTGCGTCACCTTGTCACGGTAGCAGCCCCGGAAGCGGGCATCGTACGGCATCTGGGTATGCTGCTTCCTGCAACAACCCCCGCAGGTATGACAACGTGGGGTGTCAGCGTGTGCGCGCTGGTGGCAGGCTTACGAGCGTGGCGCCGGCACGAAACGTGTACGGCCTCGCCTTACCGCGAGAGGACTCCCCAGGGCTCGTAGCCCCGCTCGTACGTGATGCTGTAGGGCTCCGAATCGCGCAGCCACCTAGCAACGCACCAAGGTTAGGCGTGTCAGGGGGGCGGTCAATGAGCGTGACCGTTTGCGGCACGTTTGTGCTACTGGGTGGCGCACCGGTGATACTCGGTGGCGTGGTGGCCCCGGTAGTATATATCTTCGGCGAATACCCGTATGGTGCGGCTTGACCACAGGGAGGAAAGAAGCCGCTTGTCCCCTGCAAAAGAGAGCGTCCGCAGGGCACATTGGCACAGATCATATACCTTACGGTAACTGCCAGCTTGAGTTCGTTGTTGTAGCAGCAGGGGGGAAGGGCGATGCACCGCCCCGGCGCGGCTCACCTTTCAGCGCCGACACGGCCACGTTGTGCGCCTCGGCGTAGTCGAGCTGCGGGTTGGCCTCCCACGCGGGGAAGACCCACATCGTCGATGGCGCCGCTTGCAGCTCACGCAGCCTGTAACGCAGGGCCCAACGCGTTAGCACTTCAGCAGCTTCCGTACGCCACGCCAGCAACTCAGCAGCGAATAATGGACTGAGGAGGCACCGCGGCGCCGGGCGGACCTTTTGGCGTCGGCCAGCATCCGCATCATCGAGTCGCTCAGCGCCAGGTCCACGTCGATCATGGCCGCCAGGGGCGTCCGCACCGCCAGCAGCGCGGCGTTGCGCAGCGAGTTGATGGGCACCAGGGCGGCCAGGGCCGGGTCGCTGGTGAACTCGGTCAGCAGCATCAGCCGCATGCTGCACGCGCCGGGGGCGCCCTCCAGCCGGTCGAACAGCGCCTGCACAAGGCCGGGCCAACCCACATCCCATGGTAGAGCCAGGCAGGCATTCGCCAGTCGCTGGCGCATCTGGGTCTATATGCATGGCTGTATAGTACACCATCCGCACCCGCAGCGTCTGCTGTCCGGCGAGAAGGATGTTGGCGTTCCGTTGGGGCAGGGTGGCGCCCTGGCGCTGCACCAGCGGCAGGTAGACCGCCGCAGACATGGCGGCCCCGGGCAGCGCTCGACACTGTTCCAGAGGTGGGTATTGCTTGTGAGCGCGCATCGCCGTCAGGGGAGGCGTGGCGTGTAAGCACTCACGAGGGCTTCGAGGTGGTTCAATCGGTCCAGCGTAGCGGTCGTGAAGACGGTCACCGGCAGCTCCACTTGCTTCTCGGACCACCATATCTCAGATATATTCAGACTGCGGGGCGCACATGCTCCGGATGTGTTCTAGCTTGCAGGGCCCCCCCACATGCCGCTCAGGCGGCCGCATTCCGCGCCCGCACCTCACAGGCCTGCTTGCCATGAACGACCCGAATGTCGTAGGCGTTGCATTGTAAGCAGAGTTAAAGCACTGGCGCAACAGCTCTCGGTCCTGGCTGTCAGCTGCTGCACCGAGTATAAGCGCAGCAAGCAAAAGCACAAGTACAAGGTCAGTATTCAGAGCCATATTTGTGTCCTATGATTAATTTCGGGCGCTGTAGCCCGACAGCGAAGGAGGTGCACGAATTGCACGATCATGATCGACTATGCCATCGTTCCTTTGTTTACAGTTGGGAGGATGGCCAAACGGGCAGGTACTGGAGGGTTCCCTACACGCCGTACTCGCCGTACTGCACACGCCGTGCTGCACACGGGGACCGACTGTCACCGAGTCACCCCTGCGAGCCCACGCCCAGATCCCTGCTGCTCCCGCGCTTGGAACCCAACGCATCATGTACCTCCATCCTCCACCCGTCCGTCGGCGCTCGGGAGGGGGATGTCTACACTCACATGTCGACAGATGTGTCGACAAAGTACGAAGCGGTCGAAGGAACGCGACTGACTTTCACGTCCCTCACCATCCCTGATCACAGGTCTGTGGCCGCAGCTATGCGTCGCAGGTGGGCTGGCTGACCGTTCGCGGGTGTAGTAACTGGCGGTCGCCAACGGAGGGGTTACGGGGTCGGTACAGCAATCGTTGCGTTGACCTGCCCCAACACTACTTGTGCCAGGTGACGGCCTTACTCTGGTGATCTGGTCTCTCCGGGACGGGGTTGCCAGCTGATCATATGCATCGCCCGCCTTGCCCAGCTTGCCGGCTGGCACTGCCCTTACTGTCGCGCCATCGGGTGCGTACCAGGTTACAGGTTACACGTCCGTCAAAGCCGGGGCGGGGGGCATGGACGAATTGCGAATATTGGGGTGGGGGAGCAAAAACAATAAAAGACCGGTATGTCCGTACCGTAGCTTGAGGCAACTTCCACTCCTTTGCTTTGCTTTGGCAAAAGCAGAGAAAGAGGGAGCCCGCCGTAACGGCCGTGAAGGTGAGACCTTTCAAGTACGGTAGGGCGGGCGGGGTGGCACAAGGCAAGATAAGCACAGCCAACGACCCACCCATCCCAGTGATATAGACATCCCCGTTTCGCGCAACATCGGTGTTGGCAACTTTGCATCCACATCGTCTCAACGCTGCAGCCTCGTATGCTCCTTGCCTTCCGCTCCCCGCACCTTGCTAATCCCCGCCCCACCGTCCACGACCTGACCAGCGCTGCCATGGAGCGACCAGCTTGCCGGGCCGCACGGGGCATTTCCAGCGCCCCACGCTGACCTACCGCGGGGCGCGATGGTCCGCAGAGGGGGCACTCTCCTGGGCGCCACGGTTGCCACGCTGGTTGCAGGATCGTGCAGGGCAGGCCGCACACGCAATGGGAAGGGCCTTGCAGCCGCTGAAGCACCCACTTCCATAAGCAGCTCATCATGCCCCGGGGGGTTAGGGCCTGCGTGCGTGCGTGCATGCTGTGTCTCAACACTCCGTCCACGTATGCGTGGCGTCCCTTCTTTGATTGGGAAGACAAACGCGCGCACGATCGAATGCCGCCGTTTCCTGTGGACTTGCCCCTCCACCACCGTAGTCCGTACAGTGTTCAATGTTTTTCTGGGCCGCTCTGCACACATGGCAGCGGTGCCCAGCTGCCGGACGTCACTCGTCGCCGCCCTCGCTCCCGCTCATATCCCCACCGTACTCATCTTCTTCGCTCTCGCTCTCCGTCTCTCCTTCCTCGTTCTCCAGCTCCCCCTCAGCCTGCCTGCTCCCGCCTGCTTCGCCCCGGCAGTTACCGCCCTCACCGGCCCCCAGGCCCTGCGCATCCGCGCGCAGGGCCCCGTTGCGCGCGCCGCTGGCTTCCGCAGTACCCCCATCGCGCGACGCCTCCGCCCGGACTTGCTCCCGCAGCAGCCGCACCCGCTCCCTCCCGTGCGTGTGCGTGTTAAGGTGCGCACGGTGGGAGGCGGCTGCAGCGGCCGCGGCCGCCGCGAGCGCGGCGGCGCTACCCGGGTCCGAGGACCGCCGCAGCCGCTCGGCTGGGGCCCGGCCAACATCGGCAGTTGCCTGGCGGCGACGGGCGCGGGCGCCCGAGTGCTGCTGCTGCTGCTGCTGGAGGGCATACACGTGCCCGGGGGGCAGCCGATGCCGCTCTGTGGCAGCGGGCGCCCTGCCACGCGGGTCACTAACCGTGTGTCGCCCCGAGCTGCTGCCGGCGCCAGCGCCAGCGCCAGCGACGGTTGAGGGGCTACCGCGGCCACTGCTGCTACCGGCGCTAAGTGCTGCCGCTGCGTGGCCGGGCGATGCTGAGGGCGGCGCTCGACCCCCATGCCCTGCGCTGGGCGCGGCGCTGTGGACGCGCGGCTCCTCCGTGTCGGGCGCGGCAGCCCCCTCACGTGCCGGGCTCACCCCGCCCGCATTACCATCACAGCCCTCATCTGCGCCCCGCGACCCGCAACCGTTGCGTGCCGCTTCGAGAACGCCGCTGCCGCTGCTCCGAGACCTGTCGCCACCGCCGCCCCTGCTGACTTCGCCGGTGCCGTCAGGCCCCGCCCGACGCACCGACGCTGACGCTGCGGACCCGGCGCCACGGCCGTGACCCAAGCTAGCGCTGAGACCGCCGGCGCCAGCCATGGCAAGGCTAGAGCTGGAGACCCCCGCGGCGGCCCCCCGCGACGACCGGTTTGGGGTGGGTGGCCGCTTGTTGAGGTTCACGGTGGAGGACAGCAGCGCCGGCATGGGACGGCGCCGGCTCGGCGAGACGGACTGCGCACACCTGTCGTGTTGAGGAGGACCGTGCAGGGCCGTGGTGTTACGCCAAGAAGCTGGTGGATTTGCAGAAGCAAGGCCCCAAGAGCTCTTGCGGAGTGCTCATGGGTTTGAAACCCGACGTTGTAAAACAAGAACTAGCGGTATCATGGCGCAGTTCCGTTCCGTCGGAGGTATGGAAACACCGTGCGCAGACACCGTACCTCATGGCGGGGCCAGCGGCTAGCACAGACGCTGCAGAATTGGCGGCCGTGCTGGCGCTCCGTCCGGGCGCGTCCTGGCCCTGCCCCTGCCCCTGGCCCTGCCCATCCAGCGCCTGGGCGGCGCCCAGGGTCGGCAGCACCCCGAGCGCCCGGAACTTGGCGGCCAGCCGGCGAGCCTGGCCTGCAGCACGTGCGGCGACGGGGGGGGGCGGGTCGCGGCCTGTCAAACGGCTGATGGCAAGTTGGCAACCGACAGCCGCGGCTCACGGCACTACGTGAGGCCAGCCCAGGACCCAGGGCTTGATGCCGCGCAACGGTTGCCACGGCTGCCACATGGACACGTCGGAGGCCGTCATGGAGCGGTTCAGTATGGACTGAGCCTGCGCGCATGCCTTCATGCCCGCATGTCCGCGCTTGTGCTATAACGCGCCGCCGCCCTTGCCTGCGAATGTGTCGAGCGCCGCCCGGTGGGCCGCCCAAGACTTGCGGCCCGTCAGCGAGAGCGTGAGGAAGCGCCAGCACACGGGGCCCTGGTAGAAGGTGTCGTGCTCCAGGGGCAGACCCGCGTACACCTGCGGGCGTGCGTGCCCGGTGGTGGTGGTGGTGGTGGTGGTGGTGAGGTCAAAGTGGGAGGGTGCTGGGCAGCACGGGAGGGAAGAGCGGAGTAGGTGGGACGCGATCGAGCGCGGCCCACGCTCACGAGAGGTACGACCACAACTCCGCAAACAGCACAGCGCCGCAGCGCAGCCCTGTCCGCCGGCCGGGTCGGCCGGGCCCCGGCCCACGCACCCGGATCAGCGCGTGCCACCAGCGCTCGTAGGCCGCCTTGTACTCGCTCACCAGGTCTGCGGGACGGCAAGGGACCCGCCGGGGCGGGACAGCGGTTGACGTCCCAGCTGCGATGGAGCGAGGGAGGACGAGGGGCTCGCGGTCGAGGCAGACAGCCGGACACGACAGCCCGCGGGCCCCCGCCAGGACAGGCCACGGCCGGCTGCCTGCTGGCTGCGTGCAGCCCGGGGCCCCGACTCGGGCAGGATTTCCAGCGCACGCCCGTACCGGTACAAGGAAAACGCAGCGGAGCTCGGCGCGGCACGTTGCCGACGGCCGGACCAACGGCCAGGATCCTGGCCGCCTCCCCGTCGCTGCTGCCGTACCCACCCGCCAGACTGTCGTACACCAGGTCCTTGTCCATTAGCTCGGGCCGCCGGCTGAGCCCCAGCGCGCCCCACTTGCGGCTGGGCGCGTGGTACACCACCAGCACGATGTGCCTGCGTCCGGCCCGGGGGGGGGGGGTGCAGGTGGGCCTCTAAGCTTGAGAAGGGTCGATGGACCCGCCCCATGGCTACCCGCCCAAACCCGCGGGCACTGCTTGACTGGGGCACACAAGAGCCTGCGACCCACGACAGGCTGCCAGCTCGCACATTCGCTCACGGCAGTAGGCCTGCCTCTGCCTCTGGTGACGTGCGCGCCAGGCGTCGTGCACCGTGGCACGTGCGGTTCGGTCCAGCGGCGGCGCCCCCGCGGGCCCACCTGTACGTCTGCCCCTGCACAGTGCTCTTGAACGCCAGCGGCAGGCGGTCCAGGTCGTGCCAGCCGGCGGTCAGCAGCGCGCCCAGGAACACCGCCTGGCAGCGGAAGAGGGGCCGGGGCGCCGGGAGGGGGCGTGACGGATATGGTCGTGTATGGCAGTGTGGCTGGGATGCTTGTCCGTGTGGTTCCAGCCCCGGCCAGCCCCGCCAGGCCGTGCCCAGGCCGCCGCCCCGTCGTAACGGACCTCGAGGCACTTTATGGGCAGCGCCGAGCGCAGCGTCTCCCGGGCCGTCTCCATGATCCGGGAGAAGGGCCGCGCCTTGGACACGTTGTAGTAGTAGCCTGGCGTGTGGTTGTACTGCAGCGAGTTGATGACTTGCTGCAGGTGTGGGTGGGGCGGGGCGTGCAGCGGGAGGTGGGGGGGGGGGCGGGGGCGACGGCAGAGCGCGAGGCGGAGCGCGGGCCGGCATGGGGTTATGGGCGACAAGGCGCACCGGCCCCACGCGGCAGGGTGCTGGGTGCTGAGGAGGGGCGGGATGAATCGCACTGATCGCACGCGGCGCCGCCCCAAGCACGCAGCGGCACAGGCGCGCATTGCAGCATTGGAGCACACGGTCGCGTGCGTGTCCATGACGACACGTAGAAACACATGCTGTAATCCATCCATTGGCTCGGATTGCCCTCACACGGGAGCTTGCCCGATGTACTTGTGAGTCCGCCTGCCCCGAACAGTCCCCTCGCCTGCCCACCTGCACGGCGGTGAGGCGCTGCTGAGGGGTCATGGCAGCGCCTACGCCTACGCCCGCGCCCGCGGCAGCAGACTTGGCGTCTTTGCTGCCGCCGCCCGGGCCGGCCCCGTCGTGCGGAGTGCGCGGCACGACGGGCCGCGGCGGCGGACCCAGGCCCAGCGCCGCCAGCTCGGCGTCGCTGCACTGCCGGATGAGCTCCTCCTGCGGCCACGTGATGGTTTCCGGACAAGGTGGGTCGAGAACATGGGGGGCGGAGGTGATATTGCTAGGACCACACACGTAGCTGTCTGGCAGTAGAGGACCACGAGGCGACGATGAGCTCGGCTACCTGTGATGAGCCCCTTTCAACGCCGTTACAGCCGGGTTGACGGGTAATTGTGCCGCACCCTCCACGCACCTGCCCCCGCCCCCCCCCCCATACTGCTGCACTCACCGCCTCCGATAACCGCTCATCTGGCAGGGGCATCGCGTCCATCAGCCTCATAAGCCTCGTGGCAGCGGGGCTGAGCGCCATGTATGGCATTTCCGCGCCAATACTAGGCGCACGCATATGTGTGCCGCCTCACATGGGATCGAGAGGTGTTATAGTCAAATGATAATCATGCTACTAGCGCTGCGGCTAGAGACTATATAAGGTGGATTGGACGGGGTCGAAAGAGTGTATAAATACCCAGCACTGTAACGCTTTATAAGGCATTTACAGGAGTGGAGTTCCTACATGCTCCGCAACGCGCAGGGTGCAGCTGAAGCGCCTGTCTTCCCTTGCCCGGCGTAGCTGTAGCGGGAGGCACCAATGCGTTCACATGTAGAAATTTTATTGCCGATGGGAATGCCGAAGGAACGGTTTCTCGTATGTACGGGTTACGGAGTGTCCATGGTTTTCCTCTAGGTTCGACCAGCAGATGGACGGGAAATCCGTTCATAAGCTTCCATCGTTCGTATCGCGGTACCTGAAAGCTCCTGCCATCGGCGAGGGGAGAAAAGGCGAGGGGATGAGCGGGGAGGAGGGGACTGTGTTGTGGAAGCGTAAGGGGTAAGAATGGAGCGTATGGTTGCAGAACAAAACATCAACGGTGTGCCTGCGGGAAGGTCCAGAAGTGGTTCGGGAAGGTCCGGCAGGCACACTGGGCTTGTTGGGTTTCGTGGCACCCTGGCACCTGTTCGCATAAGTCAACACGGCGCTTTAGCGCACATAAGTCTACCCTGTCTGCATGCCTGTCAAGGTCACCTGCCTTCACTTGGGCACTGGCCATTTTGGCGCGAGTCGACTCAAGGAGCACTACATGGCTAAGCCGCGACTTACACTTTGCGTATTAATAGCTGAGTGATGGATATGGCGACGTGCGCCGGCTGCTAGTCGCAAACATCAGATGTTGCATATTACCGGCGGTACTGCTGAATGGAGCCGGCTTGCTTACGGGGCGCGTTCACGGCGATCAGCTACCCCAGCAACAAGGACGCCCGGCGCGGCGTGGGACCGACGGGGACTGCTGTGCTGACGCGAGGCGATGGTGGCAACGCGTCGAACCACCCCGCCCCATCCGCGACCGTCGCCGACGCTACGCTGCTTGGGCCGGGGCTTGGAGTCGCTGGTGTTGTGGCCCCGCCGGTGTCTGCCATCGCTGCACCACGGACCCTCGGTGACAAGGCACCGAGCATCGCGGGCATGAACGCGGTCGAACCAGCGCAACAGGCCCCGCAGCCCGCCCTGCCGAGTGGCCCCGGCCACCCGCTGCTAAGATCGCAACCCGAGTGCGCGAAGCCAGCCCAGCAACCGCAACCCTGGACGCAGCAGCAGCCCCTCACTGCGGACGCAGCGCCGCTGGCGCAGCCGCCACATGCCCCCCCACAGCAGCAGCTACCGCCGCAGCCACACGGCTGCCAGCAAGGCGGGTCCGCTGACGCTCGGGCAGCCCCATCCTGTGAAACGCACCGCGGCCCCCTCCACCCGGGCCCCATGCAGTCCAGCCGGGTGTGTGTCGGACTCTCCGGCGCCGTGCCACAGGGCCAGCAGCCCTGGGAGCAGTCGCAGCCGCCTCACCACGGTCGGCAGCCGTGGCGGCCACATGAGCCGACCCAGCCGCCACAGCCAGTTCAACAGCATCAACAGCACCAGCAGCTGGAGCAGCAACATGGCCAGTCGTGGTGCGGCACGGGCCGTACGGGTCAGCCCCAGCAGCAGGCACGGCAGGAGCAGCCGCCGGCGCATGGCCACGCACGGCTGCACGCGCTCTCCCAACCTCACGACCGCCCTCCCTGGCAGCCCCCGCAGCCTCAGCCGCAGCCGCAGCCGCCACCGCTGCAGCCGCGCCCGCCGCTGCAGCTGGCGCCGCCATCGTGCTCAGTTTCCGAAACGGGGCAGAAACGGAAGCCGCACAGCAGTTACCTGGCGCTGCAGCCGCACGGGCCTGGTGCGGCGCCCAGGGTCGGCGGCGGCGACGCCAGCGGCATGCAGGGCGCCGCCTCGGCGGTCCATACGGCGCCACAGGACGGCGGAGGCGACGGTGGCGTCGGAGGTGCAGGGAGCGGCGGCGGACCCTGCGGAGGCGGCGGTGGAGGCGGGGGCAGTGGCGGGGCCGGTGGGGTTGCTGGGAGCGGTCCTGGCGGTGAGAGCAGCGGTCCTGGCGGTGGAGGGGCTGGAGGCGCGGGGGCATCCGGCGGACAGAGCGGCGGGGGCGGAGGGCAGGGCGGCGCCGGCAGCGGCGGCGACGGCGACGGCGGGGACAAGAGACCCGGCACTCCTGGCGGCCGCGGCGGCGGCAGTACCCGCAGGCGCGCAGACAAGGGAGACGGCAAGGGGTCGGGGCCCGGCGGCGACGCGGTCAAAGATAATGACGATGACGGTGACGATCACGATGGCGAGGTCATTCCCTCCGTCAACCCGTTCCTGCGCTTCAGCAGCTCCCCGCCGTCGGTGGGGAAGCGCCGGGCGCTGGCTGCCGCAGCGGCGCCGCCCCCGGGCCTTAGCCCTAGGGTGGTGAGGGACAGGAGCCCCTTGTCCAAGATGCTCCCCCCGGCGCCGCGTCCGGCGCACCAGGTGCCGGGAGCCCCGCTCCCGCTCCCACAGCCGCCGCCGCTGCCGGCGGCGGCGACGGCCGCGGCGCAGATGCAGCAACGTCGGCAGGCGGCCTCGCAGCAGCCGCAGCAGCAAGGGCCGGCGGCGGAACGGCCGCAGAGTGGCCACCCGCTACCGCAGGGCGCTGCACCGCTCTCCACCGGCACGCGGGACCTCGCTTTGGTGGCAGCTCCCGACCCGCAGCCGCGCCCACTGCCGAGTGATAAGTTCAGCAATACTCAGCACCACCAACCTCATCAAGAGCCAGCACTCTGGCCGCAGCACGGGCAGCAGCCTCCGCCGGGGCAGCCGCAGGAGACGCCTGCGCCGCGGCCCCACCAGGACCCAGACGCCCCACAAACCCAGCAGTGGCAGTGGCATGACCGGCATAGTCAGCAGCAACAGCAACAGCAGCAGCAGCAGCTGATGCAGCCCAACGCACACGACCCCCATTTCGGGCCGACCCGCGGGACGCACCCTCACGGCGACTGTCAGCCCCAGCCGCCTGTGCAGCAGGCCTTGCGGCCGCCAGACCCCAGCCCTTCAATCTGCTCCGCGCCCGGCCCCGTACCCCAGGCACCCCAGGGTTCCACCTCGCTGCCTTCGTCCTCGTGGCGTGCACCGCCGCCGGCGGGGCCTGGCAGCGCCTGCGCTGCCGCCGCTGGCGGCGCTGGGCCCTCACACCAGGCGCAAGCGCAGCCCTCTGGGGCCCCGACTGTGGAGCAGGCTGCGCCATTGTACAACCCCCGCCTGCCGCGGCCCGCCTGGCCGCCGCTGCCGCCGCCAGCCGCCGCCCCCTCGTCTGCCGTGCAGGTGCCGTTCGCGCCGCAGCATACGGGTCTGTACCCCGGGCCGGGGACCGGAGGCGCTCCCAGCGCGCGCTTTGGAGCGAGCTGTGGCCCAGGCCCGCAGCCTCCTCCGCACGGTGCGGCTGGCCAGCCGTGGCAGGGGCCGCTAGGCAGCGCGCCGGTCCAGCCGGTGCCGGTGCCACTCCAGTGCGCCACAAGCCCTCCAGGGCACACCCAGCAACCCGGCGCACCCAATGAGGGGGCCCAGGGCGCTTGCGCGCCGGGAACGGCGCACGCTCCTGGTTGGCCGCAGCCGCAGCCGCCCCAGTGGCAACAAGCACAACAGCCACCGCAGTGGCAGCCGCAGTGGCAGCCGCAGCATCAATGGCTGCCGCACTCGGCGCCGCAAAGCGGCATCCAGGGCCTGCCTGCCCGACCTGCACCGCAGCAGCAGCAGCAGCAGCAGCAGCAGACCCACCAGAATGCGCAGGCGCCACACGCGCACCAGAGTCGCCACCAATGCCACGTGCAGGCGCACCCAAACCACCACGGATATCAGCCGCAGCAGCTGCAGCAGCCGCAGCAGCCGCAGCAGCCGCAGCAGCCGCAGCAGTCGCAGCCGCAGCAGCAGCAGCAGCCGGGAGGCCAGCAACAGACCTACCAGCAGCAACAAGCGGGGCAACACCCATACGCCCAAGCCCGCTGGCAGCAGCAGCAGCAGCTAGCAGCCGGCGCACCCCGGGTCGGCCCCTCTGGCCACGTGCCCTCCGCAGCAGCCACCGGTCCCTACCATACGGCACATCACCATCACCAGCAGCAGCAGCAGCAGCATATGCGCCCCGCACAAGTTCATCACCCTCAACCGCTGCCGTCCCGCAACGGCGTCGGCAGCGTCGGCGGTGCCAGCGCCGGTTCGGCGGCTGCTGGCGCTGCCGGCGGCGGCGCCGTGCGGCAGGCGGCGCAGGCAGAGCCTGACTTCCGCGGCCGCTGCCCCTACCAGAGGTGGGCTGTCCGTTTCCGCTGCTGCTGCGCCAACCAACCAACACCGCGGAATGTATTTTCGCGCGCGTGGTCTCTGTGGCCTCTGTCGCACTGACACACCTCGAGCGCACTTGTGCCCAAACACAGCATATCTAGGGGGTGGAATTCTAGTTCCATGAAAACTGCTTTGGGTTGCCGACATCGAAACAACTTGCTTCCTGCGCCCAAAGGAACCCCCGCCTCGCATGCGGCCGTCCGCCCACGTCAGGTGCCCCGGCGTGTACCAGGCCTGCAACGCGCCGCTGGTGTGGAAGCCGCCCTTCCAGCCCTTTGCGCCGCCGCAGCAGCAGGCGCTGCAGCTGCAGCTTGGCAGCGGCTACGCGGCCGCGCCGCCGCCGGCCTACGAGCCGACGGGCCACTGGCGCTGCAGCCGCCACCCCGACTGCGGCTGGCGCTACTACCCCCACCCGCGGCTGCGCGAGCCGGTGCTGTCGCTGGAGATCGTGGGGGACGACGTGTTCAAGGTACGGTGGGGGCAGTACGATGATGGCAGTACGGGAAGAGCGGTACGGCACGCACGGTTGGCCGAGCGGGTTTCGTGCGCACCACAACGTGTGGGCTGTTAATACACGAGTCAACCGCTGTTGCGGCGGAGCCCTGCCAAAGGACCGAGGAGAAACTACGGGTGCGAGCACGAGCCGTAGAGACGTGCTGTGGTGCCTGCTTGTTAGTGTTGTTGGCGCCAGAGCAGCTGACGGGCAGGTGGGCCCCCGGTTGCGCAGGTGGTGCCGTTCCCGGGCGCTGAGGACGCCGTGGCGTCGGCGGGCGGCGTCGCGTGTGTGCTGGCGGGCGCCGGCCTAGACCTCAGCCGGGCGCTTACGTGGCAGCAGGCCAGGGGCATGATGCGCCGCCGCGGGAGCAGCGGCAGCAGCGGTTACGGCGCCGGCAGCAGCGGTGACGGCGCCGGCAGCAGCGGCGACGGCAGCGGCGACGGCGGTGCCGGTGACGAGGCTGGCGACAGGGCGGAGGACGCCGGGGCCGAGCAGGAGGAGGGTGCGGGGGCAGGAGAGCCCGGCGATGACTCCGGAGGCGGGCCCGATGCGCTGGCGGACGGGGAGCGCAACGTGAGTGGGGTCGCCGTGCGGACCCGCGGCATGGGTCGGGGTCTGACTGGCCAGTTGCACCAGAGGAGCGGGGCAAGGGCAAGGCCGCTGGGTTGGGCGGGCAGCACGTCACACGTCTGGCGGACGCTGGCAGACGCGAACCAAGCGCATCCTCTGCTACTGCCCTACGCCAAGGCTGTACGCCATCCCGAATAGCTTTGTTGCCGCACCGCTGCCGCCGATCGAACCCGCCAATGCCCGGCCGCTCAATGTCCGGCGCTCGCTCCACGACCCGGGCCCTCCGGCTCGCACCCTCCTCACTTCCACCCCCGCTCCATTGGGCCCCCCAACCCCCGCATCCCATCCCTCCCGCCCCCTGCCCCGTGCTGCCTGCCGCCCGAAGGACGCTGCGCTGTACTTCCCGCTCAGCTGCTATGAGGCGCTGCTGGCGCCGCTGCCGCGCCACAGCAGCCTCTTCAACGCGGGCTCGCTCATACCCGAGCCCGTGCGCCGGGCCTACAGGTGCGTGCAGGTGGTCCTACCCAAGCGCCTGCGCCTGCGTCCCTTGCGCCGGTTGCCTGCAGATGCGGCGCCGGGGGCCCGGGGCAGGGCAGGGCAGGGCGGGCCGCGGGTGGCCTAACGAATGGTGCGGGGGCTGCGGCCGCCTAGGCCGGGCGCCCTACCCGACTGGCGTGGGCTCGGGGAGCGGACGGCGACGCGCCAGGCGGGATTGGAATGCGTGCATTGAGTCGGGACGCTGAGGAGGGGCGGAGCATGCAGGCGGGAAGGCGGAGGCGGAGCGGTGTACGCTCCGACAGGGTGCGGCTTGGGTTCCTCTGTGCGGCCATCCCCGCGAGACGCGGCCCCCCAGCGTCGCCAGCGCATTGCTTTGCGTCCCCTTGTGTCCTGTTGGGGTTGTACTCCTCGCGCCCCGCCAGGTCCTTCCCCGGCCCTGCCCGGCCCTCCCTTCCCTGGTGCCTGGCGCGCAGGGGGCAGTTCCGGCAGCGCGCCAGCGCCTCCGAGGTGTCCGCCCGCCTGGCCCGCATGCCGCCCTCGCTGCGCGCCGCGCTGATGCCCTTCCAGCGGCAGGGCGTGGAGTTCGGCGTGGCGCGCGGCGGGCGCTGCCTCATTGCGGACGAGATGGGCGTGGGCAAGACGGTGCAGGCAATCGCGCTGGCGGCCTGCTACGAGGTACGCACGTACGCGGTTGTTGGCTGCCTGGGTTAGGGCATCGCAAGGGTTGGAGGGGCGGTCGGGGCCAGAGCGGAGAGGTTTCGCTTACGGAGCAATGCAGGTAAGGGGCGGTTGCTATTGGTGCCAGGCAGTTCTCAATGCCGTCTGAAGCATGAGCGCCCACGACGGGAGTCGTCTGCTGTGGGGGTTGTTCCGATGCCGCGGCCGTCCGCGTGCCGGCCCCCCCCCTCTCCCGACCCCCCCCCCCCCCACCACACACAGGATGAGTGGCCTCTGCTGTGTATTGTGCCCGCGAGCCTGCGGCTCGTGTGGGCGGAGGAGCTGGAGAAGTGGCTGCCGCACCTCAGGTGGGCCCTGGGCCGGGGAGCGGTGATGCCGAGCTGGCGTTTGGGAGCTGTGCATGTGCTCCTCATAGCCAGGCTGCGTTGTTACAGCGCAGTGCCCTTAGGGTGCTACAGCTAGTAACATCGCGGTGTCCGGCACCCCCTGGCTCAGCCACCCCCCCGCTTCTGCACCCACAGTTACCCCCCCCCCCCGGCACTGGCCACTCGCCCCTCCTCTCCCACCCCGCGGCCCCGCCGCCCGCAGGCCCAGCCACATCCACGTCATCGAGGGCAAGGCCAACCGCCTGACGGGCCGCGCGTCCCGGGGCCAGGTGCGGCGCCGCGCAGGGGAAAGGAAGACGAGCGTGCGCCGACGCGGTAGGCCCCGGAGGGCTGGATGCCTACCTGCGCAGTATCGCCCGTTACGTGCGCTTCCAGTCGCCTCCCCCGGGTATGCCCCAACCCACCGCCCCTGCGCAGGCCCTGCCGCGCGTCACCATCACCAGTTACGAGATGATGCGGCGACTCACCTGCCCCGCCTGTTCCAAGATGCGCCTGGCGCCGCCGCCACCGCCGCCGCCGCCGGCGGCGGCGGCGGGCGAACCGGCCCCCAGCAGCGGCGTGATCGTCAA
>LSYV01000020.1:787193-872727 GCA_001584585.1 Gonium pectorale
CTGTGGTGCCTGCCCCACGAGGCGCTGCGGAGGGCCATGGCGCGGGGGCGCTTCGGCCGGACGGCCGCTGGTGGCGCGCGTTGGTCGGGCGGCCCCGAGGCGCGGGGCGACGGGGCGGAGGAGGCGCAGCCTGACGCGTGGTCCTTCATCCACTACGTCTCCCACGTATATGCAATGCACCTGCAGGTGGGGGGGAGCGAGGCGGGGCGGGGCGGGGCGGGCCGGGGGGCGGGGCGGGGCGGGGCGAGACAGGGCGCGGGATGCTGCTTGACCGGCGTTCCCGCAATCGTCCATCCCTGAAAAGGTGCGCACGCCGCCACTCGGCAGCCGCAACTCGCGCACGTTGTACACCCCAACCGCCCCGCCCCCAACCCCAACCCCCGACCTGGTCGCAGGAGTGGATGAAGGTGCAGCTGCAGCAGGTGGGGTTGCGGATCTCAGGAGGGGAGTCGGCTTCGGGACCGGGAGTTAGCGAATGGCGCGCACACAATGAGGAGCGAATGAGGCGTGGAAACCTCCGCTGCCGTAACTTGCGCACCTGCTGTCCCTACCTGTTCCGGTACTGGGCACGGCGTTGGCTCTGCGCGTCACTGTACCCGCTGCTCGCCAGCCCGCCGCCGCGTCGCCCGAGCACGGCCGTTCTCCTTATGCCTGAACCTCCCTGCCCCTCAAACTCTGGGGCTGGTCCCGCAGACGGTCCGGCGGGAGGTCAACGAGATGCTGCTGCCGGGGCCCGCGGCGGCGCCTGGGGCGACACCGGCACCGGGGGCCGCGCGAGCGCAGGCCGCTGACTCCGGCGGAGCCGCCAACGGCGCCGAGCCCGGCGGAGGCGAGGGCGGGCGTGAAGGGAATGGAGGGGAGGAGGGATCAGGCGGTGTCGGAGACCCGGGCGCTGAAGCGGAGGAGCGTGGCGGGCCTGGAGGGCCAGGGCGGAAGCGGGGCAGGTCGGCGGCGGGCCCCGGGCGAGGGCGAGGGCGAGGCGGTAGGCGCGAGCGCGCGGCTGTGGGGCGGGGGCGCGGCGGCTGTGGAGACGGGAGGGGCGGCGACGGCGCGTGCGACGATGCCGAGGATGAGTTGTACGGAGAGTACTACGGTGCAGCGTACGACGACGATTATTACGGGTATGACTAACGACGCGGTGGAGGCGCCGACTTCGACAAAGTATTTCAACGACCGCCGGGTCGTACCGCGTTGGACGAGGGCCATGTGGTGCCGCTCTACGAGGTCCCTTGGTGGGTGCGTGAACCAGTGCGAAGATGAGCTTGGCTTGCCCACAGCTTGTGGACTGTGCGCTTCCGCTCCTCCTGCTCCGTGCGCCCGCTGGCGTGTACCGTACGCCAAGCGCACCGGGCAGCCGGCAGCCGCTCGCGTCTGCCCAGACTGGCAGAGCGGCGGCAGGGCGGTGCGGCGCTGACACCGCCCTTTACGACATCCCGCCAAGCCTCCGCCGCCTTGAGGATCGCACGGAAGAAGGCGCCATGACTCCATCGCCCTTGCGCCGTGCCAAACCGGGTCAGCTGTACCATGCGTATGCACGGTGTCCCGCCGGTATGCGTGCCAGACAGTTTAGCTCTGTCCACTGCGACCTGTCTGTCGTACGCACTGATATTTAATGAAGCATTGCGAAACGTCAAGTCGAAGCGGTCTTGCGAAGCCCGCCGATGCCGTCTTTGGACCGGCTAAGACCGACTGGTGCGATTGGGGGCAGCAGGGGAAGCGATGGCAGTGGCTCATGCTGCCGCGGCCACCACCGCCACCACTGCTGCTGCGGCTGGACGCCGCCGTGTCGCCCGGGGGGGAACACTGTACCGCCGGTGGTGACCAAGTGGGCAGGCGCAGGCGGCGCAGCTTTCATCGCCGGCGGGGGTGAAGCTGGCTGGGGCAGCAGGGGCGGCAGCGCAGCGCAGTGTGATAAGCGCAGAGCGGCTTTCGCCTTGGAGGACGGCAACAAGACATGTGGAGACGCGCGCGCACAGCGCTCACGAGTGCGGCGAGGCTGCGCTCTCGGGAGCGTGTACCGCCTACTGATCGTACGGCGTCAGGTCACGTAACTGGTTCGCGGTGGGTTAGAGGGCATCGATGGGCCGTGAGCTCGAGAGCACTGCAGGGTGTGGATAAGGAAGGACTGGCAGGGCCTCCGCCGGGCGCCCGCTGCACATGGCTGATGCCGTTCAGCCCGTTCTTACTCGGCGCGCTGTGTGACACCGTGCAATGCTGGTGTCGATCCTCTCTGGTCCAGAAATAAGCAGAGGAGCTGTCGTACCACATAGCGAGGCGCAGTGTACACAACACGCACCCTTTCCAATCACGCCCGCGGTAATGTGTGTGTGGTGGGGGGGGGGGCTGGACATACGGCACGCGCAAAAACCATGCTTGGCAAGCTTTGAAAGGCTGACGGTGTGTACTACACGACCATGCTGCGAAGGGACTGATCAGGAGCCCCAGGTGCACCAGGATGTTTGCCACGAACAATCTACAGCATCCCGAGCCCCTTGTACGGCAAATGATAGATATGCCTTATTTTGCAAGGTTGAGCACCATGTGAATCGCTTCTATACGTTTAAACCCACCACATCAGCACGGCATCGCAGGGAGGCAGCGCTACCCCGTGCGCGTGGCAGGGCTGCACTACTTGCCTGTGCGCAGCTTTGGCAGGGCAACCGACATGGACGGGCTCGGGGCGTAAAGAGGCAGTGCCCACAATTATGTTTCAATGCGAACAGGCCAGCTCTGGGGGTTGGGACGTCATCTGTGACGGGAGAGAAGTGTGTGTGTACGAGGGGGGCGGCGGGCTTGGTTGGTCCTAGTTGGCCCGGGTGGCGGGCGCTGCGGTACGACTCGGCCCCTTGCAGCCTCAAATGCTTATCCAGGGAACTCTCTTCTTTGGTGGTGAAGCAGCAGGCCAGCTCGTGGTCAATCGTAAATTTGAATTTCTCTGTCGACGGCCAGCTAATGAAAACCTACATCCATGAAACCGTAGCTTTAAAGGACGAAAGATGAGAAGCCTGGACGGACGTGTAAAGCGCGCGATTAACCGACTTTGTGCTCTCGGCAGCCGCGTCTGTGGCTGCTTGTGGAGGTTGATGGCGCCGTGTCGGGCCTGCTGCAGCTCTACATCCTCGCAGCGCACCGGACCCGCCCCGGAACTGAAGGGTCACATGTCGGAGCATACGCTGAGCTGCGCCGTGCGCTGTCCCACGAGGTTTGTGACCTCGGCGTCGCCGCCCAGACTGGTACCCCATCCGATGTCCGTCGCCTTGTTGCTCTTGCAACTGCCCTCGTCAAGGGCCAGACGCTCCGTTGCTTCTCGGCAATCACCGCCGCTGGTGCCTTAGCCGGCGCTCGAGCAGCAGTAGACCCGGGGTGCGCCAGTGAGACCATACAGCTACTGGCGGAGCAGGTGGCGGTGCTGGCCGGTGTCTGTGGCCTGTTCGAATACAGTGACGCTTGGCATGCCGGTGTGGCAAGGCTCGGTAGGCTCCTGGTGGACGAGCTCTGCGCCAGCGGGCTACTGGAGCACATAGCCCAGCTGCTGCTTGTGCTGCTGGCGTCGCCCCCCAAGGACGCTGGCCTGGAGGGGCAGCTGCAGTCGGTGCACTTTGTGCAACTATGGAGCAGCATGAGACTCGGCTGCGCGCTGCGCGAGGCTATCGGTGATCTGCTCCCTACCAGCCCATGCCTCTCGTTTCTTGTGTCCTGCCACCTCATCAGCGCCTGCGCCGACCTTGGCTGCGGCGGGGGTGGTGAAGGCAGCACGTACGGCATGCCGCAGGTGTATCGGATGCCGAAGGGGGCAGCGCTTCGGAATGTCCAGCTCGTTTGCGCGCACTTTCAGATATGGGAGCGCGTGATCAAAGCGGAGCGGCGGCAGCTCGTGGCAGTGCTGTGCAGGGAGGCCTCCTCCCCCACGCCCGCCATGCTGGCTGGCTGCCCGCTGCGCGCCCTCTACCGGCGGGAGCTAAGCCTGTTGCAGCAGCGACAGGCGGCAGAGAAACAGGGGCAGGAGGAGCAACAGGCGTCCGCAGAGGCAGCGGCAGCGGCTGCGAGGGAGCTGGAGGCCGCACGGCTGCGTCTGGAGCTCTCGGCCACCCCGCCGCTTAATACAGCCGTGATGTACGAGCTGTGCATTCGGTTTGCAGAGGTGGCAGCGGGGGTGGTGGCAGCATCGCAGCAGCCCGGGCACAGCGACGGGATACTCAGCACCGCTGCGCGCGCGCTTTCCGCCCAAGAGGCCTTCGAGCTCGGCATGCGCTCACTGTGGTGCGCCCGGGAGGCACTGGCGGGTTGGAAGGCGCTGTCGGAGCAACACCTGCCGCCGGCACTTGCAGATCGCCTGAGCCGCTGGTGGAAGGCGGCTGCTTCGAGCATGGCTGCGGCTGTGGCTGCGGCTGCCGGCCAGGGGATTTCTCCAATTCAAGATGCATGTTACCTCCTAGAGACCCTCGCCCCACGTACAGGTTGGTTCGGTGTGGCACACAGGACGACGCTGCAGATAGAAAGAGCGCATCAACCACCTCACTCTCACGGCCCCATCCACATATGTTCGCCGTGTATAGCCCAACCCATTCTCCTGGTGCTCGGCCGGAACTTGGGCTTACATGCCTTCTGTGCCTCCACCCCAGGCCTTGTCACGCAGCAGCCCAACACAAACGTTGCTGCTGCTCTGGACGCCGGCATCCTGAGCTGCCTCGTCAAAGTCTTCCGTGCGTCGCTGCGGCCCGGGACCAACAATTCGTGCCCGTCGATGTTCGGACTCAACGTCCAGGCATATGGCTTGAGCCAGCTGCTGTCTTTTGGTGAGATCCAGGAGTCCGTGTCACTGGTGGCAGCGGTGGTGGATGCACTGGCAGAGCACACGGCCCCACCGCAGCCAGGGGCCCCTGGAGACGTTGACCCCGAACACACAGCGACGTCTTGCCGGATTGCGTTGTCGCTGTTTGGCTCGGAGCTGTTGCAGGAGCCCTGGCGTCCGAAGCCTGAAGGCAGCAGCAGCAGCAGCCCCAGCAACCTGTCTAACGCCCACGGCAGCGGCTCAAGCGGCGAGGTGGCACGGGATGCCAGCTGTGCCACGGACGCGGATGGTTGCTGGACCGGACCCTGCAGGGTGCGGCTTGCGACCGTTGCCTCCGTCGCGGCGGCACGCCTGCTGCCCGAGCTGGCACGGCTGCTGCAGGGGCTGCTGCACGCCGACCTGCCGGATGGAGCTACGGACAACAGCGTGCGGAGCCTTCTTGTTGGCGTTCTTGGCATGGTGCCATGGCCGGCCATGGGCCTGGCCCAATCCCAGGGTGCTCTGGGCGAGGCGCCGCCGGCAACAGCAGCTAGCGGCGTTTCTGGACGCAGCAATGGCAGCACAAGCGACGGTGCTGTCGACCGCTCCAGCTATAACAGCGATACGGCGTCCTGGCGGCAGTTGCTGCTGGTTGAGCTCCGGCTGCCAATGCTGCTGGGTACGGCGCTCAGTCGCCTGGAACACGGCGAGGCGAGTAAGGCGAGGCCCAGAGCTGAGGGGCGGGCCGCGGCCCTGAAGAGTGACCCTGTTGGTGAAAGCCTGGGACAGGCACTGGCGGCGCTGTCGGCCTGGGCGCCGGCCGAGCTGGCCCGCATCATAGCGGCGGCCGACCGGGCCGTGGCAGGGGGCCGCAGCGGCCGCAGCGTGGCCCTGCCCACAACGGCGCTGCTTCGGTCGGTGCTGGGGCGGGGCGGCTGCAGACCCGCGCCAGAGGTCCTGGAGGCGGTGGAGGCGGCGTGTGGAGGGGCGGGGCTGCAGCGGGTCCCCGTCTTCCTGCCGCCCGAGGAATGGGAGCATCTGCTTCACTGGAGTGGCTTGCTGCTGCCGCCCGTGCGGGCCCGGGAGCTGGTCAGTTGCTAGAGGTGGGGTGAATCGGTTGCGACACCGTCCACTGCATAAGTATTGTTATGTAACCTCACTGGCATACGTCAATTGGGTGCGAGACAGAATGGCGGCGCCGTGTGGCTTCGACGGCAGCAGCACGCCTCACGTCCCGCACCTTAGCACTGTGCATGCCTGACCGCGCCTGCCCAGGAGCAGCTGTGAGGAGGATGGGGTGCTGCTGGCTCGCTGGGCTGCTTGTGGTTTCGTACGAGATATGAGGGGGTAGCAAATGGTGGCTTTTGCACAGCAACAAGTATGGGCATTCTGGGCATTTCAAGCAGCTGTGTGTGCGTGTGTCCATGTACTGGACGGACAGACGCGTGAGTAACCAATGTCGCAAACTGAAGCGTCTTCTAAGCTATCGCTGGCGCACAGTGCACCGAGCGGCTGAGCTGAGGGGTTGGCCTTCTGCAGCGCGTCCTGGCGTTCCCAACATGCATACACCGCTTCACATCGTCTGCTGTTGTTGTGCGGTACAGCACCCTGCTAGCTGCTACTGCCTCCCAGCACAAGCGTGTGTGGGCGTGCATGCACGGAAATTGGTCGCGGCCAGCGACTGTGGTGTTTGGGCAACGCGGCCGCGGCATCATTTGAAGGCTTATAGTAAAGGGCATCGGGGATGCATCAGTTGGGAGTTGTGTTGGCATCTATATACATGGAAGTGTCAACAAACTGTGAGCCTATCTTAGAGCTGTTTCTTGCCACTGATTGTAGTAAGGTAGCATCCGCCAGGCCTTGCTCAGAACCTTGCGCGCTGGTGTCGCGCCATCTAGGTATGTGCTTCCGGCAGGGCGTGCACATGTGCTGTGCCGTACACGCTGTGCACATCACACTGGGTCAGTTTAATGCTGTCCGGTGAGACATAGGGTGGGGCCAGCACCATGGCGCTGTAGAGCCACTCGACCGCATGTGACGTTTGGGCGGACGTTTGAAGCCGGGCATACGTTGTACGGTTGGTTGACTGGACACGGGCGACATGACACATATGTACATGTGCCAGGCCAGTACGGTAGTCCAGACCTTGCTGTCGCTGCAGGCACCAAAGTTGGGGCACGGGCCCTTGGTGTGCTCGCACAACCTTTCTTTAGGTATTGCACTGATGTACGGTCGGTTGAAGTTCTGCTCTCGCCCCCATGCGGCGCCGGTCGCCCCCCGCCGCGGCCAATCACCTGATTGGTCGAGAGCGGAATCTTGGCCTGAAATACCTCCGTGTCTAGGGGGAGTAGCTGAGCTGGCCAAGCACCAACTAATGGACTCCATTGCCAGTCCCCTGCAGTTAGGAAACCGACTGCCATCATGTACCGTACCAGAACAACGCATGATGAGTCAGAGCTCAGAGATTGGCCAAACGGTTCGGTGTGCCATGCCCAGAGGCCATCGCACGCAGTGCACGCGCGTGGGACGATGCCTGGCGCCTGTGGGTTCTACCGGTAGGTGGCGGGGTGCCCTGGCGTGCACCCTGGCACCATGGACGGCCGCGCTGGGGTTCCTTGCTTCCTTCTGCCACCGTAACTTCGAAGAGGAGGGAGCCGCAGCGTCCAACAATCCCAGAAATAGGACAATCTGGACAGGCCCTGTAAGTTGGCATTCGGCCGTTAGGGGTGGGAGGGCTGGCATGTCTCGCTTCCTGGTCAGGGCGGCTGCAGAGGCTGCAGCTATGACGCCACTAGGACGGTGGGAACTGCAAAGCTATGGACACTAGCTGTGCCGTCTTTTGTCCTGCCTTGTATCGTCATAGTGTGTGTGTGTGCCGTGGTTACGCCCGTTGACGGCACGCAGGGCTGATCCGGTTGAATTTGATGCCGAAGGGAGGTTTGGACCTTAAAATGAGCGGCAAGCGAGGCAAACCGATGAATGCTACCATGGATCTGTGATGAGAGATATGACGCTTAGTCAAGTCTGGAGCAGGGGTCCCCTGGTGGGGCAGGCCCCACTGGCTTCGGAGGCGGCTCCTGAGCCCAGCTGCACACGGTGAGACCCCCGGTCCTAGCACCTGGCATGCATGCTGCCTGTCCTGCTGCATGACGGCAGCGCGCCCCCGCCCTTCACATCAGCCGCCCGCACCCATCGCTGCACCCGTCGGCGTAGTTGCACATTGCTCCCCTCGGCCGTCGGCTTGGTTTGAATTTACAGGGGCAGCTGCTGTGCAGACTGCATGGCGAGGACCAACTACCGGTATCGAGGACCCACTACTCGCATGCCCCCTCGCACCCCCCGCCACAGCGGCCTCGGTATACCGACAACCAGCTGTCAATGGTGGAGTACGCACGGCCGGCTATCAGCACGACTGCCGCTGCTAGTTAGGGCCAATCCCGTGTTCATCAACATTCCCGCCGAGTCCCGCACGAAGGGACGGGACACACATCAATAATGCGGCCTACGCACAGCCCAGCCGCCTAGCTAGGGACCTGCAGATCCCTCAACAATGCCACCTGCTGCTGCGCCTGGCTTCGCCTGCCGACCCGGCAAACGAAGGCACACAACGCCAACTGATAAGAGAATCCGGGTTCCTCGCGAGGGACGGGTAAGGATGCGTCCGGCCATGTGGAGAGATAAAAATGCTCAGCGCGGCAGCTCGGAAAGACTGCCGAGCGCACGAAAATGCCGCACAGTACGGGAGGGGTGGAGAAGGCCGGATCGCAGAACACGCACAACCACGTCAACGTCATTGCCAACCTATATAGCATCATACTTGCGCCACTGACATCCGTACATGCCACCACCAGAGCAGTAACAACTAGATATGAACACAGGCACTCTTGTACCTTTCCTTGTCTGCCGGCGAATCCGTCATAGATGGATCACGGACGGCAACCCAACAACGCCCATCCGCTCCAGACGCAGCAATGGGCTTTGCTCAAACACCATGTACGGCGCATGCCATGTACGACATGGTCTCAGCGCGCGGATTGTACCGCAGACAAGTGCTATGCATACGCAGCCAACAGCGCCGAAGATGGTAGCTGCAGCACGGCCACACACGCGGTTTCCTGTTCACCTCCCCCACGACGGCATAGTCGCGGAAGGCTTTGCTTGCAGGGCTCACGCCAGGCCCCCAACGAAATGACTCGCCCGTCCACGCCCTTGCTCCCAACAACGCTCATGAGAGAATAACAGCGCGGTACTCCCTTGCATGATCAGTCTCACCGCCGGCCTGCATTTCGAGCCATGCTCTACATCCGAATCACTGGAGAGCGCACTGCCGCCCGCCTACCAACTCCGGGGCGTCACCTGGGTACCGGTACACCTGGTTCAGCCCGCGGGAACCGAGACCAGGAAGCGGGACACCCGAACCGTCCGATGCAAAGCAGCCCACGTCCTCGCTCCGCCGTTCCCGTCCGAACCTAGCGACGGAAGGCAGAACTGCTCGTGCTCCCCAAACGCTACTCACAAGAGTTCTTCGTCAGTGCGCCCGTTGGCCGCGCTGCAAAAATCAACTAAAAAAGCGTGCGTGGAGATCGCTAGATGTCAGGCATGTTGCACCATACCCTCACATGCGCCACCTCCACCTCCACCTCACGGTGCCCCTCTCCTGCATAGAGCTGCCCCTCTGGGGCGGAGCCACCTCGCCATCGCCCCGGTACCGGTTAGGCCGGCACGCAACACGGAGCGCCGGTGCGGCGCAAGGCCATCCCGCCAGCCACCGCCATAAGCCCCCTCGCCTTCCGCGCACACAAAAACGCGAAAAACCTCCACCAAGCCGACCAACCCACATGCCACCGCCCGTCCCACATCGCAAGCTTCCGAGCGATACAAAACTGCGCCGGCTCTTCCCCGCAATCCCGTGGCCTGCACAGAATCCCCTTCGTGATCGCCATGGAACGATAGGATTGCCATGCCGTCAAATGGTAGATAACCATGCCAAGCAAGCCGTATCGCGGGGGCAGCGGCATCTTCTCCGAGGAACGACACGTGTGCACCTGCACTATGCACGCCGTACCCAGTTCTCATTCGCCGTGCCAGGCCCATACAACAACCGCGACGCGGCCATATACTGGAACACCTCCCGCGACTGCCATTACGATGACTCACAACGAACGCCAGCCCGTCATTGGATCCAATGACCCACCGTGCACCGTGTCAACCAAAAATTCAAAAGCCAGTGCAGCAACGCCGCGCTGGTGCGCGTCAGCCCTCGGCAACAAGAGCTCGCGGCACCAGCCGCCACCGCCTGCCGGGCCTCCACTCCAATACAACTGCAACGTCAGGCACCCCTGCCGCGCCTTATTCTGCCCTCCGCCCTCCCAAGCACGTACTTGCTGCATCGCCAACACCCAGTCGTCCTTTATCAGCGCCGCGCCGCGCAGGCGGTGCCTGCCAGCGCGATGGCCTTCTGGCAGCCCTCCCCGCATTGCCGGCAAGTCAGAGTGTAAACATACCCATGGGCCAGCCGCAAGCGGCTCTAGGCCGTCGTGGTGCGCCGCAGGGCTGGCCCCGCCCGCGTCTCCGCGGCCAATACGGCTCGCGGCTTGACGTGGCTCTTAGTCAACAAGCCGGGCTCCGTGCCGACGGGCCGGGGGTCACATGCCCTACTACTGATTAGTACCGCGGGCCCATTCGTACGCTGGTACGCATTCGGGCTGTTACCGCTGGGGGGCATGTGCCGGGGAGCCTTATGCTGGCTGTGCTGTGCTGTGCTGTGCTGCGAGAGGAGCACGCGGTCTGTACTCACCGCGCATCGCACGTGTGGTCAGCTCAAGTCGCCACGTGGCGACTGCGTCACTGTCGCTGCTCCGCAGCGCCGTGCTCAGCCGCTGATGCCACCGCTGATGCCGCCACGGCGGCTGGGCCCGGGGTCGGCGCAGCGTCCGCTGTAGACAAGGTGGCGAAGGGCGACACGGTGGACGCCGCCGCCTGCACCTCCACTGAGCCCTGCACCTCCACCACGACCTCTCGCGCCTGCACCGCCGCCCCAATCACCCCGGCATCGGCGCCGGGGGCTGCAGTCCCTGTCTGCGCCGTCTGCAGCAGCCGGGGGCCGTTGCCTCCGGCGCTGCTGGTGCCGCCCGCCGCCGCCGCTGCCGCCGCTGCTGCCGCAGCTCCCGTGTTGCAGGCTGTGGAGCTGTCGGCGCACGCGTCCTCCGTGTCCTCGCCGCTGTCTCCCAGGCGGTAGCTGTCCACCTCCTCGCCGCCGCCCAGCATTGATGGTGAGGGAGCCAGCAGCAGTAGGCCGTCGCTCTGGTCGGGGGTCGAGGGAAAGGGAAAGAGCGGCAAGTTGGGCGGGGGGGGGGCGAAGGGCAGCCATTAGCCCGACTCGGATGGATGAAGATCCACCGCGTCCCCGGCCCAAGCCGTCCACGGAGAGGGGAGCACGAGGGGGTTGCGGCGGAGAGCGCCGCGCGGCCTTTCGCCAGGGCCGGCCCGCTTCCAGCTGCGCAGATGCCCGGCCCTTGTGCCTGCACGCCGCGCCGCAACACCACCCACCCACCTTTGTGCGCCGCGCCACGGCCGTCAGGTCGATCACAATCACCTCCGCCTCGCAGTCCGAGGGGGCCTTCTCCCGCGTGCTAGGGGCGGGACTGAGGCCGCCCGCCAGGGAGGTCGCCGTGGTGGCGGCCGTGATGGCGCCCGTCCTGGGGGACAGCTTCTGCAGGCGCGGCGACGAGCCGTTCACCACGCCGGTGTTGCCGCCGCCGCCGCCGCAGGTGGTCGTGGTGGCGGTGCAGCGGGAGCCGGGCGTGGTGGGGCACTCGCCCTCAGAGCCGCACTCAAAGATGGCGGCGAAGGGCAGGGCCCCTCCGCCGGTGGCTGCTGCTGCTGCTGCGACGGCGGCGGGGCTGCCGAACTCGTGCCCTGCCATCAAGACCAGCTCGTGCACGGCGGTGTTGCGCTTTTTCAACTTTGGGAGTGGGGCGGAGGGAGGCGGGAGGCGGGAGGCGGGAAGAGGAAATGGTGATTGGGAGGCGGGAGGCTGTGCGGCGGCTGGCGCAGAGGAGTGGGTTCGGGTGGGCTGGCAGGAGAAACAGCACACCATGCAGGTTGGAAGCCGCGATGCACGCGTGTCAGCTGGACGGGGGGCAGCGGGGGGCAGCGGGGGGCGGCGGGGTGCCGCTGCAAGGAGCCAGGGCCCTGCTGCGCCCGCGCTCAAATCCGACACAGCGGCCGACCTCACCATGGACTCGTGCGCCGCTTCCATCGCCGCATCCAGCTTCCCCTGCTTCTCCTCTGCCTCCTGCGGGGTGAGCAGCGTGCGCCGGTCGGGGTCGCAGATGAGTGCGGGGCCTGGAGGAGGCGCGCTTCGACAGCACGCTGACTTTTCTAAACTTCATAGAGCAATAGGGCAACGTCCCCAGTCCCGCCTCTGCCCTGACGCAGCCCTTCCGTGCCCGCACGCGCACGCAGCCACGCACCCTGATCGCGGCGTCCAGGTGGTCGGGCATCGCGGCGGTGAACCAGGGGTGCTTGCGGATGTTGGGGATGGTGATGCGCTTGGCCTCGTCCATGTTCAGGAGCTGAGTGTCCGGGAGCGGCGGTCGGGGAGGGGGGGCCCAGATGTTGCAGCAACGCGGGGGGCAGCGTGTGGACGAACACGGTTACCAACACCGACAAGGCAGGGAGACGAGGCAGGGAGGACGCAGGCGCCCTGCCGCGCGCCCCACCCCCGTCGTGCGGTGCGGCGCCCCGCCCCCCCTCCGCTCCTCCCAGCTCCCCCTCGCGCGCCCACCCACACCCGCGCCCACCTGCCCCAGCAGGTCCCTGCACTCGTTGCTGAGCAGCTGGATGTGGGGCGCCACGCGGGGGGTCCGCTCCCAGCCGCCGTCGCTCGCCTTCAGCTGCTCGTTCAGCACCTGAACGCATGAGGAGGGGAAGGGGCGAGGGCCAGCGGGCCTCACTGCCGGTTCCTGCGCAGAGACCGAGGCGGGCGTGGGGACGCAGAACAGGCGGGCGCGGCTGCTAGCGTCCCAGCACGGAGGCGGAGGAGGACGCACGGAGGCGGAGGAGGACGCACGCACGCACGTGCAAGCCCCCGGCTTGATGGAGACAGCCGAGCCCCGGCGTGTCCTTGGCGCCATAAACCCATAATTGCCACACTCAACCCCCTCGCTTCTCCAAAAGCTATGGGACGGCATGCGCCAACCGCGCACCCCCGGTGCGTGCAGGCGCCGATGGAAAGGAACAAAGACCACACACGCCACCCACCTCCACGTGCGCGCCCGAGCTGTTGGGGTCCGGGTGGCCGGTGTGGTCGTAGGGGAAGCGCCCCAGCAGCATGGCGTACAGCAGCACGCCGCACGCCCACACGTCAGCGGCGGTGGCGCTGTAGGCTTTGCCGTCGCGCTGGGCCTCGATGAGCTGAGGGCGGGTCGCGAGGGGATGCGAGAATGGCGTTGGCGCTTGGCAGGTCGGGAAAGGAATCCCCAGGCAAACGAAATTCATACTGCAATAGGGACGCGGGCTGTTGCAGTCGTGCACGACAAGGAGCCGGCGTTGCGGCGCATTCCAGCGACTCCCTCCCTCCCTCCCGTGGAAGGGCCCCTGGAGGTCCCAACGCGCCCGGCGCGTTAGTACACCCCACGTCTCCCCAGCCCAGCCCAGCCCAGCCCAGCCCAGCCTACAGCAGCCCAGCCTACAGCAGCCCAGCCCAGCCTACAGCAGCCCAGCCCAGCCTACAGCAGCCCAGCCCAGCCTACAGCAGCCCAGCCCAGCCTACTACAGCAGCCCAGCCCAGCCTACAGCAGCCCAGCCTACAGCAGCCCAGCCCAGCCTACAGCAGCCCAGCCCAGCCCACAGCAGCCCCCCCCCAGCCACCTGCGGGCTCATGTAGACGGGCGTGCCGATGCGCGTGTGCATGCAGCTGTCCTCGTCCCAGCCCTTGGCGAACCCAAAGTCGCACAGCTTAAGCGTGGGCGGCCGCCGGGTGGTCAGCACCACGTTGCACATCTTCAGGTCTGCGGAGGAGCGGCAGCAACCAAGCGAGCGGGCAAGACGCAAGCGGGCCGGGCTGTGTGCAAGCAAGCAGCTGGGGAAGCAACCCAGGACAGCGACACGGGACGCAGGGACGGACGCTCCAGGCCGCCTTAAGCATCCGTCCTCGCCCTACCCTATCCTACCAGCTACCCACCCGCGCAAGCCGCCTGCTCCCACAGGTACCCGCCCACACACACCTCCACCCGGCACTCACCTCGGTGCGCCACATGCGACTTGTGCAGGTACTCCACGGCGTTGATTAGTTGCTACGATGCAGGAGGGAAGGCGACAGGCAACGTGAATGACACAACATACACACGTCCGAGCGCTTTCTAGGAGCGACGGCAGCCTCGCTGGCCGGCGGCGCTGCCAAGCGGCAAGCGCACACACCCCGCTCCGCCCCGGCCCCCCGCCTCCCCACCCGGCAACCTGCATCCCACCCCGTCCCATGTCCCGCCCCGACCGCTCACCCTGAAGAAGTACCTCGCCTCATCCTCCTCCAGGTGCAGCCCGCCGCGCTCAAACCGCGTGGCGGTGCGGCGGCTCACGTACTGCGTGAGCGTGCCGCCGTCAATGTACTCCATGACCAACCCCAGGTGGGAGCGGGACAGGAGCGCCGACTCCATGCGGACGAGACCCAGGCAGCCCTCGCTCAGGGCCGCTTGCAGCTGCGAGGAAGCGGGAGAGGGAGCGGGAGCGTGGGGTGAGTGTGGGAACGGGGGCAACGAGGTCAGGCGGCACTCGAAGGGCGTCCTCTGAAAACGCTGTCTGCCCAAACTGCCTGACACCTTATGAGACGCCCCGGTGCCCCGGTTCCGGCCTGTTGCGCTCGTGGCAGCCCTCCCGCCAGTGCCCTCCCGCTTCAGTCGCTCCGGCACATGCGCAGCTGCTGGCCCAGTGGCGGCGGAGCCTCCCGGCCCGCCCATTGCCCACACCTGCCACCAGGCCTTGCAGCCACACGGATACGGTACCCCGCTCGGTCTCCTGCTTCATCACCCCTCCCCCTACTCGGCGCGTCGCCCCCCGGCGCCCTGCGGCTCACCTGAATCTCCTGGCTGACCATGGGCACCAGGACGCGCGCCAGTGGCCTGCGGGCGCGGAGCGGGACGGGGCGGGGAGCAGCCTGAGTCCGGCACGCAACACAGGTTGAGGTAGGGGTACAGGGACGCAGAGGGAGAGCGCATCTGGGTCGCAGAGAGGCAAACCGGGGGAAAAGTGGGCTTCATTGGGGACGGGTGCCTGCGTTATGCAACACAGATTCGTCAGGTCCCGCTAAAATGCGCAGCAGTCCCTGCCAGCTCATCCAGCAGCCGGCCCCAGCCGTAAACTGGCAACAGGAGCTGACGCCCGTGGTCTGCTCCAGCAGACCACGGGCGCATACGCGCTAACCCAGTGGCCGACCCCACCTGGGGATGAACTTGATTGCGACACGCCTCGCCGTTCGGATGTCCTGACAAAGCCATGTCTGGCCCGTGCCGCCTTCCCCGAGGAGTCGGAGCACACGGTAGAGGGAGCTGACGCCGAAGTCCGGGACCGAGGGGCCCCTTATGCTGCCAGCCCGCTCGGATCCGCGATTGCTGTTATTGAGAAAGGCATACGATCTCGTACGGGTGCGCGAGCGTCTCCGGGACGGGTCCTTGTGGAAGGACGCGTCGACATCCGCAGAGTGTGGGGCCGACCCACAGTCACTGAGGCAGGCTCCCATGAATGCGGTCCTTGCGCTTATGCACCAGCCTCTGACGCTCTAAGCCGGTGAAGCCTTGCTAAGCACCACGAAGAGCCTTTAGGAAAGGGTCGCTTTGCAGGTATGTGGGCGCCACTCGTCTATTATTGTCTGATGAATATCTATTTATTGCCGAAAAGGCGTTGACGCCCTCGATGTTACTGCGCTGTGCGGGTCACGAACGGTAAGGGCGGTGGAAGGCTGCTGCGCCTGTGGCTGCTGGGCGCCTCTCCTGAACACATCAACTGCTCCAGCCAGCCAAGAGCGCTTTCAGGCCAACAGCAGCGGCATGGGCTCTCGTCGCTGCGAGCTGCGCTAAGAGAAGTCTGCTAGTAATTGCACTTTCCTTCTACCAGTGAAGAAAGAAGCTTGGTCGCAAGGACGCGCACGCAAGTGGCAGATAGTGGGCAGCTTGATGGTCGTCTAGGTAGCGAAATGATAGTGGTAAACGCATTGAGTCTGTGGGAACATACATAAGCAAGTGAGGAGGGGCTTGCAATAGACACGACCCTTGCGTGCGCTTGCCGTAACTGGGCGTAAGAGAGTACACACAGGCACGTGTAACCGACTAGATTCCTTTGTCATAATTGTTGCCAATTGCTGCGCCCCAAGATTGAGAAACCTCCCCAACCCCAGTTGCACACCCAGCACCCTCAGGCCTGCCAAACCATGCAGCCTCTGCAGCAGGCATTCATGACTTTTCATGGCGCGCTTTCTCCCGTCCGGGGTTTAGTGCAGGCCCGAGGTGCGCCCTTGCTGGCCCAGCTTTTTCAACCCACGCGGTGCGCGTCCACTCTACCCAATGGGATGCCATCATCTGTTACGGTGTATGAAGTGGGGCCGCGCGATGGGCTGCAGAACGAGCCCAAGGTGGGTCTGGAGGTTTGGGGCAGGGGCTGTCGGGCCGCCGGGCAGCCCTGGGTTTAGTTTCGGTACTGCTGCCGCGCGAGGTTTGTTGTGGGCAGGATATGCCGCCATGTGCAAAGCGCAAGCAAAGCACCTCGGCCTGCAGCACTTCCCAAACGGGTTCCAAACGGGACGCCCGACCAACCGCCGTGCGGACCTCCTGGTATCCCTCATCGCAGAGCATCCGGACAGATGTCAAGGTCACCTTGATCAACATGCTGACGGACGCGGGCTTCAAGGTGTGGGCTCGTACGACTTTGCGCTTTGAGGTCGTGGCGCATAGATTCCGCTGCCTCCCGCTGCGCGCGCTCCTCTGTGCCCGACCCCAACCCAACCCGTGCCCTTCACTTGCCTGGCCCCCCTCACTCCCCCACCCCCACCCCCGCACCCGCCCCAACTGCAGGCCATCGAGGCGACCAGCTTCGTGTCCCCCAAGTGGGTGCCCCAGCTGGGGGACGCCAAGGACGTCATGGCCCGCGTTCGGCGGGCGCCCGGGGTGCAGTACCCCGTGCTCACGCCCAACATGCAGGTGGGGGGGAGGAGGGGTGGTGGCCAGCGGGCATGCGTGCGGTGGGGCGATGCGCCTTGGGGTGAGGGGGCGAGGGGCCGGCTGGCACGACACGGCGGGGATACCGGCCTGGCCTGGCCTGGCCTGCCGGCAGGCGGTGTGGCGGGGGTGGCGGGGGCAGGGGGCAGGGGGCGGTGGGCAGCTGGGGGCAGGCAGCTGTGGGGCCAGCCAGCGAGGCCGATTTGGGTCCGTGGACGCGGCCTGCCTACAGTGGTGCACAGCCGCACCACCGCCGCCGCGGCCCACACGGCTGCCGCCCCCCGCCCGCCCTCTCCGCCGCCAGGGCCTGACCGGCGCGCTGGCGTCTGGCTGCCGCGAGGTGGCGGTGTTCGCCGCCGCCAGCGAGGCGTTCAGCAAGCGCAACATCAACTGCACGGTGGAGGAGAGCCTCAAGTGAGGGGCGCCGAGCAAGGGGCTCGGGGCAGGGCGGGACGGGACGGAGCGGACGGGTACGTGTGGGAGTGGGTAGGAACCGACGGGAATGACACATAGCATGATTGTACGCACAAAGCAGCGGGGCAGGCTTGGGAGGCGGATGAGCGTGTGGGGATGGGCGGCGGACTGGAGTTTGCGCCTACCGCGCTGCGCTAGGTCCTAATCCCTGGCACCCCGCGCAAGGCCTCTCCTGAGGCTAGGCCCGGGCAACAGGGGTAGCTGGAGGTGGACAGCGTGAAGCGGCCCGTCGGTCTTGCGGCCTGCGGAGCGCCGCCAGGACTCCGCTCACGAGTGGCGGCTGAGACGCCGTTGCTCGTCACTCCCTCGGGGCCCTGAGGCACGTTGGCCCCGTGCAGGCGCTTCGAGGCGGTGGTGACTGCGGCGCGGAAGGAGGGCGTGGCGGTGCGCGGGTGGGTCATGACTCATGAGGCGCGCTGGCAGGGTGGCCTGAGGCCGGGGAAGCACGGGCACGGGGGCGCAGGGAGACGTGGGTACGATCAACCTCCCGATCAACCTCCCGGGCCGGTGGCAGGTACCGCTGACCCGCGCCCCCGCGCCGCACCCACCAGAGCTGCTGCGCTGCACCTATCCGCCCCTCCCCGCGGTGCCAGCACTCACCCGTCCCAGACCCCTGACTCTTGGCTGCTTAGCCCCGCCTCCCGCCCCCTCTCCCGCTGCCCCGCAGCTACGTGTCCTGCGCCGTGGGCTGCCCCTACCAGGGGGCGGTGGAGCCGGAGGCGGCGGCGGCGGTGGGGGCGGCGCTGCACGGCATGGGCTGCTACGAGGTGGGCGAAGGCGGGGGTCCCTCGGAGGGGCGAGTTCATGCGGATCAGTACAGTGGAGCTTTCGAGGCAAGGAGCGAAGCAGCACGCGGCACTGTATGCTGCGCGACACACGGTCTGATTATTGTCCAGAGTGCCCCGTGTGACACTGCCTCGGCCCATGCTATGCCCTCCCTCGCGCCTCGCGCGCCCTGACCCCTCGTACCGCCCCCTCCGCCCCGCCCAGGTGTCCATGGCGGACACCATCGGGGTAGGCACACCCGCGTCAATGGAGCGCATGCTGCAGGTGAGGCACGAGGAGGGGGGGGAGGGGGGAGGGGAGTACTCAGTCCGAGGGCGTGGAGTTGTTGACTGCTGGCAGCGGCCGGCGGCCGGCGCAAAGCCGGCGTCCGAGGCGCCATACCGAGATGGCGCGGTTGTTGTTGGGTCGTCTTGGGGCGGCCGTGGGGCGGTCTTATGATCTTGTCGGTGGTGTAGTCGGCAGACAGTTCGTAGTCTATGGCTGCAAAGTATCTCGTAGCGCACAGCCGGTAGGTGGCATGCGTGGGCAGCTGTCCTAATGTCCCCCCCCGGTCCGTGACTCTCAGCAAGTAACGCAACGCGCGCGCGGCAAACTGATACCCTTTTAGTTAGCTACCCACCTGCGAGGGCGGAGAGGGACGGGCGCCCTGGAGGAGGTGCCCGCGTGGAGGGGGAGGCACATGGGTTGTTGAGTATGTCGGTTTATTATGGGACGGGAATGGTGAGGAGTATGATATGGCGTGCCTAGGAAATAGGGGGAATGTGGAAAACAGTGGCATGTTGAGGTAAGCGGCCGGCGGCCGTACAATTGCAACGTCATCAACTAGATACCAACTACCCGAAAACCTGGGCGCGAAGGGGGTACACGCGCCGCAGGGGGGAGGGGAAGGGGGGGTGCGGAGGGAGGGGACGCGACACGCGACGGATGAGAGGAGCCCGCAGCGGGGGCAGCAGCCGGGGCGGGCCGGTGGGTCAGCTGGGGAGTGCGCAGCACGGTACGGCAAGGGATGTGCAGTACGCGGCAAGAGCGACGGGGCAAGGCAAGGATGGGACTGGGTTCATGGGACTGGGTTCATGGGGCGCACTCGGCACGGCGGCTTGGCTCTGGCGGAACGCGTATGACAGCTCGCTGGGGCGTATGCCGCGCATGACAAGTTTGTTGCTGTGTGGGCTCATGGGTGGCGCCCCCGGGGTGCGACGAACGAGGTCGCGCATGTGCCGCTTTTTCCATCACCGCCCAGCATTTGCGACGTTAGCACGCATTGTTCGACCAGGCCTTTGAGTTGCGGCGTCTCGCATGAAGCAACGCGCCATGTCCGCCCCGCTCCTGCAGGCGACCCTACGCCAAGTGCCCGCCAGCGCCCTTGCCGTACACTGCCACGACACGTACGGCATGGCCATTGCCAACATCGCGTCTGCGCTACGGATGGGCATCTCCGTGATAGACTCCTCCGTGGCCGGGCTGGGCGGCTGCCCGTACGCGCGCGGCGCCACGGGCAACGTGGCCACGGAGGACGTGCTGTACCTGCTGGACGGGTACGGCATACGGCACGGTATCGACATGGATGCCGTACTCAGGGCCAGCGAGTACATCAGTGGGGCTTTGGGGCGACCCAACGGCTCGCGGGTCGCGCGGGCGCTGCTCGCCAGGCGCGCAGACGAGGAAGCCAAGGCGGCCAAGGCGGCGGCTAAGGAGGACGCTGGCATGGCCGTGGCGGCGGCCGTGGCGGCGTGAGAGGATGGGTATGCGCATTGGAAGACGGATGGTCGAGTTGTGATGATGTCACCTTGACGTTGGTGTTCGGCCTTGGCGAGGTGAACTTGAGCATGGGTGGGCGGAGGGCGATGAACAGGGGGGACACACCGGTCAGCAGCGGCCAAGCATGTGCAAGAAATGGCAGCCGCTCGTCGTTGCATGGGCGGGAGAGGAGCTGCGCATGTACAAAGCACCCTACAGAGATATTCCCATTATCGGTGCGGAGTATTGCGTCGGCATCAGGGCTTGCCGCCATTTTAGCGTCGGATACGCTTACACTTCAGGACCTTGGGGCCTGTGTAAGCATAGTATGAGAGGGGGGCTTCTGGCAGTTGGCTGCGCAGCGTACGCGCCGGCGGTAGGGGTGCACTGGGTCAGCACTGTGGTCGTCGGCGCGGCCGCCCAAAGTCTTGGGCATGACCGGATGCTGCTTTCTTGCTGTCGGTATGAGCAGTCAGGGTGGTGAGGGGTGACGAGCATGGAACGGCAATCAGGCCCGGCACGGAACGGTTTCAAGTTCTGTCCGAAGTTCCAGTGGGGGTCGAATCCCTGGCTTATCTTCGTTTGCGAGATTGAAATTGTGCCATACATTTGCGGACGGAAACCGGAGGTTCGGGGCTTCCCTTCTTTTTGAGTGCCTCCCCGTATGCCGCTCCGGGCGCAGTTGAGCAGTCTCGATGCTGCAACAACAACTCCGCGAGTTGGCACTACAGCGCTTTCGATGAGGAAGCAGGTAGTATATCGCTGTCGCTGTTTTACCCGATCGACTATGGGGTAAGTCGCTTCAAGCTGGCCAGCTGTGAAAAGGAGGCAGGCGTGTGCGGTCTTACCGTAGTCCTTGACGGCAATGTGGCCCCGCGCCTCCTGGGGCCCCGCGCCTCCTGGGGCAGGCGGTGTGCTAGCGGCGAGCTCAGCCGCAAGTCCACCGTCTCTGGATAGAACGGCCGGGGAGGTGGCAGATCTAGGGACGGCGGGCCTCCAGTCCCTGCTCACGGCCCAGTGCGGAATGTTGCCGCTGCGTGCGCATGCGCGTGTTCTTACCTGTGCCCAAACCTTGGCAGCCAAACGGGATCGTTTATTCGGTGCTGGACCACTTGAAGTATGCCACGCACGAGCGAAACGCTCTCATTCGCATTGCACATCCCGCGTCCGATCCAATCGACCGCCTACCCTTTCATCAGCAATGGGAACGGTTGGTGTCTCACAGAGGAGGACTGCATATCCCACGCACCAGCCCTCCATCGTCCGGAGGTCCGTGCGGCCGTCGCTCCTGGCGGCGGCTTTGCCAACCAACATAGCGCTGGTGCTGGAGGCTGCCCCGTCAGCCCCACAAGCAAGTGCGTCATGGCGCTACAGAGCACGCGGTTTTCTTTGCATCGGCTTGACAGCAAGCGTTGGTTGCGAAGGGATACCATGGACCTCCCTGGCTGCTGAGCCGTCATGGGTGTTTGTTGAGGGTAGTGCTGCGCCTCGCAACTCTGCAGTCCTCGCCAACGTCGTGTACCTGCTGTCGCTGTGGCTGGCATGCATGGAGCCATGGGTCTTACGGGGCTGGGCCCTTGCCTAATGCCGGGCTCGTGCCGAGACCCGGTGCGCTTGCTACGTCCCTGTGCTAAGTTGCCGTGTAAGAACGCGAGCCTTGGAAGATTGTCCAAGCAAGGCCGCGCGTAGGCTCCCAGTGCGGAATGCGGAGAAAAGCCGTTCCCCGAGGAAGACCCACGGGTCGCTACAGCGGAACCCACGCATTCCCACCAGTGCCGTTAAGCACGGCCTCGTGTGAGCTATGCTGTTGAGTCTGTTTGGCCATGGGAATGCTTGGACGAGGAGAGCACGCATGCTGCAGGAGGCCCGGGAGGCGTAAGCGCCTAACCGTTAACCCAGATCCACCCGGACCGAGCGCCAATGCGTTAACCAGGCCATACCTCCGATGTAACGAATGCGAGTGAATGGTCGCCTATCTTTTTACAGACAATGTCTTAACGTGTCCTGCGATAACCAAAGGGCTTGCGCTGGGCTTGGGAGTCGAACGTGTAAGAGAGAGCCCGAGGTAGTCCTTGGTCGCCGTCTTCGCAGCGTCCCAAGACCGGCATGAGAACCTCCTCGCTACACTGCATGCAATTTTTTTAGCTCGGAGGGGTGCAGAACCTGTCACATTGCTGAATCGGTAAGTGGCCTCCGTCGTATGATTCCGCATCCGGGTACCACCCAGGCGGAGGCCTGTGAGACCGGAGCACCTCGATGCTTTGCCGTGCACCCGCTCGCAGTCGCACAGTCGCACGGACGGCCCTGCCCAACGCCTCTGCACCGGCTGCAAGCGGATCCTGGGGCGCCACGGTCACCGGTCAGCCTCCAGCCGCTACGGTTCTGCCTTTTGCTTTGCACCAGTGACTGAGCGCGATGGCTTTGAAGGGCAAGGCGCTGGCGGTGCTGCTGGCGACGGCGGTGCTGGCGCTGCTTGCGACGCAGTCGGCCGCAGCGCGCGTTGCATCCGAGGGTGAGGTTCCGTTCTGGCTCGAGGGCCGGCAATCTCGCTTCCTTCTCCTTGTGTCGGTCACTGTCCGCACCTTGATTTCATCTTCACCTGGATCGGGGCCGTGGAACGCGTTTTAGGACACGAGATCCCATGACGCGCAGGTACCGTATTCCTCGCTCATCCCGGGGCCACGTGCCGCTGCTCCTAGTCCCTCGGACCGGCACCCTTACAAAACACAAGCGCTCATTGCCCCACGCCAACGCTTTTGCATTCGGGTTCTCCTTCAAGACTCCCTAGTCAACCACTGCGCGACTAATGCGGTCTGCTGGCCTCTCTCCTGGCTTTCCTACCCTGCATAACCCGCAGACGAGATGCCGGCGCCGGTGGTGGGAGGCGATGCGGTGCGCGCGGCCGATGGGGAGCTGGCGGATGGCCGTCGTGAGGGCGGGCGCCAGCTGAAGCAGCTCACGTTCACGTCTTCGTTCACCGGGCCCTTTGGCGGCAAATTCACCAAGACGTTTGGCCGCGGCGGCAATGACGACGACAAGAAGCCCCCGCCGCCCAAGCCGTCGGCCAAGCCGCCGGCGCCCAAACCGGCAGCGGCGCCCAAACAGCCCACCATCATCATTAACATCAACAATATCAACGGTGGCGGTGGCGGTGGCGGCGCCGTCGGCAGCGCGCCGCTGCCGACGTCGGCCGGCGCCGTCGCCAATACAAACACTATCCAAGGTTGAGACGAACGGGAGCGCGGTATGGAGATGGACAGAAGGCGAGCTTGTAGTTCGTCCCCCGCCCTTGGTTGCAATGTTGATGTTGGTGGTGCAGTGTTGCTTGTGCCTGAACATGTTGGCAGCGTTTGCAGCGTTCAAGCGTTACCGTAAACACTCCCATCCCACGAGGGTCTAGCGTGCCCTGTGTACTGTTTGCATGGAATATACGCTGTTCACATGGAATGCGCCTGCACAGATAAGGCCATGCTTACTATTTACGCCGTGTCCACGGTATCCGTACACGGCCGCTTGTCGGTGCGCAGCGTAAGGGCGCCGCTGCACGTAGTGCGCCAGGGCGCCAGCTGTCGGGCAGTTCCAGCTTAGCGCGGAGGGAGCCCATAACTTTGCAACCTCGTAGCCGTATGACGCGGCCAAGCAGCTAGCTTAGCAAGCCAGGAGGGACGTAGGCTCGCTGCACGCCCATCCTCTTGTGTATTCATGAAGGCATTCGGCACCGTCGGCAGGCCGATGGGCTGCGCCATGTCCTGCGCCATGTCCTGCGCCATGTCCTGCGCTGTCACTGCGGACCATGCGCTGCGGCAACGCTCCTTACGCATTGCCCTTGTAACAGTACCGTTCTTTTCGGTTATGGCAAAGACAGCATTCCCTCTTGCCATGATAATGCGGATGACTGTGTGGGCGCCCTGGCGGGCTTGTCCTGAAAGGGGACCTAACGAGGTCCACCCAAAGCCCTGCGCACAAGCGGCCAGGTGAACTATCGGCGGTACAAGCAAGCCCACAAGTGCGCTTGTCTGTAGGTAACCATATCGTTCCTCTGGGTATACAGATACAGGGCGCATGCTCCACTTCTCCAGACCAACCTTATCGTTCCTCTGGGTGCATGCTCCCCTTCCTCAGACCAGGCTGGTACTCTACAAACCCTGCGCTCGGCCTGCAGGGAAGGGCCAGCCCGTCACGGGCCAAGTCGCCGTCACGGTCACGTCAATGGTTCAATTTTAGCTACCGACAGGCTGCTAATCTACTATGCATCCGCCGGAGTGTCTTACCGCATGACGATTCAAAGTTATGATGCCGGGCGAGCCAGGGTACGGCAACGCGCGGCAGCGTACAGCAGGTAGCGGCGTACGGGATGTACGGGAGGCTGACGTTGGGCAGGCGGTGTGCGCGATTGCCTGAACCCCAACGCGAGCTCCTTTGGAAAACGTGTGTATTCATCCGCCAGTCGCTCTATGCAAGTTGTGCGCTGACCGCTGCTACATTGACCTTGCCCAAGTCGTGTCGGAAGCCAAATCCTTGCCCCATTGCGAACCTACAGTACATGATACCGGACTACGATTAGGCGCACTTCTTAAGGGCCTACTTTTCATGCCCTGCTGAGTGAGGCTGGCCGGTGTGGAAGCGAGCTGAGCCTGTATCCTGACCGAAGATGGTAAGGCGTGGGCTTAAAGGATATTAGCAGTACTGTAAGGAAGTTGGCTTGAAGGCCATGCTCGAGCCGTAGCATGCCGGGGAGGAACGCCGGAGCGACCAAAACCGCTGCTGTGCTGCAGGGCTGTGGCGCGTCTACACCCAGCGGCGGTACTTCAGTCGTGCCGGTGAAGCCGGCCCTCGCGCCGGATGGACCGACGCCGCGCCAGAGTGAAGCCCAGGTGCCCCAGGAGAAGAAAACCCCACCACAATCACCGCGAAAGCCCTCCTTGAGCGGCGTGGTTCAGGTCCAGCAGGTGAGGGCGCCCGCGGGACCGCGGGTCATGTCCATGGCACAGGAGCACGCGCACGCATCGGGAGAAAGTCCGACTCTCAGCACCTGCACACACCGTGGCTGGTCTCCAGTGTGCATGTCCCCTCTCTCAATTCGCGCCCTGCCCCTGCTGCGCCCCAGCAACCCGTCGCTCTCTCCTGGCTTCAAGCTATTGTCGCCACTCTGTCCAGCTCCGAAGCCACCTCCTCCGAGGCTCTCCAGCAGCTGCTGGCCGGTAGCCGCAACCCCAGGCGCAGCAGCCGGACCAGCAGCGGCGGCCCTGGTGCCGGCGGCCGGGTGTCGCCGGAGGGCGTTCCCAAGCCCACCTACCACTATGTGATTCACGCCATGTCGGCTCGCTTTGCGGGCACCGTAAACATGCTTCACACCCACTTCAAGACCGCCCCAAACGCCAAGCACGGGGAGCCCGTAATGATGCCCAGTGACGTGTCGCTCTGGCTGGACGGTTTCCCTGCCGGGCCGACGCGCGAAAGCGGCGGCGGCGACGCCGCCACCGGCGGCCCCGCGGCAGCAGCGGCGGAGGTGGCGGAGATGCGGGCGGCGATGGCGAGCGCGGCTTCGGTGGTGCTTCTGCTGGACGACGAGGTGGCTCCGCTGAGCCAGCTGCGGGTGCTGTACGGGCTGTGGCTGGCGGGCTCGTGCGGCAGGCCGCTGCACGTGCTGGCTTACGGCCTGGACTGGGAGAGCCAGTGCCAGGTGGGGGCGATGCCGGGGAGCGGGCGTCGAGTGACGATGGGGCATGGCTGTTGGGGGCGAGGACCGGTAGTCGCACAAGGAGGCGCGGGTGCGGGAGGCGAGGCAGGAGTCGTGGGCACGGCCGGGGAGCTTGAGGGCTCCGCTGTGCGCTGCAGTCTGAGGCGGACCGGACCGGACCGGACAGGACAGGACGCAGGGCAGGCGTGCTGCAGCTCACCGTCGAGTGCCCGACCATCCGTCCCCGTCCCTGACAATCCTCTGCGAGGAGCGTTGGGGTTCACCTCCTTTGCGAAGCGGCCTGGGTTGCCAGTTGCGGGTCCGCGGGCGGCCACGCGGCCGCCCGGTTGCGCTGACGGGGCCTGCCGCCGAGCCTCCCTCTGTTGCCCACCTGCCTGCCTGTACGCACATGCCCACGCACATGCCCACGCACCTGGCTGCATATCGACATACCCATGCGCCTGCCCACGTGCCCACACACGGCTTCCCCACCAGGCCATCGCCTCGCTGAACGTCTCAGCCACCGACCACACCGGGGTGCCCGCGCTGCTGCGCGAACGCATGCTGGCCGACATCCTCGCCGGCCCCGCACCCGCCGAGCCATCGGCCGCCGCTGCCGCCGACGGCTCTGCCTCCTCACCCGCCGGCGACGACGCGGCCTCACCCTCCGCAGCCGCCGCCACCGCCTCCACCTCCTCCGCCGCCTCCCCGGCCGCCGTCGCCTCCCGCGCGCTGCGCGACGCCCTCGCCGCCAGCGTGCTCGCCGAGGTGAAGCCCATGGAGACCTCCAACCTCTTTCACGAACACCTCGAGACCCGCCACAGCACCGTCGGCGCCGGCGCCGATGGCCACGACCACACCTCCCGCCCCGGCACCGCCGTCAGCGTCTCCCCGTCCGTCTACGGCGGCAGCGCCCATGGCCGTGCCGCCGCCAACATCTCAACCCTGGACCGCGCTGCGCGGCTGCTGGAGACGCTGGACCGGGGGCTGGAGGCGGAGGGGCTGTTCCGGCGGGTACTGGCAGCCACGGAGAAGACCCTGGGGCCCCACGCCGTGGACACGCTGACCGCCGCCGCCAACCTGGCGGCTATCCTGGGCGAGCACGGCAAGAGCGTGGAGGCGGAGCCGCTGCTGCGGCGGGTGCTGGATGGCTACGAACGGGCGCTGGGCCCGGAGCACCCCGAGACGGCAGCGGCCAGCGAGGCGCTGGGGCTGCTGCTGCAGCAGCAGGGCCGCCAGGTCGGGGGCCGGGCAGGGACGGTGGCAGGGAGGGCGGGTGGGCATGTGCTTCAACACTGGTCTCAGTTCGTCGTGTTGGCGGGTACACCAGGTATGGTCCTATGGTCCAGCGATTCAAGCGTGTGCAGTGGGGCAAGGTAGACCGCCTTCTGGTTACGTTCCCCTGTTCATGCCCGAGCCCTGCGCGCCGACTCGCCCTCGCTACGCAACCGTCGCGTCCGCCGCAGGCCGAGGCGGAGGAGGCGTTCCGCACTGCGCTGGCGGGCTACGAGGCCAGCCTGGGAGCGGACGCGGCCGAGACGCTGGGCGCGGTGAGCCACCTGGCGGGCGTGCTGCGGCTGCGGGGTCTGGTGGAGGAGGCGGAGGCGCTGTCGCGACGCGCGCTGGCGGGGTACGAGGCTTCGCTGGGCCTCGACGACCCGGACACGCTGGGCGCTGTTAACAACTTGGCGGTCCTGCTCAAGGGCGCGGGGCGGCTGGACGAGGCGGAGCCGCTGTACAGGTGCGGGGAGGGGGCTGCTGGAGCTATCGGGTGGGTGGAACGGCGGGGGGGTGCTTGGTGAGGGATGGGCCGTACGCCTGGGAGCTTTGGGTGGAGGGCAGCGAGAGGGGCACACTCGGTGCCTTTGCGGCATGAGAGGATGCCTGTGGGTGGTCGTGGATGGTCTGACGCAGTCCATGAGGCGGATGAGAGCTGCTGCCGTGTTGCTGTGGCAATGGGCCTGTGCGTTGGTAGGGGTCAGATGCAACGGAGGACAATCCGGGGCCGTGTGCTTTGGGCAGGGTTTCGGTGGCTTTCTTACTGCGACGACCAGGCAGGCGGCACGCCGGCGCGGCTCTTGCTACCACTCAGAGCTCCTGTACGCTCGGCGCTGCGGCCCGCGCTGCACGGTCTCCCCCGCCTCTTCTGGTGGTCCCACCGAACCCCTTCCGCTTAGCAACCCACCTTGTTCTTGCCGCCTGCAGGCGCGCGCTGGCGGGCTGCGAGGACTACATGGGTCCGGACGCGCTGGAGACGCTGACGGCCGCGGCCAACCTGGCGGCGCTGCTGCAGGCTCAGGACCGGCTGGACGAGGCGGAGCCGCTGCTGCGCCGCGCGCTGGCTGGGCGGGAGGGGACGCTGGGGCCGCACGACCCGGACACGCTGGGCGCGGCCAACAACCTGGCGGTGCTGCTGCAGGCGCAGGGGCAGCACGAGGCGGCGGAGCCCCTGTTCAGGTGGGGTCGGAGCAGCGACCTGCCGGAAACACGTGAACGTTGCGTGAAAGTAAAGCCCTCTTTGTCCCCTTCGCTTCCCCAACACCAGGCGCGCCATGGCCGGCTGGGAGCGCCACTACGGCCCCGACCACACCGACACGCTGACCGCCTCGTACAATCTGGGCGTGGTGCTGGAAGCGCTGGACCGGCCCGCGGAGGCGCTGGAGCTGTACGAGCGGGAGGCCGCGGGGCGCGGCCGGCGCGGCGAGGTGGCGCGCGTGGAGCAGCGGCAGGAGCGCATCACCGCGCTGCAGGCGCAGCTGGTGGCGCCGGCGGGCGCGTAAGGCGGGGGCGGAGAGGGCCGGGCGGGGAGGGGCGTCGGTGCATGGCTCAGCGTGAGGGTCGAGGTGTGGGTTGGGACAAGGGGTTGGGCGGGTGGGGCAAGGGAGGAGAGAGGAGAAGAGGTTGCGAGAGGGGAGGGAGGGCTAGTGGCTGGAGCGGGGAGGACGCCTCTGTGGACCGCATGGCGGGGCGCGGGGCGTGCCCTCTGTCCCTTTGTGTGGGCGTGTTCCCTTTCCATAAAAGTGTGCATCGCAGTTCTAGTACACCCCGGCATGCGGCTGTTCCGGACGCGAAGTGCGGAGGCGCTGTACGTGAGGGCGCATCCCACCCCGCTGCATACGTGCACAGCAGGGGTCGCGGGCTGCGCGTTGCATGCTGCGGGGGGCACGGGCAGCGTACGCTCAGTTTCCTTATCTACACGGAGTTAACTGCCTGGTCGGAGTCCTCCACGTAGTCTGGGGTGCATACTCGCCGTTGTGCATCGCATGCATGCTGTGCCCTCGCCAAGGCATGCCGCTTACGGACGCTTATAGTGCCTCCCTACCTACCTAGTGATTCGTACAATAATCATTTTGGCGGCACGGATGCTACGAGTTTCGGTTATTGTTTCAGCCCCTATGTGGCGTGGGTTAAGACCGACGCCGCTGGAGTTTGGCATAGGCCGCTTTGCCGCTGCAACTCGGTCGGCCTGCCGTAGGCAGTGGCGAAAGGCGTTTGGATTTCGTGTACGGTATGTGTGGGCGTTTACGGCGGATTGGGGTTGGGGCTAAGATGTGACGAGCCCAGGCGGTTGCGAATTGGCAGTGACGAGCCCGGGCGCAGAGAAGGCAACCGCACAATGCCCGATATATCATGACTACCGGTTGGGAGATGAGGACACCAAAATTTCGATTTTGACGAGAAGAGCTCTCTTCCATGCTGAGGAGGAACGTATGTGCGGCTTTACTAAGGCTTTGTCTGGCGCACAGCTCCGGCACTTGCTGGCGTGGACTCAAGACCTCAACAGTTGTCATAGGTTGTACGGAGTAGGCGAATACGGCCTTGTATCGTCCCGACCAGCTGTGTCTAGAGCTCTAAACCGACCGCTTGGCGCGCCAACGTGGATATCCAGCTAGGGTCCAACTTGTACGTGCAGCTTACTATTGCTCTACCTACATGAACAAGGGTGAGGTGGGGCTTGCAGGGTACAGTGTCTGAGGCCGTTAAGGCAGCCAACCCCAACACCACCACGCAGCGCTGAGGAAGGTCGGCGCGTATCAGGAACCCCGCAAACCGGTGCCGGAGCGGGCTGGGCTGGGCACCAGCGGCTCCAACACCTGCTTCCATGCACCTAAGACCGCCGGCTCCGGCTTGTAAGAGCGCAGTCTCGGCGTGCGACTCTGTTCGACATGCGCATATTGATACCGACATCCGAGACTTTGTCGAAAGCGGGTGCGACAATGCAATGCCTTAAAACTCTGCATAATGCGATTGTAACGAACGTGCATGCAACCTGCCCAGATACAAACTAGAACCGAACAGCAACTGACATAACCTGCACGCCCAGGACCTAGCGACCAGCCGGTCCCAGCTCAAGGCATGGGTGGGCATCCGCTTTATACACCGTTATCATTGACGTGATTTCCACTACTGTGGTGCACTTGCAGTTGTTGCAGAGTTGCAGTTCGGCCTATCATAGACAGGTTGCGTGGTGTGGAGAGCAGCAGATGTCCGGTGTTCATGTGCACTCTCGGTACAGGCATCCCTTGGCAACTCAGCTCCATGCAGCGCGCTCACTGAGGCCGCTTCTGCTGGGCTCTCTCTGTGCTCGGCCTCCGCACTACGCCAATCAGGCGACGTGTCAACCCCATACGCGCGTTAGGGCAGCTGTCTTTCGGGAGCAGGGGCTTCGCCAACCGCACCTGTGCACCTCTGCTACCGGCACGGGAGCGGCAGGCCCCACTATGCCCGGGCAATCCTCAGCGGTCCCCCACGGCTTCGAGTCGCCGATCGCGTGGCGTGACCTGGACGTGGCCATTGTGGGGGGCGGACCCGCGGGCCTGGCGGTTGCACTGGCGTTACTACGCGTCCGACCCGACCTGCGCCTGAAGGTGGGCTCGTGGGCGTTCTTCGCGGGCTGCAGTGCCGCCTGGCGGTTAATAGAGGCCGCAGGACGCAGGATGGGGCCCCGCATATGCTGTGCCTCAGCCTGGCACCTTGCGGTTGCGGTGCCAGGGTCTTGCGCCAATCACGTCCCGGCGGCCCCACCGAACCGCTCGTCCCACGACACTCGCACTGGGCCCGCAGGTGTTCGAGGCGAGCCCTTCCTACGGCGCGCAGGGCGCGGGCGTGGCCATTGCGAGCAACGGCGCAAAGGCGCTCGAGGCAATCGACCCCACACTCCTCCACGGGTGCGTGACCCGGCGCCGCCTGCTGTGCCCATCGACTGCAGACCTGCCCATTGACCCCACCCGCACGGACCAACCTGCGCGGCCGCTCCTTCTGCATGCCCTTCCCGGCACCCCGCAGGCTGCTCCGCCGCGCCACCTTCATCTCCGGCACCTTCACCTACAACGACCAGACCGGCGAGCGGATGCCCTGGCAGGGCGGCTTCTCGCCATTGGACACGCTGAACAGGTTCGGCATCACAGGAGGCCTGGTGCCGTGGAACGACATCCGTACGGCACTGTACGGCGGATTGCCCGAGGGTGAGGCTTCTGGGCCCTCGGCTTGGCGGGCCCGGAGTTACGGTCTCCGGGATGGCTGCTGCACCGAATGGGCGCTGCTTTGCACCCAGGGCAGCTTGGGGGCGTATGTAGCCCCGGTCCTTTTGGCGCATGGATCCTGTTTAGGGGATGCCTCGTCACCCGGCCAGGCTGGTCTACGCGATGCTCAACGTGGCTCTGGCCGGCGTTGGCGACGGCTTGCATCTTGCACCCCCTCGGCCTCCCGCTCTCCTCCTACCGCAGGTGTCGTCGAGTTTGGCTGCAAGGTGGTGAACTGCAGCGAGGCCGGCGGCGGCGGTGCCGACAGCGCGATGGGTCATTACGTGCTGAGCATTCAGAGGGCAATCCCGTCGGGTGGCGACAGCATGGCCCCGGGCTCGGGCAACGATGGGGTGCAGAAGGAGGCCGCGATCGGCACGGTGGCGGCCACCGCCCGGCTGGTCATCGCAGCTGACGGCTACTTCAGCCGAGTGCGGCGAACGGTGGGTGGTTACGAGTCTCTGAGGTGCGCGGCCGCATGCCCATGGCGGTTGCGAGAGTGCCGCCCACGCAACAAGGTGCACCTGGCCACACGCCACAGTATCAAAGCGAGTCGGGGTGACACGGGAAGTCGCAGGTCCTGCTCAACTTCTGCCTGCACTGCTACTCAACTTTGTCTGTTCCACCCACGCATATTTGGCACTTTTGGCGTCCAGCACCTGTCGATGCCATCCAGGGCTGCACTGTGCCCCAGCCGACCGCTCGGCCCACCGTGAACCCCCAACCAACAACGGCCAAGCTCCAACCGCAGGCCGGCGACGGACGTACCCCCGTGTTCGAGGGCATGGTGCGCTGGCTGGGGAACGTAACGCAGGTGCGAATGTGCGACGAGGGAAAGCTGCCGGCCTTTGTGCGATTGCCTTTGCCACGAGATGACGTCGAAGCGCCGACACCGTGTGTCGGTGTGTGCCCCCCCCCCGCAACCCGCAACCCGCAGGCGGAGCTCGACGGCGGGCGCGTTCCGCGACCGGCGGCACTCGACCCGCAGGCCAACCCCTTCGCGCTCAGCAGCATCCACACCTGGTCGCCCACCTCGGTCGAGAACCCGCTCAAGGGCCCGCCGCCACGGGGCCTTTTCCTGTACCCGGCCGGTACAGACGAGCACGGCAGAACGCGCTGGGTGTGGAGCCTGTACACACAGGCAGCCACGCTGCAGGCAGTGGGGGAGGCGTTTCCGATGCCCGCATCAGAAGTTTCGGAAACGGGGGAGGCGGCACCACGGACGGCAGTGCCTGGAGACGACGCGGGCGGCAGCGTGCAGGATACAAGTAAGGAAGGGAGTGTGAGTTATGAATGCAACCAGCGTGCTAAAGGGTTTGGGGCGGAGACCGGTGGGTGCTTGGGTTGGGGGGCAGCTAGCGGGTAGCGTGGCGTGGGGTGGGAGCGGGTATATGGGCAACGAGGCGTCGCGTGGGGCTGGTCCGCATGCAAGACAAGCCTGTTCGAGGTGTCTTGCAGGCTCAGAGCGTCCTTGACACTCCATCCTTGACCTTTGAGTTTTGGCGTTCATGTCCCCACCTACAGGTCGCCGTGGTGCGCGGGCCCTGCGCCGGGCCCTGTCCGCCTGCAGCCACCTGCCCCCCGACGTGCAGTCCATGCTTGCGGCCACACCGGCGGAGAGGGTCATGGAGTTCGGCTTGTACGTCCACCCGGCAGACAGCTACACTGAGGTGCGCAACACATGGAGCGCGACAGTCAGTCCGTACCGCGCTCGGCCTTCAAAGGACGCTCTCCAACACTCCCCAACCGCAGTCCACGGGCTGGGCTTGGGAACACAGTCAGCCAGGGATTCGGCCGGTTCGGGCTGATAAACCCGTGAAACCACCCGGCCATGTGGTCCATACATGCACAGGACCACCGGGAGGCGCGGCATCGGCAATAACCGGGAGTGCGCTCACCGGGGACCCTGGCCACTCCCTTCCGCCCGCAGCGCTCAGCCAGTTCTTAGCGGTCGGGAGCTGTATGCGCCCCAGGGCTTCTCTACTGAGAATGCCTTCCAACCCTCTACTCCCCAACCGCAACAAGTTGGCTGCCACTGGCTTCAAGGGAGTTACGGGCTGGACTCAACGAGCACGGAGCTCTCGCTTGCGGCGCTGCGGCGCTTCCACCCTACCCACACCTATCTCCGGTTGTGCAACATGGCGGACCCCACACTCCCTCCCTGAGCGGCCGCCCCTCCACCTCATCCCTCTGGGCAGGGTGCGTGGGCTCGCGGCGGCCTGCTGCTCCTGGGAGACGCGGCCCACGCGGGGCGGCCTGACGGCCAGGGCGCCAACACCGCGCTGGAGGACGCTGTGGTGCTGGGCGCCTGCGTGCGGCAGCTTGGGCTGGGACCGGAGGTGCGCGGAGCGCGTGAGGCTTGGGAGCATCTGGGGCTCAAGGATGCGGTTGAGGGTCCATTCCGTGGGCCGGCCTTCTACCGCTTAGCTAGCCCCTGCAGGCGGCCGGGTCTTTTCTGGCGTATCAGTTGTGCGCTGGTTACCGACACTGCTGTAGAGGCCATGTGGGGCAGGTCTGGCGCGCGCCACCTTTCTTGCGAGCGTTCGCTGGCTACATCTCAGGGTACCATGTAAGCACACTGCGAGTGATTTGCGCAACCATGTCATGTGGTGTTCATGGAAGATACAGCGTGACATTTTTGGCGGTCCCGCACATTGCTGGTGGCTCAGGCGTTTTCTGCGTGGGAGGCGGCCCGGCGGGAGCGTGTTCGCGACATTCTGACGGACCGCAGCAACGACGGCTCCCTCCGTGCGGCACGCGTAGCCGCAACCGCCTTTGAGCCGCTGTGGTCGCCGACGGCGCTGGCGGCACCAGGCGGTCCCCTGCCTGATGACGTGGCGGCGGAGGTGCTGCAGGAGGTGGAGCGGGGCGACGAGGCCAAGGCCCGGGAGGTGCGTCTACTGCGGGCGGCCAGTGAGCCGGTTTCCAATAGGCGCTAACAAGGAAACAGAGACAGGGGAAGCTACCGCTACGGTCATACACACTCGAACGTACCCGCTTCCACCCTTTTTCCAGTTGGGTGTCTGGATATTGCGGGCGAAGGAGACGAGCAGACGGGCCCTCGCACAGGCTCACACTGACCAGCCATGTCGCTTGGCCCGTAGTCTCCTAGGCGTGCACCGCCTACTGCGTATGCGCTGATTAATTTTGGGACGCCGATCCACTGGGATTACTCTATGTGGGTCGATGCGCCATTTCCATGTCCATGTGCACGCGCTCGCAGGTGGTGACGCAGTGGTCGAGGTCAATCGTGCGGAACATCGTCGAGGGGCGCGTGGCGGGACGGGGCGTGCCGCCAAACATACCGCCGCCAGAGGGGGCCTACCGCTTTCGCTGATCGCCCGCAAATCTATCTGTGGGTGGCCGTGGCCTCCGTGGCTGAGGTGGAGGTGCGGTCTGTTCAGCGGCATGCAGGCAGATGCAGATGTGCTGCACTGCTGTAGAGGCTACTTGCTTATACATGACAATGATTAATGAAGTGGAGTCTTGGGAAAGTTGTGACTGGCGAGGCATGGGCGTTTGGCCATGGGCGCCACGAGTCGCGTTCTGATTGGGAGCGTTCGGGAGGTCCCAGCGGGTGAGGCTGGGTGCTTGAGTCAGAAGCGCAAGCTCAGAGTAGCGACACGTGCAACTTGACACCATCTGCAGAGAAAGAGGGAGCCCGCCTCTACGGTCATACACGCCCGAAGGCGCGACGTTTCCAATGGGGCGGGCGGGTACAGAGCAAGACATGTGACGTTCGTCCCGGCCCCCAAAGACCGGCTTAAGGTACCATCGGTACTGAGTGGTCGAGAGTCAGTCCTGCTTTCCGCGGTATGGCCTGGCGTGTCTGCGCCCGGGGTCAAGGGCTTGTAGGCTAGTTTCCAGCTTTGCGCCTTGCGTCGCTTAACCGCGGCTCCGCCGCGGAGAAGGGTATCTGCAAGCAGGAAAGAGAGTCTTCTGCGGGGGGGTGGAGGGCGAGCTCTGATCCACCGAGCCGAGACTGGCCAGGGACTGTAACGTAGTATGGCTTAGTCCGGCCCGGCTGTGTCAGATCTGACTAAGAAAACTCGCGAATTAGCTAGCACCGACCGGCGCGACAGCTTAAGAGCCCAGGCCTACCGGCTCGTACTGCCGTACTACCGGACAGCACCGAACTGCATACACGCTTGCCCGCCGAACGCAGGAAACCTAGGTTTCCGCTACTACGCTACGCTACGTGCGGAAACCCTCGTGCTTCCTCAAATCAGCCACTACCCAGGTGTCACATCCCTCTTCCCTTCGTCAAGCCACCGTGTTTTTGTGGCAGGCAGGGGCAGCGCACGGGACAGAGGCCTGACCGTCGCTGTCTTGGCCGGCGGTCTGGCAGCTGGTTGGCAGTGCCATATGCTCAGTTGTCGTGTGCCGCTCTGGCGTTTAGAGACGGAGCGCAAGAGCGTGCCGCACATTCGGCCAGTGAGCATTCTTTGAAAGTGAGCAGGTAGACTGATCCGTGGGATGTGATGAGTGGGAGTCAATGCCGGTCCCTTGGGCCATCAGTTGCCTGAGCGCTAACACACTCGAGCCCTTCGCAGCTACGACATGTGTCAGCGGGGCTTACGGATTGCGCTCATTCGTTTGCATGCCGGAGCCAACCTGCGCTATGCCCAGCTCGCGACCAACAGGCATATGTCTAGGGATGCCCGTCCGAATACGGCACAGTGCAGCTATTGCAGCCTACTGCAATGATCTCTACAACCCCCAACGAAGTCACTAGGTCAAAGGCGCTGAATTCACACTGCCCTGCATTAGCGCGCCTCGTAATGGCGAGACGCATGTACAGTGGCCCCCCCCCTGCGCGACCCGTTTCCCTGCTTCATTACCCCCATGCGACACCCCCAAAACATGCCGCGGAAGCGCAGAAACGAGTAGCAGCGCAGTGCGCAGCTCCCATGCGGCCAGCGTACATCATTGCAACGACATCCTCCTATGCGCGCGCATTATAAACGTCCCAGTCACGGTCAATTAGCTTTGCAATGCAAGAATCAATCACGACTGCGTCACGGCGCGTACTAGCGGTATTATGTAGAGCTTGGTCCTCATATGTACACGGCACAATCGAGTCCCAACACTAATCCTGAACCACTTGCATCACTAGGCACGCGGCGATCCAGTCGGCAGCCATTTACTAAGCTCACGCGCCGAATGCGTACAGCAACATAGCGGCGAGGGCGCTCCAGAGCAGTAGTACCAGCGACGGAGCAGCAGCGGAGGCTGCGCCGGGCGTGGCCGCGTTGAGGCTGGTCACGTTGAGCGTGGCGTTCGCGGGCACGAGCACGGCGTCGATGATGATGATGACTGCCGTGTTGTTGTTGATGGGTACCTCGTTGAGCGTCACGGTGGCAGCGCCGTTGGCCGACACGAGGCGCACATTGCTGCTGTTGCGGTTCACAGTCAGTGTGTTGGCGCCGCTGCGGGTGGAGCGGGGTGGGCACGTTGTGGGCAGGGTGCCAGAAAAAATAATGCCAGGATGAACGGATCATGCAGGTGCGGTTGGTTCGTGCATTACCGCACGGACCGGTGGAGCGACACTACAATGGGGAGGGCCAAGAGGACGCTGCGCTCACCTGAAGGTGGTAATCTTCTGGCCATCCGTCAGGCCGGCGACGGTGTACGTAATGTTGGTGACATGGAGGTCGAGAATCTTCTTCAGGTTCTCCTGCAGGGGTAGGAAAGGCGGCGCCCGCGTTGAGGACGACCGCTGAGCTGCGGCATACGTCAAACTGCATCGTGGCTGGCGGCCACATGCGAGGATCTTCTTGCTTACCAGGTTTGACGTGAACTGCGTCAGGTTGATGTTGTTGTTGGTGAGGGCGGCGGCAAAGGCGGCGTCCGAGGGCGCAAAGATGGTGCCCCTAAAGGAGCTGTTGGTGAGCGCGGACGAGTAGCTGCCCTGGACGTTGACCGCCGACACCAGGGTGGTGATGCTGTTGGACGCTAGGGCATCAGAGGCGGTAGAAAACGCAGGTGGCACCAGTACCTGCGGCACGGGGCAAGACCGCTTGCAGTTGGAGGTTGGCTGCCAGTGGTGGCGCGCCGATGGGTACCGAGAGGGCGATGCGACACGCAAGCTGGGAGTGGAGGTCTGGAACGAATCTGGGAATTCTTATCGCCATAGCTGAGCGGCCGGGGAGCGCAGTTCTGTTGCGGTGAAGCTGCATGGAACTTATCAAGGCGTTGCCCATTTTGGTGCTCTTTGGCCTACCTTGTCAATTACGTGAATAACAGAGCGGAACGTGCCCCTGCGGGTAGTCGGGATAGGGTGGGCAGCAGTTCAGCAATCGACGCAAACCATCAACCCATACCTACGACCCAGGTACCTATCCGCTGATGCTTGTGCACAGCCCTGTCAGCAGTGCAGGGGCAGCAGCCGATGCGCGCAGGGGCTCTCGGCAACTCACTGGTTGGTGAAGCAGGCAGGGACGTCCGCGTACACGACGCTGGCGTTGCCGTTCGGGGTCACCACCACCACCGTGCTGCCTTCCTTGACCAGCGTCACACTCTGGCCCCTGTGAGGGGTAAGCAGGCGGTGAGGCGACGGCGTCCAGACGGCCCTTGACAAAGAGCGCCCCTTGTACCCATTGTGCTCTTGATCCTGGACTGATCACTTCCATAGCAGCCCACGTGACAGGACCCACCCACAACCAGCGGGCTGGTTGGCTCATGTGGCCGATGTGCTCAAGAGGGATGCCATTGGAAGGAAAATCCTACGTGGGATCCCTGGATGCCCGGCAGAGTAAGACGTCCCCCAGAAAGGCCCCGCAGTGTGGTCCCTCCCGCACTGCACAACTTACGTGAGCGTCTTCACGGTCTTCGGTGTGCTGGTGATGTTTACGGCGTACAGCACGGCGCTGGGCAGGATGTGGTAGGTCAGCAGCTGCTGCGTGAGGCCGGGGACGGCTCCGAGCGCAGCAAGGCTGGTGTTCCTCCCAGCGTAGTACCCAGTCCACGCGCTGTAGGCACGGCGAGGGAGCAACAATAGACATTGTAGCCAAGACGCTACGCGCTCGAGTGCGCTTTGTGCGCGAGACGTCCTTAGAGGACCTTCCGAAATGGGCTGTTGCTCTACTTCAGCTGATCAATCGAAGGGACACGCGGGCAGCGCGCAGCAGCTCTGCACCCCGACCGAGCAACCCACCCGCATGTCCACCAAGGCCCGCATAGCTGCGGGTGCGCTGCTTCGCACACGCTTTCCCTTCCCGCTGCGCAAACCTCACCTGTTGATGGGCGCGAGCACTGTGTAGGCGTTGGTCGGGTTGGCAAGCATTTGAAGGAACTTGGGCCCGGGGATAGCGGTCACAACCCCCAGACTGCTCAGCACGGGGTTGCGCTGGAACGCCTGCAGGTCCGGAAAAGGGATACTTGAGGTCGGGACCCCATATCTGCATATTTACATCGCCATGAATAGCGGCTGTGAGCTCGCAAGCGGCCGTTGCCTGCAGGCTCACATGCGACACAGAACTCCGTGGCTTGGGGACCAGCAAAGCTATCAACGTTCCGTGCCTGGCCGGTGAGATGCGTACCCTGGCTTCGACAAGCGCACCGCAGCGGCAAGACCAACCCAACGGCACGGGAGAACCACGCCACTCTGCCGCTCGCCACTCGACCTGTCGCCCGCGCGCCGTCATCCCTCCCACTGCACCGCCCCCCCCTCATGGCGAGACGCGGCACTCACGTTGAGGATGGAAGGGTAGAAGGGCAGCAGCACCTGGTCGATCGCATGCACCACGTTGGGCCCCGCACCCAGGTCGGAGGTGGTGATGGAGGCGTCGGAGCCTATGCTGGCCACCGTTACCGACGTCCCGGTCTTGGTGAGGTTAAGCGCCCCGGTCGATGCGGCCCTGTGCGTGGAAACGGGAGCCGGTGCGGTGCGGTGCGGAAGCGGTCACACGGTGCTCAGCGCTTGCCCACGTGCGTTCAAGCTGGCCGTAAAGGGGGGTGACCGCGTGCGGCACTGGACGACGTCAGCAGCGACGATGCCAGTCCATGCTACCGTCACAGCACAGGTGTCCCTCGCCCGCAGCAGCCCGCCGTCGCTCGCCCATTCAGCTCTGATCACAGTGTCAGCTGACCCGACGCACAAGTTCGGAGCCCCGCCGCACAGCCCGCAACGCCACCGCCTGCACTCACGAAAGGGTGGTCTTGTAAGTTGAGCCAGCAGCGAAGTCCGCAAGCCGCATGCCGGGCGTGAAGACGTGGTACATGAGGATTGGCGCCATGAGCGCTGCGTTCTGCACCAGCGTGTTCTGGTCGAGGCCCATGGCCGGCAGCGCCGCAAAAAGCGCCTGCGGGAGAAGAACCGGCGGGCGGGTACAACTTCAGAGCACAGCTCCGCTGGCGGCCCTCCAGCGTTGCGTCGCCGGGAGTGGAGCTGCATCAGATTGGACCACTGTGGTTAGGAGTGGCCCGCTTGTGTGGCCTCCCGAACCCCACAGCGACCCCCCCCCCGCCCCCCGCCCGTGCCACCCACCGCGTCGGTGGGCGCAAGAACGGTCACGCCCCATGTCTCATTCTTAAACCTGTCGATCAGTCCTGAGAGCTGGACGGCATTCTTGAACAGCTCTAGGTTCCCCAACGCGGTCTTGGCTGCGGTCGAGTTGATGACGTCCCATGCACTTTGGCCAAGAGCCCCGGGCACCAAGAGCAGACATCCTGCACAGGGCGTGGGGTATGGAAGTCGGGTGTCGGGTTCATTCTTCTGTGAAGGCCGACTGCCATGCTGGTCCGCGGCGCTTGCAGCGTGAGGCTACCAACGACCAGATGCATCCGTGGCAGTCGAAAGCAAATACATAGATGCCTACCTGCAAGCAGCCCAAATACAGGTGTCATTCCACAAACCGTCGGTTCAAAGCTGCTATTGTCAGACAGTGAAGAGACTATGTCTTTTGTTCGTGCCCCGCTGTTTTTATTACTGAGGTTTACGGCGTCGCTTTATTTTCTACTGCGCCTGTCCGAGTACCGCGTGGATCCCGTGGAATGCGAGCCGTTTCGCTGCTGTTTCCCATCTGTTTCCCGCTGCGATTCCAAAAGCATATCCTTTTTCAGCCTGCAGCAGCGTACTCAGCTGGCGTTAGTGCTTGCTCCTCCAGGTGGGAGCGGCACGGAACATGTCATCCCTGTGTGCCCATGGAAGATGACAGCGGCATGCGCATAGCGGTGTGGATGAGCAGTAAAGAGCGTCACCCCGATCAAGTCCCATACCCAGAAGCCGCGCCGTGCGGCACTCTTGCGTGACGTCACACGTCGTGTAATCCCCTTCCCCGGCGGCACGAGCGTCACATGCCTTGAATTGTACCTGCCCGCCCTACTGGAGACGCCGCGCCTTCGGGTGTGTATGACCGTGGAGGCGGGCTCCCTCGTTCTCTGCAGACTTCTCTTTTTTCCTACTCGGGAGTTGACCGCGAGGCTCGTCTCCAGGATGCATGAGAAATGCTAATCGAAGCAGCCATGAACCCATGATGCGAGGGCGGTTACGACTGCAGAGAAAGAGGGAGCCCGGGACGTCCACCTTGGTGGAACTTCCGATACGTTTCAATGGGCAACACCGTGTCATAAGGCCAACTGGGGAATGGCGATTGCGCTGTGGCACCGCGCGCGGGGTGACGGGGTGAGTAGACCGGGTTCGTGACATGCGACGTACAGTGTCGTCGGTGTGGATAGAGCACGCAAGACCTGTTACATTGGGCTGCTCTAGTGGCCTGCCGCATCGCGTCCCTTTGCGTGCACCGACGTCTTCTGCAGTTCTGGCCTCATATGGGTCACAGGCTTTCGCCCGCCCCGATACGCGACGATTGCAGTTCATGAGTACATAGCAATAAAATCTGTTGCCCATTACGTTGGCCTCTCGCCCAGTCCAGCTTTGTGGGGCAACGCAAGCATGTTGCGGCCACGACTCTGCTCGCTCTTGACCGCGGGCCGCAGGAATGCAGCGTGCAAGCAAACAATGATGGTAAGGCCGACCATGGTTGCCTGGCACCACGGCTGTCTTCGTCTCGGCGCCTCAATCCGCACTGCGGTGCCAGACGCTGCCGCGCTGCCTTGCCACCTGCATCACGCAGGCTCGGTCCAGGTCCCGATTGCCTGCGCCTCCGTGTCAGGCTCTATCTGGCCCTACCGTCCTCGCGCCCACGGCAGCACAGCGCCCGCAAGTCCTCCACAGCAACAACAGCCCGCCGCCGAAGCTCGGCCCCCACGGCCCGAAGCTCCCCCCCAGACTCCCGCCCCAACGCGGCAAGCCCTCGGGGGGCCCCGGCCCTGGCAAGGGGCCAAACTGGGGCCCTGGCGGAGGCGGCGTTGACCGCAAGCTCGCCAGCCTCGCGGCCTACACGGGCCTGGTCGGCTCGCTGGCCATCGCGATTGCGGGCCTGGAAGGAATCGACCTGTGGTCGCAGTTCCGGTGGGGCGAGCTGGACCACCTGCGGATGGCGGTGGTGGCCAGCGTGCCGCTGCAGCTGCTGAACGCGGCGCTGCTGCTGCCCACATTCAGCACAAACGAGCTGCCGGCGGGGCTCAAGGCGCTGGCGGTGCGGCGGGGGCCGGTCAAGGCTTTATCGGCAGGCTGGCGGCGCTGCTGCAATGTCTCAGGGGCTGAAACCACTCACTCATGGGGCTGGCCTAGCCCGCGCGCCGGCGCTGGCATTGGCGATGGAGGAGTTGGGTTGGGCCCAGTCCGCGCCGGGGATGATGTATTCGTACTGTGTACGGCTCCAACGCGTGTGTGCCGCACGGAGCGACGTGGTTCGGCTGCTATATGGATATCATCCAGCGGAGCCGAGGGAGTTTGCACTGACGCACCCACTTTGCTTTTTCCCCCGTACAGACACAGGCTACAAAGAGAGCTGCCGGCGGGCAGTCACCCAATGCGGACGGCGCTGCGCCCCGCGACCCCGCTGTTAGATCCGCAGACGGCGCAAACCCCGCCGCCCCAGCTGCTGGCGACGCCGTGTCGTCCGCCGCGGCCTCGACGTCCGCGTCGGCGGCCGTCGGGCACAGCGGCCCTGAGGGGCCCTTGGCAGCAGGTGAAGCTGGGCGGCCGGCGGACACGGGGCCGGAGCAGGGCGCCGCGGGCCCCGCCTCGACATCGGCTCCGGCGGCGCCGCCTGCCGGGGCGCTACCGGCGGCCGCGTGGGGCAGCAGCAGGGATGGCGGCTGGCGGACTCCCTGGGGGACGGACCTCCGGGCGCTGCAGAGCGCACTCCACATGGCGCAGGTGCGTGGAGGAGCAGGGGCGGGCGGCGTCCAGGGCCCGGTGGGACCTACTTTGGCGAGGAGTGGGCAGGGCGGAGGCGGTTGCTGGCGCAGGTCAGCTTGGATACCGTCCATCGTCCGATGGTTCGGTTCGGAAGCGCTGGAAGGAATACGCCACGCTCTGTCGCCAGCATGCCGGCCTGCGAGCACTGCAACCACCCTTACGCCGACCAGACCCGCGTGTTCCTGTTTCCGCTCCCGCAGGGCCACTACGTGAGCAATAACCCAACTGCGGACCTCTCCCCGGCCGCGGAGGCCGCCTTCGCGGTGGTGGACGTGGCGGCCGGCGAGCTTCTGTACCGCGGGGTGGCGCTCACCTTCCTGGGCCACTGGCTGGAGGTGGGGCAGGACGGGGGGTTGCAGCACGTGGCCCAGCTCGCGGATCTGTCGAGCTCGGAGTGGTTGACACGTCGGTAGCGGCACCAGAGCAACGGAAGGTGGCTTGTGAGGCCTGCTTGTGGGGCAGGGGGGAACGGAGAAGGGGGCGAGGGGTAGGGAGGCATTCGGCGGGGGCAGGGGGTGTTGGATTGGGCGGCTGCTCAAGCGGGGGCGCCTTGAGGGGTGCGGTGATGAAGGGGGAGGGTCCGCAGGGCTGGATGCAGTGAAGGTAGGAGGAGGCGCACGGGGCAGGAAGCCCAGCCCAGACTTAAGGTGGGGAGGGTTGCTACAAGAGGGGGTCACACGCGGGGCAGATGAACAGCTCGCGGCTTCAGCACCACGGGCTGCAAGACCAAACACACGTGCTGTCTCTCGCACCTCCCCTCGCTCCCGTACTCGAAACGCCCTCAGCGTCCAGATGCCTTCGCCGCGCACGACAAGTGCCTCTGCCCATGCGCCCTGTCTTCCCCCCCTGGACTGCGACGGATCGGGGTGATATGTGCCTCCGCCTCTCTAACGAGAACGCCTTACAATCCGCTGCCCTCAGGACCGCGTGTACGAGGGTGGCCTGGACGAGCTGCTGACCGAGCAGCTGCCTGCCGCCGCCGCGGCCCTGGGCGCCGTGGGCGGTGGCGTGGGCCCCGTGGCCTCCACGCTGGGCGTGTACGGGCTGTGCGAGTGCGCGGTGGCCGCAGCGGTGACGTCGTACGTGGTGTGCAACGTGCTGTGGAAGTCGGAGCGGGCGGTGCAGCGGCTGGAGCTGGTGATGGGCGCCGTCAGCAGCGCGGCGGAGAAGGCCAGCCGCACGGGTGAGGGAGGAAGGGGGCGGGGTGCGAGGGAGGGATCGGGATCGGGGAGGGGATGGGAGGGGTTGAGGGCGGGCGTGGGGTGCAGCAGGGTGGGCTTTTAGGGGATGTGGGAAGGGAGGGGCGTGGGGCTGGCGCTAGGCTGTGTTGGATTGCGGTTGGGGCGGGGTGCTACTTGGCGCGGGAGGCCAGTGCAACAGCGGGGTATTAATGGCGAGGATCGAGGTAGACGGGTAGAGGCCCAGGCGTCGGAACGCTGAGGTTGACATGCGTTGCCTGATTCTAATTTTAAAGAGACGAGGGTGCGGTGATTGGGACGCCGCTCTACTCAGCGCCTCCGAACCTCAAATTCTCTCCTCCCCCTTTCTCCTCGGTTCGCGACACGTAGCTGCCGCCAGACGAGGCGCCAGCGGCGATGCCGCCGCTAGCAGCGGTGAAGGCAGCGCCAGCAAGCAGGCTGACGCAGCCGCAGCCGCCGCGGGGCCCAAGCCCGGCAAGCTGCAGATGGCGTTTGGCCCGGGGACGCCGGCGGTGGACGTGCAGTCGGCGGGGCGGGTGATGCGCAGCTCGGCGGCCATCCAGGCCACCCGGGATGGGGCGCAGGTGCGGCAGCGGGGCGATGCAGGCAGGCTGGCAGAGAGAACCGCGTTGGAAAGGGGGGCTGTCCAGCTGCAGGAAGAGGGGCGACGGGCCGACGTGGCCCCGTCGAGTTGTGGAGCGTGGGCCTCCCAGCCATGCAATGGCATGCGAGGTGCACGCAGCCGATCCACGTCCCGGTCCCCGTACGGGTCGGGCTCCCTCAGCTTGGGCGGGGCTGGAATGCCCTGCCTGCGACGATGGGCGCCGTCCTCGCGCCCTCTGTGCTGATCCGCTTCTGCCCGGTAATCGGCTCTGCCCTATGCCATGTCCCCGCTCTCCGCTCGGCAATGCTTGCCCCGGCCCGGCCCGCCCTGCGCCGATCCGCCGGCGTGCAGTCGCTGCTGCTGAACGCGGTGTTCATCGCCACGGGCGGCAACCTGGCGGCCTCGTTCGCGGTGTCGCTGGCCAACCAGCTCATCATCAGCGCGCTGCAGCGCCGGGCCATGCAGCGCATGCGCAAGGTGTGGCGGGGGCGGGGGCGGGGGCGGCGGGATGGCCGGGGTGCGGTGGCGGGGGCGGTGGGATGGCCGGGCTGCGGTGGCGGCGGGATGGCCGGAGTGCGGTCACCACCCGAGGTGACCTGGCTGGTACCCACATGCGCAGTTTGCTGGCGTCAGGCATGCACCACTTGCATTCCACTGCGGGGAGGGGGCCACTGGCGCGCAGCCCCGTATGCGCGCCACGCATCCGCACACCTCCGCGCAATCCCCCTGCTTGCCGCCGCTATGCTGCCTTGCTGTTATTGTTGTTGCTGTTGTCGCTGCAGAGGAACGCTGCGTTCGCCAAGGAGCTGCTGGCGTTGACAAAGGCGCAGCGGAAGACCAGCAAGGGCGCGGTGCAGGCGTCGCAGGTGAGGGCCGTAGAGATGGCATGGCGCTGCAGGCGCGGGTGCGGGTGCGGGCCTCGGCACCGGGTAGGCGTACTGCGCGATGTGATGTCTGTAGCAAGTGTGCGGAGACCTATACTGGGATATGTTGTACGCCACGTCCTTGAGGAGATCCTTCTTGGCTACCGTGATCGCAAGGGCACCCTTTCTGCCGGCCACGCGCAGGCCGCGGCGCCTCCAGCAGAGACCCCAGCAGGGGGCACAGCAGCCAGTAACGCCAGCGCCGCCGTGGGAAGCAGCGAGGCGCAGCCTGGTGCGGCGCTCCGTGGGGTCGACGGCGCAGAACCGTCGACGGCGTCCGCAACTCCCGCCACCGCCGCCAGCGCCGCTTCCGACCCGTCCCTTGGGGCGGCGGGGCTGGCCGCCCAGCTGGGGGCACCCGCGGAGGCCAAGCCGGCCACACCAGGTGCGGACGCGGGCAGTACGAGCGGGGCAGGCAGCTTAGGGGTCCGAGCTGGCGACGGCAGCAGCCTGGGGCGCGCCCTTGCTATGCTGGATCAGCTGGTGCCCGAGCCGCCCAAGCCCGAGCGGCCCGGCAAGGCGTCGCAGGCGCCGCGCCAGCCTTGAGGGGCGGGGCGCGGGTTGCACTACAGGCGCTGGCGGCCGGTGGAGGCGATGTGAGCGGCGGGAGGTGTACTCGCAGGTGCACGGCGCGGTAGCGTGGGTGGTAGGGGCTGTTTGCTAGGATTCCGGAGAGGAGCGAGGGGCCATACGCAGGATGGCGCAACGTGCGCTGCGCAGCGCGCTGGGGCGTATGTGTTTGTGGACATACGCCTCAGCGGCGGCTTGATGCTCTCGCGTGTTTTATACCGAGCGTGCGGCACCAAACGGGTGCGCACGATTGCATGATCGCAAAGCTGGCCAGGCGTGTACGGGTGTCCCGACGGATGCCCAGATGGTCGTGCGCCATGGAGTAGGACAGAGGACCGCCTGTCGCTCCGTTCTGCACGCACAATTGTGTTCGGCTGTGGCACAACGAATGCTTGCGACAAATGAGTGGTGCGCCACCGGTCCCGTTGTCGGGCCCTGACCTGTGCGGTGGCTGTCCGCGTTCCTTAGGGAGGCGAGGCATATGGGCGGCGGCTGTGGAATGGGGGGTTTTGGGGTCGCACAGTTTCTGGGTTAACGGTTAAGGACCCCCGGCTTGTCAAGCAGCGCTGCTGCGCGGCTGGTGGGGTAAAGCCGGATGTGGCGCACCGCTTCACAGCTGTTCAACGGTTTGTCAGGCTGAAAGAGGAGAGAGGGGGAGAGAGAGTGAAGGGGAGGGTGAAGAAGAGCGCTTGGCAGGAGCGGTGAGTGCTGCGAGTGTCCGAGCCTGAGGCTGTACACTGTCACGAGTCAGGTGCCTTCGAGCCAGCTGCGGGCCTACGCGACGGGAGTTCTGTCGGAGGCTGCGAGCGAGCAGCCCAGCTGAGGCGGCAGGGGCATACTCGGCTTGGGTCAAGGTACCCTCCTTGCTCGCGTGCCTGCAGGCGCCGGCAGGGGCGCATCGGTATGAACTCATGAACTCAAGAAGTGTGTTTGGCCGTCCGTGAAGTCCGAGGCAGCCTTGCCGCGCAGCCTGCGCCCTGTCTGGCCCGCGAGCGCACATCGCTTCGGGGCCGCGGCCGTGCGCGCGCTGCAGGAAGCCAAGCAAGTACTGCGTTACGGAAACGTTCGTTGCCGCACCGACAGCGGTGAACAGCGAGCGAGTATTTCAACGCCCAAGAGGCGCAGAGTGTGAAATACTCCGCCTGGACCCGTCGGGAGGCGGGGCTTGCCGACATGCTGCCCCAGCATCGTTCGCGGAAGTGGGCGAGGGAAGGCAGGTCGTTCGCCCGCAGGCGTGTGCACAGGTCGGGATGTGGGCCGTGGGCGGGACTGGAAGCCCATGGTCTGTCGGTTGTTGGAGCGAGCGAGCAAGCGACCCACGGGGCGGCATGGGTCGCCCTGCACTTTCACGGGCACTGTCCTGGCCTTGGGCCTGTCGTGTGTAACGCCTGGCCTGTCACGAGCCGCGCGGACCCGTGAGAACCCGTGATCAGCAATCCACCAACGACCGGCCCCTGACCCGTGCCCACCCGCCCCGTGCCCCGTACCTGGTTCATGCAACCCTGGGTTTGCATCGTGCTGGCCACCGCTCTGTTTTCGCAACGGAAGGAGCCTGGGTGCTTCCTGTCGACGCTGCTGTTGCTTTCAGAGTGTTGACCCACAATGGCAACGCAGGCTCCTGGGGGAAGGGAGCCGTAGTGGATTCGCCGACGAACCCAGATAGTTACTTGGGGACACCAGCAAGCTGCTGTTAGCGGCATAGCTCGGGCTGCCTCACCGCGGCGATACCCGTCCACCAGGCAACCAGTTACCGTGGCGGTAATGGTGCTTGCCCCGTCGCCCGCCGGCGGCAGCGCCCAGCAGGGGTGGTGCGAGCCTCAACACCTGCTGGTCAGCATGTTTGGCTTCTGCCATGCCCCCGCCAGTCAGCTGCAGTCGCAGAGCGGGGCGGCGGAGTTCTGCGGGCTCTTCGGGCGTTTCGTGCAGGCGTTACAGGTCCGTGCCCATCGGGCTGCGTTTGCTGCTGCCCCGCTGCATTCGCCCTTCCGAAGAGGCGGTGTTCATTCGCGGGAGACAGCAGCGCGTTATGTGTGTGCCCCCCTGCCGACGTGGAGTACGGCAAAACAATGACATGCACTGCTGGGTTACGGACAACATGTGTGCACGTTGCTGGTGGACCGGCAGCATGAGCTTCGCTTTGCTGCCCCTCGCAACTTATCACGGTCTATTGCAAGACTGCACTCCGTTCGCAGCCCCTCAAGCTGCCGCGCGCTGCTAAGCGTCCGGTCCGCTCTGGTCACGCCACCGTACGTGCAGGACCGGGGTGCAGCTACGGCGCTCTGGCCCGCCCTAGCGCTCGCCGACGCCCGCTCCCTGCAGCTGGCGGCAACCGCGCTCACGTCCCGCTCCGGAACCATCGTGACATGGTTCCCCGAGTACGGCTGTGCGCTGCTGGCCCTGGGCGCCCCTGGCGGCGCCGGTGCGGAGGCTGACGACGCGCGGCCCCGACCCGACGACCTGGCGCTCCATCTTGTCGGCCTGGATGGCTGGAAGTTCTGGCCGCACAGGTAAGGAAGGAGCTGCACTAGATCGCAGTGGACGGTGCGTGGGAAGAGCTTGTGGGGGCATTGTATTGTGCTCGAGATCGCGGTCTCCCATCTGTGATTGGTGGGGTATGCTAGCGTACGAGCGATGGCGTAGTGGATGCGGGGCCGGGTGATACGGTGCATGCCACGCACAACCTTGTATCGGCTGTTCAGCAGCCCGGCGGCAAATCCCCATTGGATCCCTCCTGCCCCACGGGGGCCTTTGATGACAAGCATCATTCCATGTTTCGCCCCTCACCGCCCCTCCAAATCCATTCTGACTGCAGCGTTGCAGTGCTTGATATTGCATGCCTCAGCCAACCTTTCTTCGTCCTGCCCGCGCCCTGATCATGCAGCACGCCTAGCGGCGTGCAGCACACCGCCCAGCCTGACAATTCACAAGCGCTGCCCTGCGGCGCGGTCGCATCCTCTGAGCACGCCGACCTGATCAGCCGCGTCCACACGATCCTGGCCAAGGGCAGCCAGGCGGCCGGCGGAGGTGGCGGCACTCAGCAGGGCGGCCACAAGCACTCGCCCGCCTCCGTGCACTCAGTGGTGCTGGCGGCGCTCAGAGGGGCCGACGGCACCGGCAGCGGCCCAGCACAGTCGAGGGGCGGCTTCAGCGACGTTTGTCACCGGGCTGGCGGCGGCGCCCTCCGCGACACGTGCTGGCCGCTGGTCAAGGCGGTGATGCAGGTGGGCGAGCGGGCAACCAGGGGTTGGGCGAGGGGCTTTGCGCCAAACCGTAAGTTGAGTTCATGATTGTGTGGGCTGTGGGCTGTGGGATGTTGGACGAGCAGCGCACAGAGGGACCCGTGACTTGTAACTAATGTGCATTGAGGCTTCCAACCTGAGCCAAAGCAAGGGTTGTCGAACGAGTTTCTACTTGACGGGATGAGAGAGCGCATGCCGGCGGCATCCAACCTGACCGTACATGTCATGAGTTCCTTGACGAGCTGTGGAACTGCGCCCGTACTTGCAGACAGTATGCATCCATGCCTGCGATCGACTCGCTACGCCTAACTCGCAACGTAGCGTGCGCACGGCGCGGACCGTGGCCCCCCATCAAGCAAGCAACATCATTGTATGACCATTGCCTGGGTCTGTGCTCTGCGTGTTTTGCCGGTGAAGGCATTTTTTTTGCCACGCACCCGTTGTCCGCCTCAGTTCCTCCTGGAGAGCGCCGGCATTTGCACCGGCGACCAGCAGCCGGACGTCCTCTTCCGCCAGGCTCTCGCCCACCTCGACCTGTGGCTGCTCCGCCGCCAGCTAGCGCTCCTGCAGCCAGCCACCGCCACCCCCGTCTTCCAGATCGCTGCCACCCAGATGCTGCAGGCCGCGGCGTACAAGGCGGCGGCGCTCGCAGACGAGGGATACGACATGATCGCCTTCGAGGCCGCGTGCAAGGAGGCCAGGGCCCGCATCGACGCCTTAGCTGGCGAACGCGCCCTCACGGGGGCCCGCCGGCTGGAGCTGCCGAACCATGGTTCGGCAGCGCTCCTGGGGACGCTGGCCTCGCCGACCGGCGTGCTGCCGGCGGCCACCAACCCACGTGTCGAGGACGGCAGCCTGGAGGCGGCGCGCGGGCGGGCGGCACGTAACCTTGGGCCCCTGCCGCTGCTGCCCCGCGGAGCTAGCCTCACGATGATACAGGCGCAGATGTCCCGACCCGAGTGGGCCCAGCAGCCGGGCAGCAACGACGTAGCAGCTCAGCTGGCTATCCGCAGCTTTGAACGGGAGCTCTTCTGGCGCGCCGCCGAGGGCTTTGACGCGAAAGTGAACCGCCTGGGCAGCGAGGAGGTGGCGTCGCTGGAGGCGGCGGTGGACGCCTACCGCTCTGCGCTGCAGCGATACCTGCAGACGACGGCAGCCGCCGCGGCGATGCGGGTTGAGCTCCGCAGCCGGGAGCTGCTGGCGGTGTGGGTGGCCTACTGCCTGACGCACGCAGCCGCCGGCCGGGAGCACCCCATGGTGCTGCGTTACAGCTGCCTGGCCAACTATGCGGACCTGCGGCACCTGGTCCTGTCAGACGCCGCCGCAGTCAACGCCGCCCTCAGCGTCGCCGCGTACCTGCAGCAGCACAGCAAGGCGGGTTTGGAGGTGTTCGCTCTCCGCGACGGCGGCGCCGCCACGCAGGCCCTGGCGCTTGAGTTCGCACGGGGCTGCCCGCGGCTGGGCGCTGTACTGGCCGCGGAGCAGGCGGACGCTGAGGCCCGGATTCAGGGCCACTGGAGAGAGGTGCAGCGGAAGCAGGTGCTGGCAGCGGAGCTGCGAGCGAAGCTGCGGAAGCTTCAGGCGGAGGGCGAGCGGCTAGCGGCTGAGCTTCGGCAGCGGGAGCAGGAGCTCGAGGACGCACGCAGCGAGTACCGTATCTGGGGGTACGATGCATCGTACAAAGGTGCGGTGAGCGTGGCTCAGTCGAAGCGCGATAGCGCAAAACGGCTCGTCGACGCAAAGAGACAGGAGCAAAGCTCGACCAAGACACAGCTGGCCGAAGCGGAGAAGGCGCCGCCCCCCGTCATCCAGCCGCTGCCCCACAACGCCGACCTGGCCCGGCAGTGGCTATTCTTCATGCACATGCCGCCCGCCTTCCGGCGCCTCTCGCGCGCCAGCTTCCTCGCACAGCAAATGCTCCTCCCGCAGCCAATCAGCCAGGATGTGTTTCAAGCCGTCAGCACCTCCTTCAAGACCAGCCTCGTCCAGCACTACAACAGCTACCGCAAGGACACCACCAACCGCAGCTACCACAACGCTCTCCGGCAGCATAACGACGGTGCTGACGGCGCGGTGATGCTGAAATCACTCTACGCTGCCCCGCAAGCCAGGGACGTCGGCCCCAAGTCGGTGGATGACTGCACCTCACCGCAAGATGGCATCTGGCACCCGGACAGCTTGGTCGCGTGCATGGCCTGGGGCGGCAGCGGCGTGGCGGCGGACTCGGGCCAGGGCTTCCCGCCCTCCTTCAACCCCTTCGCCGCCGTGGCGGATGCGGCGGTGGAGGACTACTTCACGGAGCGGCTGCCCGGCGAGGCCTCATCGCTGCAGTGGGCCATGCAGCAGAGCCGCACCGCAGCGGCCACTCCGGCAGAGAGGGGCAACTTGCCTATCGCGCGGCAAGGTGAGCTGGGGCGGGTGGCAGATTGGCTGAAGTGACTACATATCAACAGCGACTGTTGCCTCCGCTATCCTATCGCATTCGGATGGTTGTACCGGCGTTAGGCGCAGCTTGGATGGTTATGCCAGGGCCCCTCTTCGGGTCGATCGGGACAGCAAAAGCTCACGTCTACGTGTGGTGAGGGAGGGCACATACACAGCATCTGGTTTGTCCCTTCCCTTCCCCTCCGCGCGCCATATCTAACGGCCCGGCGGCCCTCGACCTCCTGCTGCAGACTCGCGGCCCAGCTGGCTCACCAAGCCCGCCTTTCTGGAGTTCGGCACCCTCCGCGCTTACCCGCTCCGCCAGCTGCGCCGCCTCTGCGCCGCCCTCCACGACCGCAGCCTGCCGCTGGCCCGCATCGCCGTCCACACCCTGATCCGCCAGACGCTCTTCCAGCTAGGGCCGCTCACGGACGCCCGCCAACCCGGCCTGCTGCACCGAGCGGGCTGGGACGGCGAGGGGGACGTGCTGCCCACCCTGGCCGCTGAGCTGGCGGAGCTGGCAGAGGAGCTCGACCAGACGCCCCGGGAACACGATGCGGTGCTGCTGCTGGGCGAGGTGGCGGCCTACCTTGCCGACTGGCACAAGCCATGCGTCAAGACGGCGCGGCGCTTCGCAGCGATGACTGCTCGGGCGGCGGACGAGCTGGAGCCTCAGCTGGTGGCGCAGTCGGACAGGAGCGAGGTGGTTTCGGAGATCCTGGCCCGGCAGTGCCGTGCCCGCTGCATGGCGTTGCTCTGCTACGGCGCCGGGCCGCTGGACGCCGGCGGCGAGGACGTCGGCGCGATGCTACAACTGCTGGTCCTGATCAACCAGGGCTGCGTGTTCCAGGCTGACCCGGCCAAGCGGTCTCAGCTCCAAGCGCTGGTGGTGCGGGTTCACAACGTGATGGCGTCCCGGGTGACCGAGGTAATGGAGGCGGCAGAGCGCTCACCCGCGCTGCTGACCGCCGTGGTGGGCCGAATCCTGACGGACCGAGCCCCGCCCGCCCTGGCCTGGCGACTCACCGCACCGGCCGCCAGCGCCTTCGAGGCCGTGGGGCCCGACGGCCGGCTCTACTCGGTCAACGTACTGGACGGCACTGTTCTGTTCGACGGCTGGCCTCCGGGCCGCCTGCCGCGCGAGGTCACGGGGCACCCGCTGTATGTGCGGACCTTCGGCGGCGGCTGGAACTTCGAAGTGGCGCTCGGAGCGGACGGCGTCATGCGCGCCCTGCGGCCCGTGCGCGGGCGGTACTATGACTTCCGAATCAGCGACGGCGGCGGCAGCGGCGGTGGCGGTGGGGAGCTGACGATAACGGAGGAGGAGCGCAAAGGCGACCGGCTGTTGAGGCTGGAGCTGCTGGACGTGGGGGAGGACGGCAGCTGCGGCGGCTGGGGCGCACAGCTGCCGGAGCGGTTGCGGCGGCTGCATAGCCACTGGCTCTGCAGGTGCGGTGATTGAAAAGCGCTCTTGAAAGTTTGCAACGGGGGAATAGTTGCGGTGGGAGGCGCGAGGACTGTTGACCGACTGGGGGGTTCGTGTGCTGGAAGGACGCGTCAGCGCACTTGCTAACCAGTTGCCGTCTGGTGGGCGCCACACCTAGCCCCTTCAGATGGGGCACGCAGGTCGCGGTCGCTAGTCACGCCCTAACGGGCCCGTGACCTAGCACTACCTTACACTACCCAATACTACCTAACACTACCGGCGATTCACTGGGCCCTGTTAACCCCGCAGGGAACTGCAAGCCATCGTCTTGCGCCCGCCAAACTTCCAGCAGCACGCATCGGACTACGTCGTACGCTGTGCATCAGCTGCCGGCACCGTACAGTACGACTGCCGGCGCGTGCCGCCTCACCTGCGGGAGCGAGTGCACTGGACGGATCTGCTCTTCCCCGCCCTCTTCGCCGAGCTGCCGTACCACCTGGTGCTACAACGCGGATCTGCCGTACAAGACACTGTGCTGGCCAAACTCGAAGACCCGCGCTTCATCCACACGTACAGCGACGACAGCGGCCAGTGCGTTGTGCTGTACGAGCTGCCGCGGTACGGCCTGGAGTTTGCCCTCCAATCGGACGGTCAGTTAACATCACGCAACTTCAACGGCTATCGCCTTCGCAAGAGGCAGCAGCTGGTGTCAGAGGCAGCAGCCGGCGGCGGCGTGCAGTACACTCTTCGGGAGTTCGAGCGCTACCTGGTTCTGGAGCGGTCTCCGGGCGGCAGCACGGTCGTGCTTGGGGCCCGCCGGGCTGACGAGCTGGTCCTCGTGCCCGCGGGAGAGGTGATGAGCAGTGTATACGACACTGCGACGGCCACGGCAGGTTCGCCTCGGCGGCAGGCAGGCGGCGGCTTGGTGGATGTGGCCGTACCCGACAGCTGCAGCGCCCAGCTCAAGGCAAGTGCCGCAGCGAATGACGGGGGGCAGCCTCGGGCGACCAGCTGTGCCGCATGTGTACGGTAATGTGAAGGTTGTGACGGATGTCCTGTTGGGCCCATTACTGCAAGTGACTGAGGCAAGCAACACAAGCCTCCTCACCTGAGCCACTGCCGTTCATGCCGCTTACCCATGGCCATTTGCTACTCCTCTATGTACTGAAGCCCGTGATCCTCCTACGTTGAATTCCACTCCCAGGTGCACTGTTATGAGATGCACGGCCGCTTCGGCCACCTGACAGCCGCCTCCGACGAGGCCCGCCCGCAGCTCGCCGCTCTGTACGCCGCCACGAGCAGCCTGCTGCCAGAGCCCGCCAGCCGGGAGACGGGCGTGCAGACGGCGCTGCGGCTCATGCGCGGCTGCTGGCGCAACCGGCCCTTCTCGGCCTCCGAGCTGGCTCAGCTGCGCAGCGCCGCCAGCCTGGGCGGCCACCTGGCTCCCGCGCTGCGGCTGCTGGCGCACGAGCTGGAGGCCAGCGCATGTGCGCTCAGCCACCTGCACGAGGCCTCGACCCGCCAGCAGTCCGGCACTGGGCCGGCGCTGGATGCCGACGCCGGCGCTTGCTACGTGCAGGAGGCTCGCCGCGTGCTCGCGCCCGGCGGCTGGGGGCCCAACCCGCGGCAGCTGCTGACAGCCGGCGAGCTAAGCCGGGCAGTGGGGGCCCTTCCCAGCGCGCACTCTGCGCCCGCCTGGAAGCGTCTGGGACAGTACGGCGCCGTGCCAGTGACGGAGCCGTTCCCCGTGCCCGACACGTTTGTTGCCGAGACGGAGGACGCGCTGTGCCGGCTGGTGGTTGCCCCTCCGGCAGCAAGACGGGACGGGCGCACCCCGCCGTACCCGCTTGAGGAAGAGCCTGCTGCGCCGCCGGGTGCTGCGGTGGGCGGCTGGTTTGCCCGCGGGAAAGCCGCGGCGCGTGGCGCCGGCGGGGCCACAGCGGCGGCGGCGGCGGTTCCTGTGCTGCGGCCGCCACTGGAGGAGGCTATGCACTCCGAGCTCCGTGACAGCTGGGAGGCCCACCACGGGCTGCCGTCGCTGGAGCAGCTCAGGGTGGCGTCGCTACCCCGCGAGCGGCTGCGTGAGCTGCAGGTTTGCCGTGTGTGGTGCTGCGTTGAAGAGCAGTAGCCAATGATGCAGTGGTTGCGTCTATTCGTAGCTTACATGGGAGAGTAATGTGGGGGTTCTGTGCAGTACATCTGGTCGAAGAGGATTGGCGCTGAGACCCGCGAAACGCCTCTCCACCACTTCGTCCATATGTGTCCCCTCTCGCCCGGTCCCCATCCGTCGCAGGCGACTGTCCAGTCCTACCGCGGCGACGCCGAGGCATACCTGCTGCGACATCTGGGCACTGTGCCGCAGAGCGTGGGGCCCCACGGCGCCGCTTTCCGACTGCTCCGCCTGGCCGGGACGCAGCCTGCTGCGGGCCTGCTCGACCTGATGCGGGCGGCGTGGCTGCCCAACGAGCTGACGCAGTTCAACCCCTTCCTGGCCCCAGAGGCCGCGGCCTCGCTGCGTCAGGGCGTGCTGGTGTGGCTGCAGCTGTGCGTACTGGAGGACCGGATGGCGCGGCTGGTGGCGCTGGAGGCGGCGGGCGACGAGTACAAGATTGCCCTCATTCAGGTGAGTGCACCACGATATGCGGACTGGCACAGGGTGAAAGGATGGCGAGGTACGGGGCAGAGGAAGTTGGTGAGGTGCATGTCGACCAGGCTGGCTATCTTGAAGCTTTTCTTGAACAACACCCCCTTTGTTGTGGGGTGGGCCCACACGCCCCGGGCGAAACTCATTGTCGTGATTTGTCGTCTCGCCGTGCTCATATACACACACACTTTGTACGAACAAGGCGTCTGGTCTCCCGGCTGTCGGTTTACGGCTTTTCGCCGGCGTCCCGATTGACCGCTCTCCCCCCCTTACCCCTTACCATACGCACCGGCCGCAGGAGCTGCAGGTGCGGCGCACGTGGGACCCGCTGCGCCACCCGCAGTGGCTGGTGTTCGAGGCGGAGGGCGGGCTGCAGATCCGGCCGCAGCAGCACGCCGTGGCGGCGCACCTGCTGGCCCACCCGGGCGCCATCGCGCAGCTCAACATGGGGGAGGGCAAGACGCGCGTCATCCTGCCCATGCTGCTGCTGGAGCTGGCGGACGGGACGCGAGTGGTGAGGCACACACGGATGGGGGGCCTTCACGGCCGAAGAACGGGAACTTGCTCCCTGGCTGCCTGGCGGATGTTTACAGCCATTCCATTACCTTCTCTACCAACCTGTCGTATGCCATTACCCGTTTCCCATGAGGGTACTCGACTCCCGAAGTTGCACCCCTTACCGGTGCCGCAACTACAGGTCCGGCTCAACCTGCTGTCGACTCTGCTGGACGAGGCCCACGCCCACTTCCAGGCCCACCTGGCCGCCAGCGTGCTGCGCCGCAAGGTCTTCACGATGCCCTTCCACCGGGACGTCAAGATAACGGCGGCCGCCGCCCGGGCCATGCGCGCCAGCCTCCAGCACTGCAAGCAGGTGTGGGTGCATGGACCGGCTCCTACCGGACGGCTCCTTCCTATGCCAGATTTCTGCGTGTTGGAAAGCCAGCGCCAGCTCCCTGTCTGGAAGCGGATGTTTTAGGAAAGCCGCTCCATAGTATTTATGCCCTTTCACATACACTTACAGCGTAGGTTTGGATCCCCCTCACCCATCCAGCGGGCCCTAATTCACTTACCTCACATCCCCTTCCCGCAGGAGGGCGGCATGCTGCTTGTGGCTCCGGAGCATCGACTGTCGCTGCAGCTTAAGTGCCACGAGCTGCGGGCCGCAGGGGAGGAGCGTGCCGCCGACTTCCGTGCGCTGGAAGAACTGGCGGCGCTGCCGTACCTGGATCTGTTGGACGAGAGTGACGAGCTGCTGCACCACCGGTGCGCGTGCCCGTGCTAGCGCCGCACCCGTGCCGTGCCGTACCGTACCGTGCATGACAACGCCTTGAAAGAGGGAGCCCATGCGAACCGCCGTACCGTGCCGTACTGTGCACGCATGCAGTGCACTGCAGGAAGGATATGACCAACCACCAACCTAGCACATATCGTACCTGCCCGAAGAGTGGCACGCGCCCCTTAACTCAAGCTCCCAACTGCCCCCTCCGCTCCGCGCCTTCACACCCCCCCCCCCACACACACACCCAGGCACCAGCTCATCTACGGGTGCGGTACCTTCGTGGCGCTGCAGGCCGTCCACGAGCGCAGCGGGGCGGTCCAGGCGCTGCTACGGGTCGCCTCGCGCCTCGCGGTGCCGCCGCCGGCAGCCGGAGCGGGACCAGCACCGGCGCCGCTGCTGCCGCCCGCTGCAGTGGCATTGGAGCCCCCCGAGGGGCGGTCTCCCGGCGCGTACTGCGGGCTGCGGCTGCTGCCGGGGGAGGCGCTGGCGGCCGCTGCGCCGGGCTTGACCCTGCGGCTGGCCAGGGCGCTGCTCCGGGACCCACCGTACGAGCTGCGGTGGCTCACGAACCACCCGCTGAGGGTATGCGGGGGGGAGGGCGCACTTGGGGCGACACAAGCTGGATGACCGCGGGGAATGGGTCACAAGGTACAAGGCACTAGCGAACGTTTCCTGCGCCCCTGAATACTCCTTATATATGTGTATGTCGTGCGGCCTCCCCTGCTCGCCCCGCCCCGCAGGACTCCATCCTGCGCTGCATCACCGACGCCAGCGAGGAGGCGGCCGACATACTGGGCCCCGCAGCCCGCGGCGGCTCGGCCGCGCGGCGACCCGCCGCTGCACAGCTGAGCGACGACCAGGCGGCGTCGGTGCTGGCGCTGCGGGGCCTGCTGGCGTACGGCATGCTGCAGCACTGCCTGCAGAAGCGGCACAAGGTCGAGTACGGTGTCGACAGGTACGGCAAGGGTGCCGCGTGTAGGGAGTTGGTCGGTGGTGGGGCGCCGTGCAACAAGTGGCTACGCTCTTTGGGCTTTGACGGTGTGGATAGGTCGGTAGGTTAGGGGGATTGGTCGCTGAGCCGACTTGTCCGACTTGCCGGTTAAACAGCAGGGGTAGGTTACCCTTTGACGGGAATGCCACGAAGGTTGTATAACCGCGTTTTCTAGTTACCCTCTTGGGCGGTGTGGACAGGTTAGAGTTGGCTGCTTGGTCGTTATGGCTTGGCTGCCGGGTCGCTCCGGCATAGTAAATCACTCTGTCGCCTAGAGGCGGAAGCACGCCTGTGACGCGAATGAGGTGCGCAAGAGGTCTTAGCGGCGCCACATGCTCTCCAACCGCTCAGTGACCGCCCCTTCCGTGCTGTTGCGCCCTCGCCCCTACCCCCCTGCAGGCGCGGAGGCGCCCGCAAGCGCCTGGCGGTGCCCTTCCGCGCCGCCCACACGCCCTCGGAGCGCAGCGAGTTCGCGCAGCCCGACGTGGCGATGGCCCTGACCACCCTGTCGTACTACCACGACGGCCTCTCGCGGGACGAGTTCCTGGCGGCGCTGGAGGTGCTGCTGCGCATGGGGCTCAACGCGCAGCGGGACTTCTACAACGAGTGGCTGCGGCTGTCGCTGGCCGGCATACCGGCGGGTGTGTGCGGGCGGGGCGGAGTCAGGAAAGTACGGGGAGGGAGGGCAGCTGGCAGGGTTCTCCACGGCGTCTCAAAACAGTCATTGGCTGCAAGGAGTATCCCCTTTCCCGGCCCCTTGGCCTGCACAGACTTTTCACTGCGCCCTCCCTCCTTGCTGCAAGGAAGCCGCCGGCTGTTGATGAGGTACCCGTCAACTCAGATTACCTACGGTTACAGGTTACAGGTTACGCGTCCGTCAAAGCCGGGAGGCCATGGACGAATTGCGAATATTGGGGTGGGGGAGCGGGTTATGGTCCTCATCTCTACCCGCTTCAGCGCCTGACGCCGAAGAATAGCGTGCCTGGTATCCGAGACAGCCTGTAGGTAGGCTCCCACCGCAGCTGGCGGGGCCTCCTTCATAATAGTAATCATGTTACGATGCCTAAAGCCCAAAGCAGTCTCGAATTGGTCGCGGAGCTGCTCATAGCATGGGCATTCGCAGAACACATGTAGTTCATCCTCTACGGCCGCGGCGTCACCACAGGCCTTGCACGTTCGCTCAGCCCGGGCTCGCCCATTGGGTCGGTTCACCTCCGTCTCCCAACATCCTAGCCTGAACCGCATCAACGCTTGGTGCAAGCTAGGTGCCATCACAGTCGCCGTGTGCAAAGGGTGCCCCATCCAGCTGGCATACCGGCACATCTTAACTCCCGTCTCGCCGCTAGGGAAGTCGCGGGGTGCTCCAGTCACATGGGGCAGCCGCCACCGAGCATCAAGCCTGTCGGCAAAGCTATCCAATACTTTGCCAATGGGTATGAGCACCGACGCGAAGTGTGTTATCCGCGCGCTACCCGTCAGTCCCTCGGGGGCACGGATACCCGCGTCAGCAAGGAAGCGCAGTGCCCCTGCTGCCCAGCAATCAGTCACCCCATCGACAAGCGCTAGCCTCAGGTCTGCCACGAAGGCCCGGTGGCACAGCGTATCGGGGCGCTCTACCATTCCGTTCCAGAACCGTAAGACGATCTTGGCCCAGTGGTACTGGAGCGGCCTCTGCGCCAACTCACGGTAGAGCAGTGCTTGGGTAGGGGCGCGTGCTCCCACCACCGTTCGCATATAGGCCCTCTGCTCCTCAATGCGCCGGGCTTGCACAGCGGCATAGAGTTTCGCCAGGGCTCCCCCGACAGCAACGCCCCGATAATTATCACAATACGGCAATCTCGATAAGCGCCCAGCGAGTCGGAGCCTCGCACGGCCCCATGTGACGACTGACGAGGCGAGGTGCAGCAAGCCGACATGTCAAGTGGCTACCGCCCTCTTATCCTTTCCCGCCCGTCCCCGTGGTGACCGCCAGAGGACCTTCCGGCGCTGGACTGTGTGGAGAAGGTGGATACTAGCAACGGCCAGCAGATGGACATGCTCTACGGATACTTCCGCCACAACATGGCGACAGTGGACTTTTGGCTCAACCACTGCGTATTCCCCGCCGAGACGTGCCAGCTGCCGCAGCGCCTGGCAGCCAGTGCCTGGCACCTGGCGGACGGCGGCGCTAACGGCCAGGTTGTTGGGTTCTCCGGAACCAACGACAACCAGCGCCTGCTGCCGCTGCAAGTGCACCAGGCGAGGCTGGAGGAGCCCAGCCTGCGGGCAACCAACGGAAAGATGCTGCACGTCATCCTGAACACCACACTGGGGTTCAAGACCCTGCCGCGGGAGGTGAGGCCTTGTCTCGCAGCAACGGTCAGGATGTGGCGTTGTGGGCTGGGCCGGTTGTCACACTGCCTGGGCACTATTGGCGCTGTAGGAGCTGGTATGGAATGGGCGTTGTATGCTTGACCGCGGCTGTCGTCGCACTACGTGGCGGTCGTAAGAGCTGGTCCGGCCGGAGCGTTGTGCGCTGAGATGGTTGACGCTACACTGTCGATTAGTCTCAGAGCCGACCGCCTGCCAACTCCCCTTGCTGCCGCCGCTTTAGTGTCCCTTCCTCGAGGCCTTCTGCTTTCTGGCTTGGGTGCTGCTGTCATATTGAGGGCGATTGCTATTGGACCTACCATTAGCCTCATGATCCCACCCTCCGCTGCCCCTGCAGGACGGCGGCCCGCCCGTGTGGCAGGTGCTGCTGCGCGCGGCCGTGCAGCAGGGCGCGGCCGCACTGCTGGACTGCGGGGCCCTCCTGGCGGGCACCACCAACCGGTGCGCGGGAGCGGGGGGCGCGGGGGTGGAATTCGTCATCAATTGTTAGGTGACAATCGGCCAGGCTACCTGAAACGTTATTTTCGAGAACACCCCTTTTGCACCGGGCCCAAACGTCGCCGCGTGCCTTTTTCAAGACCATGGGAATGTGATGAGCCGATGGGTCCTCGTGATCTTCGTAAGTCTGTCCGAGTCATTGCTTCGCCTGTGCAAAAGCGCAGCAATCAGGACCCAAATGCCCATCCTCGTTCCCGCCCCGTTCCGCATCCCTCTCCCTGCCCTGCAGGGCCGCCGCGGAGTTCCTTCTTCCGCTGCTGCTTGACGCCTCCCGCTTCCAGGGCGTCTGCTTCTTCGACGAGCAGCTTCGCGCCTGGGCGGTGCTGGACAGGAGCGGCCGCCTTCTGCGCCGCGGCGCCTCGCCCATCGCGGAACGCGATACCTTCGCCATCTTCGACGAGGCGCGCTGCCGCGGCGCCGACCTGCAGCTGCGGCTGGACACGGTGGGGCTGCTGACTCTGGGCCCCGGCGCGTGCAAGGACAAGGTCATGCAGGCGGCAGGCCGGCTGAGGCAGCTGGGCCGCGGCCAGCGCCTGCGCTTCGCCGCCACGCCCGATGTCACTGCCAAGATCGCGGCGCGCAGTGCAAACCAGCAGCGGCGGCAGCAGCAGCCGCTAGAGCCCACGGCACGCTGCGTGCTACGCTGGGTGATGGCCAACACGGTGGAGGCCACTCTACGCGGGGTGACGCAGTGGGCCGCACACGGACTGCACTTCGCCGCCACCAAGGGGGTTCCGGAGCGCGTACTGCAGGACGAGATCCTGGATCTGGACTCGCTGTACGGCGGCAGCAGGGCCGAGCTGCCGCTGGATCAGGTGGTGCGATCCAGGGTGCGAGCTGCCCAGCACCGCTGCGAGGGAGGCGAGGGAGGCGAGGGAGGCGGCGCGGGCCTGGCCCCGGCGATGCGGCAGCTGATGGAGGAGATCGGGGCCCGGGGTGTTGAGAACGGCAGCGGCTTTGTTGTCCTGGCGGGCGGTGGCGCGGCGGAGGACGAGGAGTGCGAACGGGAGCTGGAGGAGGAAGAGGAGGAGGAGGAGGAGCAGGAGAAGCAGGTGCCTCGCGCGTCGCCGCGCCCGGAGCGGGACTGGGCCTTCACCACCGCCCTCGCTGCGGCCAGCCCCGAGGCGCTGGATCCTGGGGCGGGCGTGGTCAGCCTGCCCCATGCGGCCCTGCAGCTGCAGCCCTGCAGCCTGGGCGGCATGGCCTGGTCGCCGCAAGTCTACTGCACAGCCAACTTCCTGTACGCCACATCCGGCGTGCCGGCCGGCGCTGCGCTCAACGAGTACCTTCGCCCCGTGGATGCCCTGCTGCTGTACCCGAGCGGCCAGGTGCTGCTGCTGTCGGAGCGGGAGGCGGACCGGCTGCTGGCGCTGGTGTGGCCCCAGCACGTCGGCGCGGGGGGTGGAGGCAGTGCGGGGCCGCGGTGCAGCCTGCGGCTGCTGGGCAGCACAAACACGGCGGCCGCTGCTGCTGCTGCGCCCCTGCTCGTGAGCCTTTGCTACGCGCGCCTCGCCTTCACGGATGCTGCGCCCAGGCTGGAGGGGCCGCTGGCGCCTGCCGGTGATGATGGCGGCCGCATCGGTGGCCGAGTCGCCGGGGATGGAACTGGCGTCGGCGCCAGTGGCGGCAGTCGGCGCGGGTTGGGCGCTGCGCAGCTGGTGAGCACGCAGCTGTTTAACGGTGAGGCGACGTACGGCAGCGAGGCGCAGCGGCGGGAGCTGAGGTCGCTGGTGTGGCGGCGGCGGGAGGAGGCGGAGGCGCTGGTGGACATGCGCGGCAAGCAGTCGCTGCTGCCACGAAGCGACCTGGAGAAGGCGTGTGAGCACGTGGAGGGGCCGTGAGACCCACGGGTCATTACAGCGTACGGTATGTGGTAGCCTGCTGCGGCGGGCGAACCGCATGTGCTTTGGAAGGACAAGGCAGCGCACAGTACACAGCGCACATACCTTGCTGCATCGCTGTCGTGCTCGCGTTCCTTTGTTGACGGTCAAGAGTTTATCGCTATAAAAGCCGTAGTGTTGGTGTTGAAACATTATCATGGGCATCAGCCTTGGGCCCCCCCGTTCACTGCGACACTGCCTGCGCTGTTTGCAACAGACGCATAATGACAATGCGGTAGTGCAGAGTCTATCGGTTGGCCCTGGCTCCAGACAGCATCCGCCTGTATGTGTTGATGTGTGCGGTTTGCAACAGACGCATAATGACAATGCGGTAGTGCAGAGTCTATTGGTTGGCCCTGGCTCCAGACAGCATCCGCCCGTATGTGTTGATATGTGCGGTTTGCATTTTCTCGGGGGAGGGACATGTTTGCGTATCCAGGCACAACAGCACTCGTCGCCTGCCCTGTGTAGCATTGTGTGTGTATCAATACCGTCGCATAGTATCCCACCTAGAATGGACCGACCTGACGGTGTGAGCGAGCCTGATGATCTGCCATCTGCGATTGCACTGTCCGTCGACGCTCTTGTCGGGGGCCCCCTATGCTTTAAGACACCACAGCACCACCATACTGTAGAGTATCTACCACGTATGTGTTCAATTAACATTGCAGAGTGGAAAGCACAGGATTCCCGTGACAGGAAGAGGACGAGTCCGGCTCCCGGTGGTTGGTCCACTTTGGTTGACAGTTGTTTTGAGCTCGAGTAGAGACGCAGTATCATAAATCTCTCCTGTATAAGGAAATAAAGCCTTGTAAATCATTGAGCTTCCCTTGCAGCCACGACAAGAAGGCAGAGAGGCACCGCGTGTTGGCTGCAAGCGACTGGTCAAGTGCATGCTTTAAGCTCTCACAGGCTAGAATCGTCGAATATCGTGTAACTAGTTAACTCATTCTGTAAAGCTGAGACGACACGAGAGATGAGGCGTCTCGCGGCATAGTGCATTGCATAGCTGAGGCATATAAAGGTAGGAAATGTTCTTCAATGAACTTCAATGTCCTTCAGATCATGTGCAGCACTTTCGGCGCTCAGCGACTCAACTTCTCCCTCATGGCAGGAATGGACTGGGGTGCGCTCGACGAAGCGATCTTCGATGCGCCGGCTATCCAATTTACAGGTTTGTAAGGACACCAGAATGTAGTAATGTTACAGATACGTGATGAAGCCCATCCATCCGACCCACGCGCCTTGGCCGTTCTTCCGCCTTCAGGGTAGTCCCTGGGACCATCATGCCGGTTGCCATTCATGTTCATTGCATCTCGACTGCAAGCCCACTCTGTGAATGATACCTGCGCCGCTGGCACTATGGTTGTTGAACCCCGTCCTTACCCCCCTTACTTTCCATCCTCCCTGTCGTTAACGCAACTAAAGGTCAAGGAGCCAGCAGTGGGCAGCGCATGCCTGCTCGGTACGACGAGGGCCACTCGGCAGCGCCCACCGAGCGCGTCGTCACTAGCCCGTCGCAGAGCCGCGCAAGAGGAGCCGGAACTCGCCCTGCAGCGACGCAACCGCCGCGCCACGTGCTGCAGCAGCTGGACGACGAGAAGTCGCGGCTGCGGTCGATCGAACGGGGCATGACGGCGCTGGTGGAGCGCGCTACTGCGGTGCCGGTGCGGTACGCATCAGCGCAGGTACGGACGACGGGGCCAGGTGTGCTGCTGGCCTGCTGCCCGGCCAGCGGACAGTTCGATGCAGGGATGCGCAAAAGAGGGTGATTGCCACACCTGCACGGGCGCGTGTTGCGGTGTGTCCGAAAACTCGCAAAAGCACACCGGTGTTGCACCGCCGGAGCCGCCGGAGTCACCCACACAAAACCCGCCGCCGCCGCCCGCCGCAGGAGAGCATCCGCAAGACCCTCCGGCGGCGCGGCCCCTCGCTGCACCTCACCAAAGTGCCCCCGCAGCGAACACCGCTCTACCCGCGCTCGCACGCCGTGGCGGGCACGTCGTATGGCGCCGCCACACAGCGCGCAGTGCAGCATATGGGGGCAGGCTTCGAGAGCACCTCCCTGGACGTGCACGTGGAGATGCAGCAGCAGGTGGACGCGTGCGGGTGTGCGGGCTGGGGGGATAGGCGGATAGCCCTCGCCGGCTTCCTGCGTTTTGCGCTGCTCTGCAACTGGTGCTGGGTCCGCGCATGGCCTCCCATCGCGGCCGCCTGGTCACCGGTGCACCAAGCTGGGCCAAGTGGACCTGCGTTGTCTGAGGGTTCAGTTGTCTGGACCCGTTAGCGATGGTGCGTGCCTTTACCCATCCTGACTCTCTCGATGGCTTGTTGACCGCGCCTGTCATGTGCCGCATGCAGGCGATGCAGCGGAGCTTCGACGAGTCCTACGAGCTCCACCGCTGGGTGGGTGCGTAGGCGGGGAACGCACTGTTCAAATGCCTGTTTCACGTTTCCCCTGTATCTACCGTGCGGTGTCGATTGCGAGCCCGGCGGGCGTGTTGCGGGTCCCGCACGCCTTCAAGATGCTGCGCCACCCGGTGGCGCCAGTCCCCTATGCATCCCCCTGCGCTGCACTGGCTTCAAGGGTTCTCGCCTGCATGGGAGGGCTGATGATGGTCCCTCCCGTCGTCTGCTCCTTGTCTCGCTACTCCCGCCTGAAAGCTTCCCCACACAAGACGAAAGTAACTTGAGCTGCATGCCCCCGGCCCACGCATGCCGCCATGCAGAAACCCGCCCGGCGTTCCACCATCATGCGGCGCGTGGACGCCGTCCAGCTGGTGGCCCCGCCCTGGAAGAATGGATCGCAGCAGCAGGTGGGGACAGGGGGGGCCAAGGGGGAGCGATGGGATGGACGTGGGCGAGCCGTCGCGCGTGGGGGCCCTTTAACATCGCCCACACATATCCACCATCATCTCGGGAGACATCACACTACTCCAGCGGGTGCATGCACCGTTTGTCGGCTAGAGCGCAGCGAGAACAACCCTAGGCGGCTGGTCGGCCACTGATGACACGATCTCTCCCTCCGCGGCCGACCATGCATGGCGACAGGAGGAAGCAGAGGAGCGCCCGGCGCTGACACGTCCCCGCCGGCGCACGCCGGTGTGGGAGCGCCTCTCCCGCGCCAGCACCGGCGCCCGCGGCAGCGTGTCCTCCAGGCCTGGCACCGGCCCGGGCAGCATGAACGGCCGACAGCTGGGCAGCATGAACGCCCGGCGGAACGCCGACCGGAGGACCAGCGCCGACGGCGCGCGGTCATCCCTCTCAGGCCGCCCGCCGTCGCCGCTGCGGCTACCCACCGACCCAGCGCCGTGGACTCCCCGCGACAGCGGCCGTCCTGTGTCCCGCCTGGTTTGTGCCGACGGTGGCTGCGTCGGAACGCAGAACGGGGACACCGATTGCGGCAGCCAAGAGCAGCAGCAGCAGTCGGCTCCTGCAACCGCCACGCCGCAGGATACCGCTGACAAGACCGGTGCCGCCTCCGCCCCTGCCCCAACCTCCGCCACGAGTGGGCCTCCTCCTCCTGCTTCCCCTTCTCCTCCCATCGCAAGCCCGTACCTGTGGCCCGAAAACCCCAGGGGACCGGCCTCACCCGATCGGCCCTCCGGCATGATGGGCCCCAGGGCCGCGGCGCCACCGCCCGCCCGCGCTAGCACGCGGATGCGACCCAGTGCCAGCGCCCCGCATGCAGCACACACCGGCAGGGAATGCCAGCACGAGGCAGAGGGCGTGGGCGCGCCCGAATCGGGCCCATCGGGTGCGACGCCAGCGGCAGCCGTGGCGCGGCTGTCATCAGCTGCCCGCGCGAGCGCCGTGTACGGTGGTGCTCGGCCGAGCATCAACGCCTACCGGACCAGCCGGAAATTGGGCGGTGGAGCTGGCGGCGGAGGTGGGGAGCGAGGTCGCGTGGGTAGCGTCGCGGCCGTGGCACACATTGTACCGCTGGAGTTTAACGGCGGCGGTGGTGGCTGTGGCGGCGGCGGCGGGGCCGAGTCGTCGGCGAGCGCACGCAGCTCGGTAAAGCCTGGTTGGAAGCGCAGCGCTGCTATGACGGCGTTCCAGTCGGAGCCAGCACACCTAGACGGGGCCGCGGAGGGCAGCGGGGGCGATGCCGATGCAAGCAGTGGCCGCGGCGGCGATAATGAGCGCGGTGGCGGCGGTGAGCAGCTGGCGCTGGAGGAGACGACGAGCGGTGGCAGCGACGGGCAGTGGGATGCAATCATGCAGGTGCGTGTGTTCGCTGAGGCGACAGACACGGGAGAAAGTGCGGTGTCGCGCGGTATCGCCGTACGGCCGGTTGGGGAACCGAAAGCTGTTGTACATGCGGGCAATGCGTCCCACGTGTGTTGCATCCGCGGCGCTGCTGAGCTGGCACATGCGTTGCCACTCAGGCAGCCAGCATGTTTGTCCATGCATGTTGGACGCCGGGGCTCTACACCAGCCGGGGCAGACGCCGTCGGCCCTTCCCTTCCCTACCCTGTCCTGTCTGCCGACGCCATTCGCCCTTGCCCCTTGCCCCGCCCGGCCCCCCGCCCCGGCCGCCGTGCGTGCATGCATGCAGGGCTCCGCCGACAGCTGGCTGCTGGGCATCAAGAGCATGCTGCAGGACCTCCAGGTGAGGTGCGGTGCGGTGTGGCCCCAGCGTGGCATGGCATACACGAGGCAGGAGCGGAGCGTGGGCATCGGAGGGTGCGCGTTGCCGCTTGGCCACTGGCGCTTCGCCACTGCAGACGGCAGCCAGAGGCGGGACCTGAAGCAACAGGCCAGGAACACGGATGCTGCGCCCTTGGCGCGAACTCATTACCAGTGTTCGCTGCATCATGTGTCCTTAGGCTGGGTGCAATACTGGAGGCCCAATGCGCAACTTCGCCGCAGGCGGCCAACACGAGCGTCAGCCCCTATCTGCAGTCCTTCGTGGCCAACCGCGCCTCCCGCACCTCCCGCGCCTCCCGCATCAGCCGACACGCCACGCTGGCGGCACGCAAGTCCCGCATCCGCACCACGCAGACCGCCGGCGGCGGGGGACCTCGCGGCTCAGGCGCACCCACGGTGGGGAGGGACACCAGCGCGGCGGCGGCGGCAGACACCCGTGTGGAAGCCATGTGGCCCACTTTGGCGTCTTGTGGCATCCCCGGCCTGAGCCCCGGCTCGGGCGCAGCTGTCACACCCTCCACCGCCCCTGCAGTGCCGCCGCGCAGCGGCCGCCAGGGCGGCACGGCTTGGCCACAAACGCCAGCCGCCTGGGCCGAGGGAGCGCCGACCCGTGGGTCAGTGGCCTTCCAGCCGCCGCTCTCTGCAGGGGCAACCTCGGAGCCTGCGCAGCCGCTGCCGCCTCCTAGCGGTCATCCGCGGGCCAGCAGCCTGCCGGGCATCGAGGCGCCCGCGTCGCCCATCATGCGTGCGGGCCACGCATCGCCTGCGGCACGCCGGGTCATCGGCGGGCCTGACGGCAGCGGGAGCGGCGGCAGCTTCAGCGCTGGCGGCGGCGGCTGCCCCGAGCCGTCGACGCCCATGCTGCCGCCGATCACGTACCGTCCCGGGAGCGCGCGGTTCACGGACGGGGGCGGATATGCTTCCGGTGCCGCTGAGGCGAGCGGGGAGCTGCCCGTCCTCCGGCAGGTGGCGGTGACTTACGACGGAGTGGGTGCGCTGGAGGCCGCCGGCGCAGGGGAGTGGTGTGCCGGCCTCGCCATGGACGACCTGAGGCGCTCCCTGTGAGGGCTGTGGTGCCAGGAGGAGGGGGTGCGCCTGGTCTGATTATTATTCCTCTTGGGAGGGAATCGCTGTGCGGGCTTGGGTTATTGACGTGATCCGCCAGCTGCTGGGTGGTGGCCGTCGGGCCGCTGTCAGAGAGCCCGGTCGTGTCTGATGCATTGTATGAGCACACTGAGGATTGTCGGGGATTAGCCGAGGCTGACGGGAGCAGCAGGGCCTTTGGCGACAGAGCCCGTCTTCAACACGCATTTTCGGTCCGTTGCTTGCATACACTGCAAACGAACTTGTGCACCGAACAGGTACATGGGTGTCAGCTTCTGCTGGGCGCACATGCCCGTAGCTGTGATGTTGCATGCATTGAATCCATTGAGTGCACCGCAACGGGATTTAGGGGGTTGTGTCGGGCGGCTTGGATCTGGGGCCATACGCACAGTTGTGGCTGCCCGGGCTTCCCGTACTCCGGCCCACTGGAATGTATGCCATTGTGTTTCCCGTGACGGGATTGTTTTTCTCGTTGTGCACCTCTTTGCCAGGAGAAGAGTGGGGTCGCGAAAGGCCGCCGGCTGCGGGGAGGGACGGGCCGTACGTCGGGCCCCAGAGGGGCTTGATGCCAGATCGCGGCACCGCCACAACCCATTTTCCCCATTCTTGGGGCCGGCAAAGGTAAAAGCTTGCGAGATTGGAGACGCCAGATCCGTCCCCCTGATCGGGAGCCCGGCATACGACCCTGGCAGCTCATGCTGTCCTGCAGGTGTGGCGCGGAACCCACAGATGCTGGGAACGGCGGTACCGCAATTCACCGCTGCCTGCCAGCGGTGGCATACCGACCTCAATGTGGGCGACTCCACGTGCCAAGGCGTTCGGTATGGGGGATCCACGACTCCGTGGCGCCTGGCGAGACTTTCAAGGATTACGATGATCATGGGGCAGTGGCGGGCAGTACTTGCAGTAAGAACATCGCGTTGAGCTACAGGCGATCACGGGGCGTCAACTGCAGCTCTGGCTGAGTGCTGCGCGGGTTGCCCTTGCGCGCCTCAACCAACGGCCGCGGGCGACACGGCGCGAGGAGCAAGCAGCCCAGGCCTTGCTTTCCTGACCGAGCCTCGTTTCTGACACGACAACCACTGCTTTGCCAATTAGGAAGGCGGCGTGCACAAAGATGCGCCGCAATGCAATACAATGTGCACGTAGATCTACAAAACGGAGGCCGGCGGTTGGATTGCCTGCCATTGCCCCTGCCACTCCGCTCCCTGTCCCTGCCAGCGCTCCGCTCGTCACCTCCGGCCCCGGCGTTGGATGCAACGCGGAGCGTACAAACGGGTACCGGCACGGAGCCCGTGCCGCAGTATCTCTAGATGTTGGGCATGCGCGGCCCCACGTGCCTCGCCCCGGTGACAGCACCCCGGTGCAATCGCCGGCGACGCAACAGCGGCCGGCCGAACCGAGCGAACACGTCTCCCGTCGGCCTCCCACAATACTACCGCAACATTATCCCGAGCACATGACCGAAAACACGACCGCAACAAAGACCTACTTGAAAGGACCGAAATCCGAACCCACCAGCATGCACTACCTACACCCACCCCCAGAGGCGCTTTGAAACCACTCCACTCCGCTCCACTCCACGCGTGCATACGGGATGACCGGAAGGGAATCACCTGCGAACAGTTGCTTGCTGCTGTTAAAACCGGTGCGATGCATCATGGACGTGCCAGAGACGGCTCTTCCGCAAGCACCCGCCCTGACCCGCTGTATGTACAACAGGAGATGCAACGGGCGCACCTAAAGGCCGACGCGGCGCCGGTCGTAGATCGCCACCCCTTCGCCGCCGACAACTCCATCCTGCCCAGGACACACACAGCTCGGACTCACACAGCTCAATTCGCAGTCACACCACAGTGGATCAAGGCAATGGAAATCCCGGCCACACCGCGTACCGTAGCTTGTAAAATGGTTGCGCAGCGCCGCCCATGATACTGCGGAGCGGCCTCGTTACCAGCCCAGCCATCCCAGCGCGACAGTGCTCTTGCACACAACGGATGCGGCCCGGAGCGGCTTCTCGGGCTCAGTGCTGCGTGCCGGCATCGCAGCGCGGCAGCGCCATCTTCCCGGACATTACGCGACACGACACAGCTGATCCAGCTGCGCTTGAAAGGGGGACCACACAGCCTAGCCTACCCACTCTGGACACACGGTCGACGTGGACGGAATGGCTACCTGGGGATCGCTACCCAGACACAAATCCAGCGACGCGGCGGCCAGCGTGCCTACAAAAGGCGAGGCGGCCTCAGGGGGTCAACGGGTTTCAAAACCTGACCAGACTCCGCCATCATGCGCCCAACCTCCACATAAAACTTCTCACCAAAAACCCCTCACACCGGTGCAACTACCGACTAGTCGCAACTGCGGAAGCCCTGCCCGTCATGGCCACTGCGACCCCTCGCGAGCGGCTCAGGCACCTCGCTGCAAGCCACGCTCAGGGCCCCAGCGCCCGGCGTGAAACGCCCGAGAAGGGCCCGTTGCCTGGCGTCTGCAGCTGCGGCAGGGGCGAGGGGCAGGGCAGGCCGTGCGGGTCCTTTGGCAGGATCCAGTGCATCGCCAGCAGCACCACGAAGGGCGTCGTCAACAGCGACAGCGCCGTCACGCCCAGCAGCAGCATGTAGACCTGCGGAGGTGGGGGCGGGGTTGGGAGTGGGAAAGGCCGGGTGGGGGCGGGGTTGGGGTTGGGGGCGGACTGTGAGCGACAGCTGCGCGTACCGGCAGTTGCGTGTGCGGGCGGTGATAGCAAGCGAACAAGGGAGCCGTGCTGACCGCCAGTCCATCGTGCGTCTACGGCCTCTTGCCCACTTGGCCGCATGCTGTATAAGCCCCTAACCCAACCCGGTATGGAACCCGTGCCTGCCTGCCTGCCCCCCTCCCTGCCTCCCTGCCCACCTGCAGAGGCAGTATGCCGTCCTGAACTGCGTGGCTCAGCAGCACAAACGCAAACTCGCCCACGTGGCCCATCGAAAAGCCTGCGCGCGGCAACACGGGGAGTTGAGGGTAGGACAGGGGCGAGGGTGGCGGCGGGGGCCGCCGGCTGAGCGGCAGCGTCGGGCACCCGGGGGGGCTGGGCGGATGAGCTGCGGGCCACAAGCGACTGGGTGCAAGACGGACAGCTCAGCAGGCAGCACGTGGCGCAGGGACCGCCTGGGAAAGGGGCGTTGCCACTCAGCGTGCTGGCGACCGTGGCCCGTGGCAGACACAGATACAGCTCCGGTTCCGAAGTCCTTCGGGTGCCCCATCCCCTTTTCTGTGCGCCGCGAACCCCGCCCGCATGCCCGCCCCCCTCCCGCCTGCCCGCGCTGCGGCCGCGCACTCACCCACTGCCAGCGACGTCCGCAGCCCGACCGAGAAGCCCCGCACCACCGCAGCCACCAGCGCCCCCTTGACCAGCACCACCAGCCCCACCCCGACCGTCATGACGCCCAGGTGGTCCAGCAGGAACCTGCGCGCAAGCAGACCGGCGGGCGGGAGGCCAGGTCGGGTGGGCAGGCAGGGCTGGCAGGTAAGGTGCGGTAGGGTCTGAGGGGCCAAGCAGCTGAGGACAGGTGCGCGCAGGTTGGTTGTCAGGAGCAAAGCTCGATGACATGCGCAGTGCGGTCGCGAGAGCGCACCGAGTTTTCCAAGCAGGTCTTTGCTAGCCACTTGGATTTGCATGGGTACGCTCTCACCCCCCCCAGGCCCTTTCCTGACCCTCGAATCATCGCGCCATCCCGCCCCTCCATCTCCAACCACCCCGCGCACCCGTCACCTCCCGTACAACCACCGACTCCGAACCGCCGCCCACCTTGGCGACATGATAAGCCCAATGCTGGCCATGAACAGCGCCACCAGCACGTTGCGGGCGCTCTCTATGCTGTAGTACGCCGCGTGCGCACCCGCCACCTCGCGCGCCCGGTGGTGCCGCTCGCGCCCATGCTCCCGCTCCCGATGCTCGCGCTCCCGCTCGCGCTCCCTCTCCCTGTCGCGCTCCTTCTCGCGCTCCCGCTCCAGCAACGCCTCCCGTTCCGTCTCCCCGTCACTGTCCTTGGTCTTGATCGCTATGGACCGCAGCTCGGGGCCCTCCATGGCCGCCGACGCGTGCGAGCCGCCGCGCGCCGTCGTGCTGCTGCCGCCGCCGCCGCTGGACCCCGACCCGTGGGTCACTGGTGCGCCGCCGCCCGACATCTTGACCTCCTTTGGCGGCGGCCCGATCCCCGCCATCAGCGCCATGGAGCCCATGGAGGGCATGCCGAGGCTGCCTCCTCCTCCTCCGGCGGCGGTGCCGCCGCCAGCGGCCGACGCCGCGGCTGCAAGGTGGTGGTGGTGCGGGTGCGGCCCGGGCCCAAACGCGACCGACACCATGACGCCCGCCACGAAGGCGCCCAGCTCGCTGGAGAGGCCCATCACATGGCTGACGCATGAGATGCCGCAGCAGAAGGCCACCAGCGACAGCTGGATCAGCTCGCGGGAGGCCTGGGAGGGTGGGGGCGGAGGGTCGAGGGCGTCGCGGGATGCGGCGGCAGGTGCTGTGGAGTGGGAGGAGGGCGCGTGAGGGCGGTCCGACTGCAGGGCATCAGGACTCGCCCGGGAGCCCCGGCATCCCAGGTGGCAATCGGGCCCCTCCCTGCTCCTGTGAGTCCGCTTTCCCACGCTCGACGGCACCGTGCCCGCAACGGCCCGTGCCCGCCGTCCCCCCCGCGCCGGCGCTGACCTGTCGCTGCATCAGCCGCAGCAGCGGCGGCAGAATCGTCTTTGCGAGGGCCAGCGCCGCCGCCAGTGCCATGCTCAGCTTGAGCAACACCGTTAGGATCATAAGGACCACCCGGCCCTTGGCCTCCGCGGCGTCCGTGTCGGCGGCTGCGAGCGGGAGCGGCGTTGGGGGTGGTTTGAGGAGTGGCAAGAGTTACGAGAGCGGGGCTGCAGTGGGACGGTGCGGTGGGGCAGCAGTGCAGCAGCAGCAGCACTCAGCAGTACGGGCGCCTCACTGCACTGCCGAGGCGTTAAGACGTGTACTGAGGAGGGCTGCGGAGCTGCAGGCACGAATGGGCTGTCTGGGTAAGAGGTGCAACCGGGAGCTGGTGCCGGAGGACGAGTCCGTCGCATTAGCTGCCCGTCCGCCCTGCCCCCGCTTGCCTCAAGCGGGGGGACTTGACTCGCCGCAAGCCTCATCCCCGGCCGTACATGGGCCCCCGCACCCACCTAGCCCGCTGGGCGGCATGGTGACGCCGCCCTTGAACACGGGGAGCAACGCAAACATGAGGCCGACCATGCAGTCCTGCGGGTGCCGGGGGTCGAGAGGTGGCGCGTAGCCTGGGTCAGTGCACACCGGCGAGTCCACCGTCCAGGAGGCAGAGGTGGGGCCCAGCAGGGCGTGCGGGGGTTGGGTCGGGCCGAGGGGGCTCCGGAGGCGGGGCTGGGCGGCCAGGGCCGGTGCCCCCGGCGTTTGGGACGGCAGGCACGTCCCCGCAGCCAGGGATGTGGGCAGCACGCACGCACGCACGCACGCACGGCCGAGGTCAGGGTCAGGGTCACGGCGTCCGCCGCCGTCGCCTCCATCCAGCTGCCAGCCGCACCCTCCTCTCCTCGACCCCCGCACCCCTTCGACCCCTCCCCCGCCGGCTCCCGCAAGCCCGCCCGCCTGCCCCCGGACCCGCACCTGCAGCAGCAGCGTTCCGACCGTGATCTGGCCGTAGGCGGTGCTGCCGCTGCGCATCATTTCCAGGCACTTAACCACCACTGCGGTGCTGCTCATTGACAGCAGCGCGCCCACGAAAATGCCCTGCGTGCGCCCAAGGCAGGGTTACTTGAGTCTGGACTCCTTGTGCGGCTTCTTGCACGGAAGCTAGTCCACGCCAGATGGAGGCACTCAAGCATTCCTTCGAACCGGCGCTGTTTTGCGGTGCAGGTGCAGGCAGCAGGTGCGACGGTTGCGCGGGCGCGTAGGCGGACGGGCTGGCGGGCTGCAGCCGCGCCCCGCCCGTCCAACAAACAGGCGGGCTGCGGACGCCTCAAGGCGGGTACAAGTGCAGCGCACCTGGCTGGGCGGCGCCCCGGCCGCGGCCGCAACCAGCCCGCCGATCACCGCCAACAGCACGATCTGCAGCGACCCGCCTGGGAGACGAGGGAGGGGGGGGGGGCAGGGCGGCACCCAGCAGCAGGAGGGGCCGGACGCGCGCAGCAGTCAGCGCTTGCAGCGGGGCAGCCGGGCAGGCAGACGGGAGGGGCTGGATGTGGCGGGATGGAGTGAACGGCCGCGAAGCGAGGAACGCCACGCAAGTCAGGGCGGGACCTGGTGCAAGAGGACGTCCCAACCGCCGCAAGAGCAGCATCAGCGCTGGCGACACGCATCACCGGGCATGAGGCCGACTCTCCTTCTCCCACAATCACCGTCCAGGTCCCTTTGCAAGCCACAAGCAATGTCCCGACCCATTCTTGGCAAAGTACCATGCAGCAGCTGCATCCAGCCGCTCAGCCGGCACATCTGGCCCCGACCCGATAACAAGTTCGACGCCGAACGGCACCCCGCCCAGCTCACTCCGCCCCGCCCATCTCGCCATCCGCCCGGGTGTCACCTACCCAGCACCGCCACGCCCCACACTGCCCTCAGCTTGCTCAGCGACAGCTCCAGGCCCAGGCCGAACAGCAGCACCTGAACGCCCAGCTGGGCCAGCGACTCCACCTGGACCAGCTCCTGCGGCACCGGACAGCGAGGGCAAGTGAGGCTGGAAGCAAGGATCATAGGGTTGACAGGCATTCTCAGGAGGAGGCTGGAGGCGCATAACACACAACGCGGGGGGAAAGCGGGTGGCAGCGTGGAAGAGGCGGTGCGGGGCGTGGGGCCCCGAGCCACTGGCGGAGCCAACTGGGCTAGCGCGCCACCGCGGCACTGCACCGGTGTTGGCCGTCACCGGCACGTCGTCATGGGCAGTGGCGGTGGCAGGCGCCAAGCAGTAGTAGCATTAGACGGGGGGGAGGGCCTGCTGCTCCCTGAGCAAGCAATACGGCAGAGCATCCGCTGCGCTCGGGGCATGCCTGTACCCTGGGCCACGGATCCACCAAGCCTGCAGGTCCTGCACCCCACCAGGCGCAGCTGAGCGAAGGGGGCGAGCTCCAACATCACCACGACGGCCTGATCCTCGAGCGACCCCTGAGCCCCCTTTGAAGCCAGCAGCCCGTAAAGGGCAAGCATGTGGCCGGCGCACCTTGATCCAGTTGAGGCCCCCAGGCCCCACCACTGCCCCGCCAATGAGGTACCCGTTGATCACGGGCTGCCCGACCGCCTCGAAGGCGCTGCCAAACACCTGGGGGGCAGCAAGTGGAGGAAGGGCGGGTTGAGGTAGAGCGTGGTGCGATCTACATGCAAACGGCGTGACGAGGGCAGGGAGTGTGTGTGTGTGTCTGCGCAAGGCCAAATGTCCAGGTTCGGGATGCCGTCCGGCTGCCACGCGCTTCCCTGCCGGGCGCCAACCCCCGCGTGGCTAACAGCATGCGGCATACGGCATGCCCGGTCGGAGGCTTCCGACCTCTCACCTGTGACTGCGATACGCGAACTGGGGGCAAGCCCTGCCCCGCATGAGCCCGCCTCCCTGCCACTTGCCATCCACCATCCAGCCCCTCCCCGTGACCCACTCGCACCACCTCCCAAACCCCTCCTGATGGGCCGGGCGGGGCACGCATCCGTCCCCACGCGCCGTGGCCGCGCTCCCGACGCTCGTCCCACCCCGCCATCACGCCCGGCTCACCGCTGCCGAGACCAGCAGCACTGCCAGGTCCTGGATCAGCTGCTGGTCCAGCGTGAGGGAGGCTACACTCTCACTGCGGGTGGCAGGTGGGGAGCGGAGGTTGGGGTCGGATCGGGTTAGGAATGGTCGGGCTGGATGGGCCAAGTCGGGCGAACGGATGGGGCTGCCAGGGAAGGGAAGGCGCTCACGCGGGGAGAGTTAGCTGTGTGAGCGGGTGGCAGGGGGAGGGGCGCCAGCCCACAGCGCGTTCGGGTAAGGATGGGGCAAGAGCCCTCTGTGGCAGCAGTGCACGGGTGGGGGCCGGCCGCAGCGCGGCTCGCGACCGGACATGCAAGCAGCTGGCGCCAAAGCCTGGCGTACCCGGCCTGCGAAGAGCCGCCAGCCCCGGACCCCGCACAGGCCGCCCCTGCACAGGCGTCCCTGCTGGGTCAGATCCTACCTTGGTTTGGACAGCACGAATTCATTGTCCTGCGAGTCAATGATCCGGTCCACGCCCCCAGACTCCACCTCGGGCGCCCCGGTGCCGGCACCGGCGGCGCCACCGTCCCCGGCCGCTGTGCTGTTGCCCGAGTCCGCGGCACGGGCGGTGCCAGTGGTGGTCGCGCCAGCGGCGTGCCCGTCCGTCGAATCGGTGGCGGTGGACGTGTCGTTGGTCGTGGCAGTTGGCTGCGCTGTGGCAGCCTTCCCGGCCGTGATGCGCACCACCGTCTCTAGCTTGGCCTGGGTGGCACGGCGAGTGGTGCGATGGGAGGGCAGGTGAAGAGCAGGGCGATGCGAGGCGGTGCGTGAGGTGAGCGCGTGCGGAGCGGGGCATTGAGACGTGGTGCGGGAGGACCGACATGGGTCGGTTGCCACGTTGGCATGCGCGTCGAGGCAGGGCACGGTGGGCGGCACGAGCAGGAGAACAGATCACAGACATACACAGGTGCAGACTGCTCAGCGGCTAATTTCACAAAGGCGAGCTTTGGGAGGTGGGGGCGGGCGGAGCGGTCGAGGTGCAACGGCCGCAACAGTCGATAGACCGCAGGCGGGTCGGGTTTCCCCCGCCTTCCTCACATAACCTTGCCATTTGTGCATGTATGCATGACCACGTTGATTTGTAAAGTGTGTACCAGCAAGTCGGACGTTCGCAAACACACCTCCTCCTGCTGCACCGTCGCGTTGAAGTTGGTGCCTCCTTTCGCATCCTCACTCGTTTCCTTCGTAAACTCCTTTTGCAGCGCTGCATCCAAAATCTGGGCTATTGTCTCCGGCTTGCTCGTAGTCGTGTTCTCTGGCTTGACCTGAAGATCGCTAAGCTTTACTATGGGGCCTGCCACATCGTCTGAGCCTGCACCGCTGAGCAGCGGGCAGCACAACACTAGGAGGGCTAGCCACACGGGCAGTAAGGGCACACTCATTGTGTTTCAGCTTAATGTTCACTGGATGAATCCTAGCAGCATGGGGGCTTTGCGTCTGGGAGGACGAGGCAGGCCCCGTCATTCATTCATCTTATATAATATTTCTCTATCATAATGTGCTTGAGTAGAAGCCCACAGCCTCCCGGACATGCCAGACCTGTCAGTGACACCCAGAGGTGGTCGTTGCCAGAGGTACGACAGTCGTACGAAACCATGCATTCAAGTGCCAAAGGCGCGAACTTGACTCACATCACCGGTGTCCATAGCAAGCGTGACCGGCGAGTGTCCGTGAACTCAACCATTGCTCACAGACCACCGCCTCACTTCACCCCTGCCTCCTGCCAAATTTGAGTGCTTGGGCTTGACCTCGGGCGCACCACTCACCGACAGCCGCTAGAGGCGCGCAGCGAGCGCTGCCCCAACTGTCGGCGCGGTTCCCACAACTTTTCAAAAATGACTTCTATGTATGTTATCAAGCGCAATGGCCGGTCGGAGCCGGTCATGTTTGACAAGATTACAGCTCGTATTGTGAAGCTTGCCTACGGTCTGAATCCTGACTTCTGCGACGCGGTGAGCGCGAGCTGTCCCGTGGTCTGCCCCGCGCGGGCTGTCGTTCGTCTCCCGCCACTCACCGCTGACCCGCTACGCGATTGCAGGTCTTGGTGGCCCAAAAGGTCGCTGGTGGCGTCTACAAGGGCGTGACAACGTCGGAGCTGGATGAGCTCGCGGCCGAGACCGCTGCCGCGCTCACGTCGACGCATCCTGACTATGCCATTGTGAGTGCAGCCGCGCGCGAGGCATCTCACTGGTCATGCTGCTCACCACGCTGCATTTCTGCCTGGTCACGGTTGAGCTGACCGGCACGCCCTGCTGACCCCCGGCGCTGCAGCTCGCCGCGCGCATCGCCGTCTCCAACCTCCACAAGAACACCCTCAAGTCCTTCAGCGCCACGTGAGTTGGCCCCACTTTAGGGGCTTTTCGCAGTATGGGAACACACGTGGGCACACCCGTCAACCTTGGCCCCGTCAAAGCATGCGGCCCTGCACCCGCTCTTCCCTGTTACCTGGAACGATAGGGACACGCCACTGCCAACACCTCCCCCTTTACTTCCCGGGGGTACGCGCGCTGCCGTAAAGCCTCCCGACTGGCCTCGAGACCCCCGGCTGACCAACAGTGTCCAACTACCCGATCGTGTACACACAGGATGGACAAGCTCTACAACTACAAGAACCCTCGCAACGGTGAGGATGCCGCCCTTCTCGCCAAGGACGTGTACGAGATTATTCAGCAGGTGAGCGGCGGCCCTATTCAGGCCCCGTGCGGGCTCTGCGGTGCCCTGGCGGGTGGTGCATCGCCCCGCGTCCCATCGCCCCACTGCATGTCGCGTCCCCAGTGGTGGCTCGTGCAGGCGTCACCATCTACCATGGAGCTCCTAACCTGTGCTGTTCGGTCGCCATGTTGCCGCAATAATCAAGCACCTTAGCCACAAAGGCCATCATAGCAACCCGCAGTCACCGCACACCGTGTCACTATGTGTCACACGGAATCGCGCGCCTGCGCCCAGCTCGTGGCACGTGTCCCCGCACATTCTTTGACGTATGCACGGTTCCCGTCGCCTGCCCGCTGTCTGGGTAGAACGCCGAGCGGCTGGACAGCGAGATTCGCTACGATCGCGACTTCGATTACGACTACTTTGGCTTCAAGACGCTGGAGCGCTCGTACCTGCTGCGCATCGACGGCCGCGTCATGGAGCGCCCGCAGCACATGCTCATGCGCGTCGCCGTGGGCATCCACAAGGTGGGGCCAGCCAGCCAGCAACCAAGCCTCCCCTCCCCCGGCATGAAGATGCGCACGTGTACGGCTGCCCTGCCTGCCTGGTGCATGCCATATGCTTCCTCTATAGCCCAGCTTGGCTCTGGTGGCTTTGCTCTGCGCATTCTGTGGTCTGGCTATGTACTGAACCATTTCGTTGTGCGCCCCGCCGCCTGCCCCTATTGCGCCCGCTCGCTCCCGCAGGAGGACATTGACTCGGCCGTCCAGACGTACCATGCCATGTCGGAACGCTGGTTCACGCACGCCTCGCCCACGCTGTTTAACGGCGGCACCCCGCGGCCCCAGCTGAGCAGCTGCTTCCTGCTTGCCATGCGCGACGACTCAATCGACGGCATCTACGACACCCTCAAGGTGCGCCCCCTGCACTACGCCAGCCAGGTTACACCGCACGTCTGCCATCAATCGCTATCTCCTTGCGCAGCCCCTTCCCTCGCACTCGTCCCAGTCGCAGTATCACCGGTCCTCGGCAGACCTTGCATTTTGGCTCCCGGCGATGCGTTCACACCGCCCCACTTGTGCTGCCCCCGCAGGAGTGCGCCGTCATCTCGAAGAGCGCTGGCGGCATCGGGCTGTCGATCCACTGCATCCGCGCCACCGGCTCGTACATCCGCGGTACCAACGGCACCTCGAACGGCATCGTGCCCATGCTGCGCGTGTTCAACGACACCGCGCGGTAAGAGGGGCGAGGGGTGGGGGAGGGGTTGCCTGCTCGGCTCGGGGCAACCTTGGCAAACATGCCCACAAGGTGGGCGGGGCCGCAGCATGCTGCGTCAACTAGCTGGGACATGCTTGTGCAGCACACAAGCTAATGTTGTTGACACAATCCAGCTCAGCTCAGTGAAATGACCTGCCACCTGACGGTCTGGGGTCCTGAGCCGCGCCCCCCCCCTCGCCAACCACCCGTAGATACGTGGACCAGGGCGGTGGCAAGCGCAAGGGCGCGTTTGCCATCTACATGGAGCCCTGGCACGCTGACGTGTTCGACTTCCTGGACCTGCGCAAGAACCACGGCAAGGAGGAGGCGCGCGCCCGCGACCTCTTCTATGGCCTTTGGATCCCCAACCTCTTCATGGAGGTAAGAGATGGATCAAGCCAAAAATGTCTGGAGGCCTGCCTATATGCAGAAGGCACACGGGCAAGGGGCGCTGGGTTGAGCACGCGAGTGCCACTGTCATGGGTGCCAACCTGCCTCCCTCGCTCCTTCCCTCCTTTCCCTGCTGGCCGCACGCACGCTCGCAGCGCGTGGAGGCGGACAAGGAGTGGAGCCTGTTCTGCCCCAACGAGGCGGCTGGCCTGGCCGACTGCTATGGCAAGGAGTTTGAGGAGCTGTACACCAAGTATGAGCAGGAGGGCCGCGCGCGCCGCGTGGTGCGCGCCCAGCAGCTGTGGTTCGCCATCCTAGAGGCCCAGGTGAGTGGGCTGGGCTGGTGCACTGGCGATAAGGTAGGCAGCTTGGGTGGAGGTCACAGCAGCTGGGTTCCCGATGGAACCTCGTCATGGGCTTGACTTGGAGTTTGTCTTTCGGGGGTGCCGCTTTCGTCGATGACCTGCCTCCTAACGTGAGAGTGACCCCACAATCACCCCGGCAGGTGGAAACCGGCAACCCCTACATGCTGTACAAGGACCACTGCAACGAGAAGTCGAACCAGAAGAACCTGGGCACCATCAAGTGCTCCAACCTGTGCACAGAGATCATCGAGTACACCAGGTGGGGTAGGAGGGAGCGCGGTTGACCAACGAAGCGACTGGCTCCCATCTACAGTAATATTGCGTCCTGCGATCCTGGCACTCTGTACGCTGCCTGGAACAGCCATTCACACGTACATGTCGCGCTGCCCCCTCGGTCCCCCTCCCCCCCCGCAGCCCCGATGAGATTGCCGTGTGCAACCTGGCGTCGATTGCGCTGCCGCGCTTTGTGCGCGAGCAGGGCAGCCAGCCGGGCTGGGAGAGCAAGAAGCTGGTGGGCAGCCTGGACGCGCCTAACCGCTTCTTCGATTTCGACAAGCTCGCGGAGATGACCAAGGTGGGTGGTGGATTGGTGCGCCCGTGTAGGTGCATTCGGGCGGGTCGGGGTGGCAAGTCGGGGTGCTGAGTGGGGGCGCTTGGGTGGGTGAACGTGCAGAGCCGGTGCGAGCCGCCCGGCAGGGAAGATAGGGCTCCGCAAACAAGCCCTGTCCACCTGGTCGGTCAAAGCACTAAACGACGGACAGGCACCCTATGGTTGCCGTGGTCCATGCCCTAGGCTTCCGCGATCTCCATTGCATCTTTCCTGCCCCCATTCCGTTCAGATGATCACGCGCAATCTGAACAAGATCATCGACGTCAACTACTACCCGCACCCCAAGGCCCAGAAGTCAAACATGCGCCACCGGCCCATCGGCCTCGGCGTGCAGGTGCGCCGGCCCTCGCCCGATGCGACAGCTAGTCCGCTTTGTTTTCCTGCACCGCTTCCACGAGCCAGGTCACGCCTGCTGTTGACGCATACGCCGAATCCCTCCGCGTAGCTGAGACCTTGATGTATACATGCTACAAAGCGCAATTTTTCCACGGGGTCGTCTGCAGGGTCGAGTTCTACTCACTTGCTGACGCTGTCTCCCAACAAAACCCATCAGGGCCTGGCGGACACGTTCATCCTGCTGGGCATGCCCTTCGACTCGCCCGAGGCAGCCGAGCTGAACAGCCAGATCTTCGAGGTCATATACCACTCCGCTCTGTCGGCCTCGTGTGAGCTGGCGGAGCGGGACGGCACCTACGAGACGTACGCCGGCTCGCCCGTCAGCCAGGGCATCCTGCAGCCCGACATGTGGGGCGTCAAGCCCTCAGGCGTCGGCGGCCGGTGGGTCGGCTCTGCGGTTGCGTTCAGTCACACGGTACTTCGCCCCCAGCATCGCGAACCATCATTGGCTGTCTGCTGTCGCGAGTTTGGTCCCCCAAAAGTAACGTGATGTGTTTCCGCGGCTGATTTGTGCACTCTGCTCCCCATCCCACCTTCCTGCCCCTCGCAGCTGCGACTGGCCCGCCCTGCGTGACCGCATCGCACAGCACGGTGTGCGCAATAGCCTGCTGGTGGCGCCCATGCCCACCGCCTCGACGTCGCAGATCCTGGGCAACAACGAGTGCTTTGAGCCCTACACCTCCAACATCTACGTGCGCCGCGTGCTGTCTGGCGAGTTCACGGTCGTGAACCAGCACCTGCTGCACGACCTCAACCGCATGGGCCTCTGGAACCCCGAGCTCAAGAACGAGCTGGTGCGTGGTGCGAGCGAAGGGTTTGCAGCTCTGGCTGCTCTCGGACACGCCCTGTTGGACCGGCTAAGGCACGGGGTTCTCGCTGACCGAGGATGGCGCAAGTATACTCGGTTTACGACTGCAGCAAAGCGAAACTTCGTTCCAAAGCGTTTAAGACGTGTTTTGGGGGTTGCACATCCGCAGGTTGCGGCCAACGGAAGCGTGGCGGAGCTGGACATTCCCCACGAGCTCAAGTCGCTGTACAAGACGGTGTGGGAGATCAAGCAGCGCACGCTGGTGGACATGGCCGCCGACCGCGGCGCCTACATCGACCAGTCGCAGTCGTTCAACGTCTTCATGCCCGACCCCAACTTCGGCAAGCTCACGTCGCTGCACTTCTACGCCTGGCGCAAGGGCCTCAAGACCGGCATGTACTACCTGCGCACCAAGTGAGACCATCCGCCGCCGTTGCATTGATGCATTACACCTGGACTTGGTCCTTGTTTGCCCGTCGATCGCTGGTAACCATGACATCAATATGTACGCCCGACGTGACACGAGCGGTCCGTTTAGGCCGCGTGGCTTGGTGGTGGTATGAGAATACCACCACCAAGCCGTCAATCGCTATACTGTCGGTCAACTCGTCGCCTGCTTGTGCGGATTCCTCCTTTTTCTTCAGGGCCGCCGCGGACGCCATCAAGTTCACGGTGGACCAGCAGGCGCTCAGCCGCAAGAAGAGCACCCAGAACGCAGCGCAGACCCCGCAGGCGCCCTCCATCAGCGCCGCGGCCAAGAAGCTGCCCTCGGGCGCCGTCACGCCCAACATCACCTCGGCCGCGCTCACGCTGCCCTCCACCTCCAATACCCCAGCCGTGGCCGGCGGAGGCGCTGCGGCGGTGGCTGCCGCCGCGGAGCGTCGCGCGGCCCAGCTGGCGCAGCTGGAGCGGGAGCAGCAGCTCGCCGCCATGGTGTGCAGCCTCGAGAACAAGGATGCCTGCCTCATGTGCGGCTCGTAAGCGCATTGAGCTGCGCGAACCGAGGGATGCATCGGTGCATGACTCTGACTGCTGTCAACAGCGTATAAAGCGGCTATGCCATGTCACGATGGCTCGGGTGCTGACAGGACGGCTGACAAGACGGGAGAGGACGGACAAGAGGGGATATGAAGTGTCAGTGGCTATCTAATCATTTGGGTGTCTAACTCCGCCCATAAGGCAAATGCACTGTGGAAAAAGACCCGAGACTAGCACGTCACCCCGTGCCGCAGCATGGCAGACCTGGCAGTCCAGGGTGGGGTTCGCGCGATAGGTCCTTGCCATTGCCAGGTGACCGCAGCGACGAGCCCGTAGTGTTTTCGTTCATTCTTGCTTAATCCCCGCACGCTTGATTTACTTCGTATGACCGCTTTGGCCCAACTTTGGCCCCCGCATTGAATTGCCTTAGCAAGCGCTTTCCCACGTTAACACTTATCCACCAACTCTGTCATGGTTGCCAGTTGATTGGGTGCACTGGAGGCTGTCTGCCGGACAACGCACGGTTTCTCCAGGACTGCCCGCATGGGTGGCATGCAGGCAATGGCTTGCGGATGCCCGTATTTGGCATCGCACCTGCAAAGGACATGATGAGGGCTGTATGTAGTGCCTCATCTCGTCAATTTTGTTGCCGATGCCTTGTTGTAACATAATAGGCGTGCATGGGCCTCGTACATTTCGCTACGCCGACACGTGCCCATCGTGCGCATTATGCAGATCTCCCATAGCTCTAGGATGCGTTAACGACACAGGCTCAAGTTTCTGGTTCTCTTTTTTTCAAGTACATCCCCCATTCCTCCTCAGTAGTAGCCACTTCGGACGCAGCTGTTAGCCAGGCTGCATTTGGCAGCGTACTTATTTGCAACCCATCGCGTACCCAGGCACCCCACCATCAAGCAGTGGGTGCCTGGGTTTCGATACGAGAAACCAGGGGGGGGGGGGGGTAGGTCTGCGGCAGAATACCCCATGATCGAATATTGTAGAGCACAACAAGAGCATTCCAAATCTTCTTTCAGAACAAAAAAATACGAATGTACGACAAAGTTATGGCATGGCAAAGTGTGCTGTACGACAGGGGTCGGTCCTCGGGTCCCCAGGGTTTTTGACACGATGTCCCAAACTTTGCACCCAGAGCTCCGTTTTCAATGGCGATTGTACCAATGGATTGCTTTCATTAAATACTATTGTAATCCAATACTACTATTGAGGACACGGTGTTCTGAGCCCATCGATGGCGACCATGTCGCTCGCCGACTGAGTCGCCCAGCATGGATGGGCCAAGGCCGCCTGCTGGCAAGCGGCCACGCACCGAGAATGATGGCTGTGACGATGCAGTGGCTGATATACGCGACCCAACTGCGAAGACGGTGCCATGTCCTGCTGGCTGCCCTAGGCGGCTTGCTGCGTCGCTGCCGCGGCATAAGGTTAAGCAGCATATGGACAGAGATTACTGCAAGAGCAACAGGCCGCTGGCAGGCATGCGGGCGCTTGCTGCCAGGATGTTGCTGCGGCGGGTCAGTCCACCTGGACTGCACCGTGCCAGGCTGCGGGCGGCGGGTTCCCTTGCCGCTGATGCGGCAGCACGTCGGCGCGCATCTTTTGCTGGGCGACTGCATGACGGGTGACGGGGGCCCTGCGTCACCCGCACCTTCCATCTGTGGGTTCTGCGGACGTGTGGTTGCCGCTGGCGCCTGCAGCGTCACCCTTGGTCGGAGCGCGCGCAAGGCCGTCAAAGTGCGCTCAACGTGCTCGCACGCGTACGAGTCCACACCGGTATCGTACGCGGCGGCATGCAAGCCGACGAAGTCGGCGCCTTGCACGAACGTGCCTGTGGAGTGCCAGCCGTGTGCTGCCGAGCAGGTCACGACCAACGTGTGGCGCTATTGCTATCTGGACCACCTGCAACGCAGTCACCCGGACCACCTGACCAGCGCAGTAGTCGATGGCTCCCGCTGAGCCGGGAGGAGTTTGACGCTGTGCTGAAAGCAGAGAAGATGGGTGGCAGGGCTGCGGCCAGGGTCGCTTAGCTGGCCAAGGGGGCTGCGCAGCTTGCTGAGCGCGCCTTG
>LSYV01000020.1:872747-952959 GCA_001584585.1 Gonium pectorale
TTGGAGAAACTGCTGAAAAGCTTCTGTTGTGCACTAATGACGTACACTGCACACTTACAGCTTAGCCCTATTCCATGGCCATCATTGCCACACAAGACATTCTTGCACCCCATTGTAAAAGTACTGCCATGTAAGGCCCAACGTGCATTATCTTCCTTCACCGCGTTCATGAAAGACAATCCGCTCCGCATTTACTGAGCCACACGGCCATCCTGCGTGTAGACTGTCAAACACTCCTTCCTTCCTGTTGTGTCTGCTAGTGCCTGCCACAGGGTTTGCCATTTGCACCCCTCAGAGGATGTGGAACGTTGTGGCGTTGTCCTTGATGTCAACCTCGGACTGCATGCTGCCGGCTCCCTGCCGCATAATCTCAAAGTCCCCGACCAGTTCCTGTGTGGGTCCAGGAACAAGGCGGGGAAAGGGCGCTGTCGGCAGAAGTTCTGCCACACGACCACTATCAGATGCAGTGATACTGCAGAACGAAGAGTGGCGTTAGTACGACACCCGCCATCACACCTGTAGCACGGTCTGCAGCCGCAGCAGTGACTGCACGTCGCCGCCGCAGCCCACACGGCCAGCCAGCGCCACGGCGGTCATGGGGCCGTGCTCCCGGAGCAGCAATAGCACATTCTCCCGCGAGGCCACCGCGGCCGGCGAGGCCGGTGACGGGGCCCTGACGCCAGCCCCACCCAAGGCCGTCGCCACTGCCGCCGGGGCTGCCCCTGCGGCATCACCAGCGGATGCTGTCGCGGTCGTCTGGCGCTTGATGCTGGCGCCGAAGATGGCGGGCAGGGTCCGCTTTCCACTGGACACGACTGGCGGCCGGTACGTGGCATTGTGTGGCCTCGGATGCTGAAGTTGCTGCTTCAGTGAGGGCCGCGCCTGATGCGCTGAGGTCGCGGCAGCCGGGACCTGCGCAGCAGCCGTCGTGCCGGCGGCGACAACGGGGCTCTTGGGCAGCAGGTCGGGCGTGCCGATGGGCGACTCGAAGGCCTGCCCAAAGCTGAAGTCCTGGGCCGAGCCCAAGCCGCTGGGCTCACCCGCCGGAGCAACGGCGAGCTCTCGGGAGGGCCGCGCTGATGCAGACGAGCTTGCGGATGTGTTCGGGCCCGCCGCTGCAGTGCCAGCGGCTGGCGGTGAGGTGGTTTGGGCCGCTGGAACGGCGGCGCTGATGCCGTCCGCGCCCACGGGGCTGTCGTTCAGAATGAGCAGCTCGTTCACCGCCCCGCCGTTCCGAGCAACCTCAGAGCCGGCGGCGCCGCCACTGGGCGGTGCGCCTTGTGGTGGCTGCGCGTGGTGCGGGTGAAGGGGCGGTCTGCCGGACGTTGTTGCTGCCTGCCCCGCGGCGGAAAGGCCTCCAGACCCTTCGGGGAATGGCCGCTGCTCTGGCGACGGTTGACCTTGCCGGTCATAGGGCAGGGTGTTTAGGTGCTGTATGTGGCCGGTCTGCTGCTGCTGCTGCTGTGGACCGGGTACCCATGGCCCCTGAGCTGGGCTCCGCTGCCAGCCCCCGCCGCCGCCACCGAGTTGAGGGTGTTGCTGCTGTGGAGACGGCCCGCCGAGCGGGCTGGGTCCCGCAGTGATGGAGCTGCTGGCACCGGCTGCCTGGGCGCGGCTGGCACGGGGATTCATCCACTCTGTGGCCATCTCGCCAGCCCGCTCTACCATCGGTCCCTGTTGACGGCCCACCGAGGCCGGGATGGGTGTTCGCGCAGGTTGGGAGGCGGACGAGGGCATGGGGCCCGGCTGCGGTGAAGCCTGCTGGTAACCGCGGGCGCGCGTGAAGGCTGAGGGGCCCACGGGATGGCTAGAGAACCACAGCGAGCCGCTGGCCATGAGCGCTGCAACCACCTGCGTTGGAGAGGGCCTCTTTTCACCTCACCCAAGCCTCGCCAGGAGCGGAATGCCAATAGCGGCACTAGTCGTGTGCGGCAGCAACCCTGCTAGTGTTGACGGCATGCAGCCTAGCCATTTACGGTAACTGGCAAGCGGGTTGCAGCGCGCAGGGCCGTGCATGCGGTGAGCACGTGCCTGTGTCCCACCTTGATCTGGCCGTACTCGGTGGGCTGGCCGGAGTTGTCTAGCAGGCGCTTGACCGCGCCGATGCCGTTGCCCGCCTCCTGCTCGATGGCGGCGGCCACCTGCAGTACGGCGCGGGGGGACCGAGTACCGTTGGGCGCTCCTTACACGAGCGCCCCCCTGGTACACAAGACCCAACCGCCCGCTAGGGTGCAACGATAGAAGCACTGTGGGGACTGGATGATGGCATGCAAGAAGCTGGGTGCTTCTGCCTCACCGCAATCGCCTTGTCCCGCTCCACACCCGCCTCGAGCGCCAGGCGCGCAGAGTCACCCGCGACTCCCGCGGCCACGCACTCGGCGACGTAGCCTGCAACCAAGGGAGGCGTGGCGGGGCCGCTCATGCGCGCACATGCAGCTGCGACCAACAGGTATTGAGGAACCAGCATACGGGAACCCTTACACGTCTGGCGCTTACCGAGGGCAGTAGAGACGGCGATGGGTCGCGCCCTCTTGGTGGCAATGTCGGAGGCGCTCATACCGCCCTGGTTAGGTTGGGGATGGACCCAAAGCAGGCACGCGCAGCCACAGTTGCGAGAAAAGCAGAACCGGCACTCACGCAGCGCACAGCGCCAGTGGAAGTGCGTTTGAAAAGAACGCAACGAAACGAACAACTGGAGATCTTGCAATACGTGCTACCAATCCCCTGTCCGCCGCACCTGCCATTGGCTGCCCGCCTCCGTGGCCGCGCCTTTGGGCTCGGTAACCAGCCGCCGCGCCGCCGCGCGGCCCGCCTCGCTGATGCCCACCGCGCCGCCGGCTGGTGCGCCCTCCCCGCGCCAACCGGGTTCGCCTGCCTGACTGCTGCAGGCGATGAGACGGTTGCTGCTGCCGCGCAGCCGGGCGACGCTGATCCAGTCCGTCTCCACTCCACGTCCCAATTGCTGCGCGCTTGCCATGAAGGATCGGATTACCTGCGCGGGAGAATACAGGAAATGATAGGAAGACAGGAGTGCAGAAGCCTGTTGCACGGAATTCGCTAAGAGCAGCCTCATGCCCGGTTGAGGCGCCACTACGCTTTCGCAGTTCGTCTACGACGCTGCCGGGGTGTGCAAGCACTGAGTGCATTGAGCGGTCGTGGGTTGCCTTTTCAGAATGGTTGTGTCCCGCGCAGACAGGCCACCGACGACCCACCTTCATGAGGGGCTCCCCAAATTGCTCGATGGCCGCCTGGCCCATGCCGTCCACGAGGCGCAGGTGATGCGACTCCTGCGGCCGCAGCCGCGCCAGCGAGTCCAGAGTCAGGTCGTTGACCAGCGTGTCCGGAGCCTGAGGGCAGGGCGGGGCGGAGGGGCTCAGCAGTGGAGCAAGAGGGCATGGTTGGTCCCTGTGAGGAATTGCAAGGCAATTCGGAGAAGCGCTGGGCATTCGCGCCATCAGCGGTTCGTGCGGTGCATTTAGGACTCCAACATCCAAATCCCTCCTCTAGTCACATCCCTGGCCCCCGACCGAGACGCACATTGTGCCCAAGCCGGTCCGCCACGCGCTTGCGCTCGTCGCGGAGTGCTCGTCGCAGAGCCTCGAGCTCCGTCGCTTCGGCCGTCGCCGCCTGGGGAGGGAAGCAACATGGACTAGCATTAAGCAGGTGATCCAATGCGCGGCATGCACAGCCGCTGCAAGCTCGCAAGCAAGGCAGGCTTGATCCGCACATACGTTTCACGTAACGTCGTAACCACAGCAGGGCAGGAATGCAGACACACCTGCTGCAGTTCTTGCTGCACGCCACGCCAGCATCGCGAGTCATCCAACGGGGGAGGGAGGCATGAACAGGAGGTCAGTACCAGTGTGGTCCTGGCAGAGATATGTGGGCAGTCCTGGCCCTGGTGCCTTGGACACGGGTCCAAGGGCCCTGCTACAACTGTACCCAAACCTCATGATAGCCCCTCCCCCACTCAAGTGGGTCCTGACTTACCAGACCCCTGGCTTTAAGGCACTATATTATACGGAAGTCCGACACGGTGATGCCATCCAACCCCTGCCAGGGTACTGCAGGGGCCGTGTCCGCACCTGTGCGCGCTGCCTCGCCATGGCCTCCCGGTACGCACGCGTCTCCTCCTCCTGCGACGCCATTCGGATGCATGGGCAGCGGAAACAATTGGATTACACTGTAGACATACGTGTGACCTGAGCAAGCCGGATCGGGAGTGACCCGAACCAAGCCTCGCGCACCTGCAGCGCCGGCGGCAGCTCCTTCATCAGGGGCTCCCTGCTGTGCAGCCACCGCGCACCTGAGGCCAGGGACAGCGCGCAGGGGGCTCTTAGCTAGCCTGGAAGACCAACGTGCCAAGCGCCAGCCTCAAGGGCCAGCCTCAAGCACATGCGGCGTACCTTCGTCTGAGACGCGCAGGACTTGGTAATCCCCTTTCGAGTAGTACTGGACCAGCCCCTCCGCCGCCAGCAGGCCGCCCAGGCCCTTCCACCAGGAGTCGCTCCGGCTCGTGCCTGCGCCATGCAGCTTCTCTGCGAAACGAGCAGCGGCAAGGCCCAGAGGCAGGCCATGTTGTTGTGTTTGAGCATGGCAGCGGCGAGGCAGTGTCAGTTGCAGGCTGTGCAGACGGCTGGGATACGAGGAAGAGAGATCACCCAGCAACAGACGGGCGGGCTCACCGCCGGAGATGGCGTGAGTGGCCTCCAGCATCCAGGGCGCCAGGTCTTTGGTCTTAGAGCCCCGGAGCAGTTGCACGTAGCGGTTGAGCCCGAACTTGTTACCGAGGCCGCACACAGCGCTCATCAGGAGCCGGGCCTTTGGCACATGGGAAAAGTACCGTAAAAGGGAGGCGCACAGATGTAAGGTTTGAAGTATGCAGAATATAGTACGGGGTTTGCATCGAATTTCTCATGTCACATGCGCACAGCGCAAGCACGCCTGCGGCCCACCTCGACCCCGATGTCACGAGCGGTCATCTGTCCGTTCTTCCGCCTGTCGCACATGTCGCACCCGCCGCAGCACGGTCCCTGGTCGCGCGGATAGGGGGGCACGCGGGCTGGCGGCTCGAGAGCTGTGGGCAAAGGCAATGGGGCATCGCGCACAATCCCGCAACAGCAATCGTGTCCTCCTAAAACGGCGGACTGCATCGTTCCTTGGCGGCCCACCTGCGCCGGCAGGGCGTTCTCCGTGAAGAAGTTGACCAGGTGCGCGTGCCGGCAGCCGGTGCTGTTGCAGTATGACTGCGCACGGACCGAAGGGTGAGCGGGCTGGCAGCAATCAGTGCCACCCGCAATAATGACACATGTGCGCTCACAGTCAGTATGCGGGTGGGCGCGTCCTAAGTGGGGATAGGGCAGATCAGGCCGCGGATGGAAAGCTGATGCCTCCATGGAGGCCGGCGGCTGTCGCGGCGACGCGGCCTGCCCACCTGCATCTTGGACATGGCCTCCTGGAAGTTGGCCCGCCCCTCGGCGCTCAGACCCTCCGACTCCTTGATCCGGGAAAGTGTTATCGCGTCGCCGGGGCTCCAGAACAGCACGCACCTGGCACACGTATACCAGCAAGTATAAGGACTAGAGTCGATACAACTCGCACAATCACGCCGAGGCTAGATAGATGCGTTGCCTCCACCATGGGCCTTCATTGGTAAGTACTTTTCCGCACCGTGATACCACGACAAGCTCACGCTGTTGTCATGCGGAGGCGTGGCTGCGCTCCCAGCATTACAAACAGGCCCCATGCACTACGTCGACCGACCTGGACTTGCCGCCGTCTCGGCCCGCGCGCCCCGCCTGCTGGTAATAGGCCTCCAGGGAGGCGGGTACGCCCCAATGCATGATGGTGCGGACGTTGGGCTTGTCGATGCCCATGCCTGGGGCAGCAACCCGCAGCGGGTGGGGCGCATGAAGGAAAGACAGGTGTGCCCCGGTCAAACCGCGATGCGCATGAATGAAGGCGATGGGCGCTTTGTCGTCTCCACGGACACCGATGACGTCAGCAGCATGCCTTAACCGGATGCACGCAAGGGCGCAGAGAGCTGACACGGGTCGCTTACCGTAGGCAACGGAGGCCACCAGCACGTCCAGGTCGTCACGCATGAAAGCCGCGTGTGACTTCGGGTCGTTGCGTCAACACGGGTGAAAGGAGGCAGCCTGCCAGCTTCAGTAACGTGATCCGGCACACATGCGGCAGACCGACTATCGGGCAGGCAGGCAGGCAGGCAGTTTCAAGGCGCCCCTCCAACACTTACGTCTCGGCGCTCCGTTTGCGACAGCTTGGCATGGTAGCGCCCGGCACGGCCGTTGAGGACCTGCAGAGCAGGTTTCCACAAAAGGCCGGGCGCATCCAAAGGGGACAGTCAGCAACAGCTCTGCAGCAGACAGCAACCGGGACCTGGGTCACGTTGGGACGACTATACATCCCGCTGCAAGCAAGTAGGGAGAACTCGCCCAAACTGCCTACGTTTGGTTGGTTGAGGTATGCGGCGATTTCGTCCACCTCTCGAGTCGTGAGCGCGTAGATGAGCGTTGGCGGGCACTGCGGGAAACGATGAAGTGAAGGATTGGGCAATTACTGCCACGATACCGCACGCGGCAGTGGACGGCCTACTACGGCTCCCAAGGTAACCCACCCGGTGTCCCAACACATGCGTGCGCCACACGTGCGTTGCCTGGCACCAAGCTCAGAAGCATGCGCACCTGCCCCGCGCTTCGTCGAGCCGCCACGAGCTCAGCTGCCGCGTCGACGATGGAGCTTTTCTGCTGCACGCTAAAATGCAGGTTGGTGCGCTCAAAGGACTCCACGAAGCACCTGCGTTGGGCATGCGGGGACCGCTGGAGACGGTGACGTGCGGATGACGGCGGAACTAAGACCCCCAGCGGCAGACACAGTTCTGCCTCTGTGAAGCAACAAACATTTTCTGGATGTTGAAATGGAACAGGAGGATTCCGCATGCCAGGGCGTCGACAAAGCCGTGGGTCTGCCAGCGGCTTTGAACACGTTCTCACGTTGGTTGCTTCTGGCTTCCGGCGCGACAGCGGCAGGTTGCTGTCGGCCGTCACAAATATTTCGCATGGACCAAAGGCGGATGATTGCGCAGGTTTAGCCTGGCCTGGATACAACAAAGCCACGGCTCACCAAGCTGCTCAAGAGCAGGTCCCCACGGGAAACTAGCCACTTTGCGACATGACCCCTCTGCACCCACTTTGCATTGGGGCGCAGCCGCAGGTTCCTCACAATGTCGTCGCGGACCCGGGGCGTGGCAGTTGCGGTCAGCGCCACCATGGGCACGTCGGGCAGCGAGTCGCGCAGGACGCCCAGGCGCCGGTAGTCCGGCCGGAAATCATGCCCCCACTCGCTCACACAGTCTGCGGTATTTGATGGAAACACGGGGGCAGGAGCATCGGGTGCTGACATATGTGATGTTGGTCTTCGGTGATGTCGGTAAAGCCGTCACCGCATGCGGTTCCAGTAGGAGCCGTAGTCTTGGTCCCTGTCGAGCGTGTGCAAGATGCAAGATGCACCGCTTCCAACCATGCAGGATGCCACATGCAGAAAGGCACGCCAGCGACGCAGGCCAGCATAACTCGGCTGTCCGACGCGGGTGGGCCTGCGAGTCCGCAGCCCTCCCAGGCCGACAGCGTGCTACCTCGGTAAAGCGACTGCCATTGACTTACGCGCCTCGTCAATCTGCAGGCACAAGGGGCAGTGGCATGGAATCATACCCACAGTATCTCTGGCACGAGAGCGAGCCCTGCTCCGAAGGCTGCGTGGTGATGCGCTTGTTGATACGGCTCTTACCGCCACTAGCGCAATGCCGCGGCGCGCGTGCAGCGCCGCCAGCGCAGCTCCCGAAGCCGTGGCCAGCTCCGGGGTCATGTACACAAACAGGTACTTGCCAGCCCAGGCATCGTCCTTGACTTGCCTGCGCGCGGCAGCAGTGCAGGGGGCAGTGGGTGATGCTGCATCATCATCCGCCAGCATGTCCATGTATGCCCACACGCTGTGTGCCACTGGGTCCGTGCCGCCAGTCATGCGAGCTACTGGGTCTGCCGAAACTCCCCAGAGCCTATGATTGCTTGCGGGCCTCCTGCGCCACAGCCATGCTCTACGGCCTACGCTCTAAGTACCGTCCATACTAGGCAGCAGCAGACGCACCGCGGCTTGAACTGACTACCGGCCTACTACGGATCAGACCTCCCCAGCCGGCCCGCACGGACTCCGCGCCCTGCACCTGCTGCTCTGCGCGCTGCCGAGGAACGCGGCTGGGATGCGCCTGGTTGTGAGGGCCGCGACTTGATCCTCCATCAGGGATATGAGGGGCGATACCACGATGCACACGCGGTCGAGAACCAGCGGCGGGATCTGCAGGGAGGGCCCGAGGGTGACAAGCACGAGAGGCACCGTTGGGCAACCTGGTAATGTCAGGCGGCCCAAGTTGGGTCGTTATCGTGGACACATGCGGTGTGGGCAGTGCTGGCGAGCCAAGAGGCGACGGGCTGAATGAGTACCTCCCTCCTCGGTGTCTACATGCCCACCATATCGTGCGAGCAGCCCCTCCGTGAGCGCGAAGGCCTAAACCATAGTTTTGCTTTGGTGGGGAATCTAGACGATAGATGGCCACTGCAGCGGCACTCTTCTTCTTGCGCCGCCCAGAGGTTCTCATGAACATCCTCGCTTATCATATCCTCCGAGGAACCCAGCAGACAACGAATGACCGCCGCAAGCACCGCCATTAACCCACGCGGCGGCATGAGCCCCCCAGCTAACCTGATAGCAGACACTCTTCCCGCCGCCCGTGGGCATGACCACTAGGCTGTCGCCACCGTTGAGCAGGGTGTTGATGACGTCCTCTTGACATAAACGGAACTTGGAGTAACCCCAGTACTCCAGCAGGACAGCTGCGGGGCTGCGCTGGGGGCCCCCGCCCGCCAGGGCCGCCCCCGCCTTCGTCCCGGTGCTGGGAAAGAATGCCGTCAGCGTCCCCTGCTGCATGATTGTCAGCCTCGATGCCCTTACACAGCATCAGACGTAGGGGCAGCAGCCCCAGACAGCTTGAACTCAACCCCCTATATCTCACGCATAAGCTCGATGCAATGTGCCATATGCAAACTGCAATGTGAGCAACCCCACAACTTGCCTCCCATTTGAATCCAAAGCCGTACATTTGGCTCTTTAAGGGCGCACCCGCATGATCTAGCCTGTTACGGCTGCATGCTGAAGGCGACCTCAAAGATATCGGTCTACAGGGCCAAACGCATTACCGCTTGCCTTGCTGTTGCGAATCCGATCATCGCCTCGTGTGTCACCGGGCTGCAACTCCCGCTGCAACTCCCGTTGCAGTAGAGAGGGTCTTCGGGCCCTTGTATGTGGGGAGTCCGCCGCACGTACTCGAGCACCGCCAAGTCGCCAAACATGGCAACTGTTAAGGAGGCCGAGGAGGGCCAGGCCCTGCTTCCCAAGTCGACAGCTACCGCAGCAGCGCCCAGCAAGCACCTCGGCTTGCCGTCTGTGCTGGTTGCGGGCATAGCCTACTGCTGCGCCTCGGGCTCGATGGTGCTGCTGAACAAGCACGCGCTCGCGTCCTTCGGCTTCTCGGCGCCCAGCGCGCTCTTGTGCTTTCAGTGCGCACTCGCGGCCCTGCTGGTGAAGCTTTGCGAGGTCTTCGGCTGGGTGAAGCTGCAGCCCCTCAAGTGGGACCTCGTGTCGGTTTGGTTCCCGGTGAACCTGATCTTCGTGGGCATGATCGGGACCAGCTTCTATGCCCTCAAGGAGGTCGGCGTGGGTATGGTGACCGTCTGGAAGAACCTCAGCAACGTGGTGACAGGTGAGCGGCGAGGGGTGCAACAGCGGGGTCACGTAGGTATGGACGGGGCCCCCACCGTATCCTCCATGCCATGGCGGGTTTGACACAAGTCCATTTGGGGCAAGTACTGTGTCCTATGGAGACATGCTGCAATGTAGAGCACCGCAGATTCCTGCGTAACCCTCGTTGAGGTAGCAGGCGGTGCCAAGTTGAGACCAACTTCGTCCTACCCTTTCCTTTGCAGCAATGGGCGACGTCTTCATCTACAAGCGGTCATATACCTGGCCCGTGTGGGGTTGCCTGGGCCTCATGCTCGCGTCGGCCGTAGTGGGTGCCTCAACAGATTCGCGCTTTACGTGGTCTGGGTACTCTTGGCAGATTGCCAACTGCTTCTTTACGTCGGCATACGCTCTTTACCTGCGGAGTGTCATGGACAAAGTGGCGGAGCACACCACCAACAAGCAGAAGGTACGAACCTAAACAGCGCGGGCGCTTACTGCCGCCGTTATCTTGCTGTCCAAAGCAACCGACCCGGTTGCTGCTCAGTCCCTCGTCCCTGCGTTAATTCCTCTAACACATGCGCACATTAATTCGGGGCTTCGCTGTCGCGCTTTCGTGAGTATCCGCCCGTCTTTGTCGCTTTCCTCCCTCCCTGCACATGCCACCGTCAACGGCTCGGTTCTCAGATGGACGAGTTCAGCATGGTACGTGAGCTACACTGGGTGTGGTACGCACTCGCTAACGTGCGCGCACATACGGGCAGCTTGATCTCAGTAGGACGCAGCTTGCTGATGGCACCGTGCATTGCGTTAGGTTGCCCTGAGGTGCATCACGGTTCCTAAGTATTCAACAAGGAAACACACTATTGTCCTGGGTCAAAACCCCAATGTCCTGCAGGTGTACTACAACAACCTTCTCTCGATCCCGCCCATCCTCGCCATGATGTGGTACTTCGGGGAGTTCGAGGGCTTGACGCAGCAGGCTGCCCTGAGGAACAACACCTTCCTGCTCGTTTCCGCGATGGGTGGTATCATTGGCTTCGGCATCTCTTTCAGCAGCCTGTGGTTCCTGTCCCAGACGACGGCGACCATTTACAGCCTTGTGGGGGCGCTCAACAAGATCCCCGTCGCCATTGTGGGCCTGGTGGCGTTTGCCGAGCCCACCAACCCCAAAAACCTTGCAAGCATTGTTATCGGCCTGGGCGCTGGCGTCCTTTTCACCCGGGTTAAGAGCAAGTAGACCAGTTCATGCCGTGATTTGACGCCTGCTGACCTGGAAGTGAGTTGTAGATAGGCGTTTCAGCATCCAGCATGCCGAAGTTGGCGAGGGTGACCAGCATAACGGCGGATGGTATGGGCAGGTCGCTACCGGAGGGACTGTCGCCGGTACACAGCAGAAGCTCGCATTGGTTACGTCATTGCGTTTTCGAAGGGATGTACTGCGCATTCTATTGTGCGCATGTTCGCACAGCGTAACAAGCACTGTCTGACGCAGCCTGCTGGCAAGTATGCGGGCTAAGCCGGTATGCCGGCGTTGGCATGCCTCTGGCCAGTGGCTAAGCCGGTCGGTGTTGGTTAGTACATGTCTTGTAGATATAATCGGTGCAATATCATTGCTTACCCTCTTGGGTGCATGCCAGGAGTGGGCAATGTTTAAGGCGTAGCCCGCTATCATGGCGTTTCTGCCCCATCCTTTATATGTGTATGCCTTTGCAGAGTGTCTCTGACTGGGTCGTGTCTAAACTATGCAGTGCACAAACTTGTCACAAGGGAAGGATGCAAGTGCACCCTAGCACCACCACCTAGTTGCAGCGGCGAGGATCTTTGCCGCGAGCTTGCAGGCTGCACGCGGCTCCAGGCATGCTCAGGCGGTACGAGCTAACTGGCTCCCGACCTGCCATGGCAGAATTGGTGTGAACACTCTTGTGCCCTATTTAGCGGCGAGCGGCGCAAGAAAAAGGTGAAACCTGCACAGAAAGAGGGAGCCCGCCTCTACGTACCGTACAGTTTCAGCAAAGGACCTGAACGGTTTGCTTGTTTAGCGTGTATCGTATCGTATGAAGCCAACGTCAAAATGCATCCTGCGGGGCTTAAATACGCACTATGCAAAATGGCCCAATCGTACATGGCCAACCACCGTATTGCATGCACTCAAACGCCACGCCCCCCCTTTTATCGAGTAGAGTCAAGGGAACTCGTCAAGCTGAGCCTGGCGCGCTTTGCGGAGAGCACGCTGTAGTGAGGTAGGAGGCCACCGCCACGCCCACCGTGCGCCTCGTGGCCTTGGCTCCGAAAAGGGCGTGTTGCGCTGAGATGGCGTCGCAGCCACCACCGTACGTTCCAGTCGAATCGGCCCTTTCCCTGCCAACAGCCCCAGCACCGCACGAAGCTGCCACCCGCCCAGTCGCCTGGTTGTCTTGCCCGCTGATCAGCTGATAGATAGACCCCAGGAAGCCTGAGAAGTTGCTCCGCTGCAGCTGAATGGGCTAGGGGTGTGCAGCGGTTGCTCCCAGCCAGCGCCTGCATGTCTTACGGGGCACCCAACCGATCCATCGTGGAGACGGGTCGCTGAAGTCTCGTACCAAGTCTCCCGTCATTCGGCTCTTCACGTCACATGTATCGAGTCATCCGCTCGCATACATCGCTTACAGGTCATCCCCTAGCGCTGCCCCTATATGTCTCTGTAGGCCTCTGTAGGTCCGTAAGTGACGAAGGGGTGGGTGTGCTCCCCGCGCATCCTCGCAACCGTGCGAACATGCCACATGGCTGCTGCAGGGTTAGTGTGGCAGGAACCTATCTGGCAAGCGAGGGCCGTACTGAAAGAGTCATGCACGCGCCGAACTGAACCTACATCTCCCATCGTGTTGAATCGCCCGTCTTATTGAGAAGCCTGACAGTTGTAGGCCCACATGTGCACGTGCACGCAGTACTAGGCTATACCAGGCTACCAAGAGCTTCGCAGCAGCCCATCAAGCTCTACGCACGTCCACGGTCATCCTGCTGCCCGGTCTTCTTCTGGAGAGGAGACTTCACCTGGTCTTCCCACTCTGTTCATGTCACGGAGATTGCTTACGCGTAATAACCATCTATGCGAGGGGTAAAGACTGAGGAACGCTGCATGTCAAGTGGATATGCGAACACGCTATGTGAGCGCTTTGGCATGGCCCCGCAAGCTCGGCACTGCTGAGGGTGGGGTGTTCTGCTGCGGGGACAAGATATCTTGTGACCACGGCCTCGCGCCCCTGGCGCCAACCGTCAATCTTATATTTCGATCGATCCGTCTATGTCGGAAGGGGGGCGATAAGAATCCGCTGCCACCTGGCCCTGGCACGTAACCCGCCCGTCGTACGGCGTGGCGGGTGGAGCGATCCTCCTGGCCTGCATCACTTGTCATCCTCATCCCTAGCCCCACAGTCAGCTCTGTAGCGCCTAACGCTGCGAACCTGCTTAACCTACAAAAATTGCGGCGCCCATCCACATTAGCTCTACCTTGCTCTTCACCAGATAGCAGACCAAAATGTCTCAACACCAGGACTGTCGCATGTATGAAGCAAAGTATCCAGAGGTCGATGACGTAGTAATGGTGCAGGTGCGCAAGCAGCGAGGCGCCGCAGCTGAGCCAGCACGGACTCCGAGCATCTTGGCCCGCAGGTCAAGTCCATTGCTGAGATGGGTGCCTACGTCTCGCTTCTGGAGTACAATGGAATTGAGGGCATGATCTTGCTCTCGGAGCTCTCACGCCGGCGAATTCGCTCAATCACAAAGTTGATTAAGGTGAGCAGTGATGAAGCTAATGAACTGCTCAATCAGGTTCGCAGTGCCCTTTGCCGGCGGCTGCATCAACCGGCTGCCGCTTCTGGCAGGTCGGCCGGCAAGAGCCGGTTATGGTCCTGCGTGTGGATAAAGAGAAGGGCTACATCGACTTGTCGAAGCGGTACGTTGTAATGCCTGCTTGTCTCCACGGGTCTTCCCCGGTCACTGATGTGCCCGGCCGGGTTCTGCAGGCGCGTGTCCCAGGAGGACGTGCAGAAGTGCGAGGAGCGATACAACAAGTCGAAGCTGGTAGGTGGGGACAGCTGGGCTGATGAGGCAGGATGGGGAAAGGGGCGGGGTAGGGGGGTGGGGTAAAGTCAGCTGCTGCCAGGTGGTCTTCTGTAGTTGGATTGGGCACTGCGTTATGGAAATCTGGTGGGCATATGCAAGGAATCGACCCAGTCAGGACTGCATGATGAAGAGGCGTGCCACTTGGGGTGCAGCGACCGCTTTGGGCCGCGCCAGCCGTGGTCCTTGTACAGCTCGAGCACATCCTCCCCCCACGAGTATATCTGCGTGCCGACTGCCGCACCCTGTCTGGCGGTTGCACCTGCGCTCTTGGACGCGCCCGTACCCTGAGCAAGTGAGCTGCCGGATGATCGGAGGCATGGATGTATGTGCCGGCCGTGCATGTGCTCGGCAGCGAGCAGGGGCTGTCTCCGTTATGCGGGTACGGGTCAGTCATGTTGCAGCCCTGTGGAGCCACGCCCCAGCCCCGCAGCAGCAACTCACGGACGAAGGATGGGCTGGTGCACGGGCTGGGAGCTGGCGCCCGGCGTTGCGGGCTGTTCCTCTGTCCGTGCGTGCGGCATGGACAGCAGCCGGGTTTCTGTTAAGATGTGCAAGGGGTGCAATGTGGCACAGACCCGTCTGTGCCCCGTGCTGGGCACCGTTCGGGCGCCCCTCATGCAAGGCCTGGAAGGGGGCGGGTGCCAGGGTAGCGGTCTACGGGCCCTTCCCGGCTGGGTCGCCATGCACTAAGGCTTGAACTTGGTCTGGCTCTAGTTGCCACGTGGTTGCATTACCCCGAGTCGTGCATTAGCAGCGCATCAGGAGCGACGACATATTGGCGCAAGCGCGGCGGGTGCTGCTTGTTGGGCTTGAAGTGCGAGGTAGCTGTCTTCAAATACTACACGTGCTGAACGGAAGTAGAGAGACACTGAATGGAGCTTGCCTGACGCTCGGGTGTGGTAAGTGGCTACTAGTCGTCCTCTTCGCACAGAGCGCTGTGCAGCTTCTGTCCTAACGACCTTCGGGCATCTTGGTAGCCGGCCGATTTACGTCCTTTCCTTTACCCCCTTCCCGAAGGTCCACTCGATCATGCGGCACGTGGCAGAGACCACGGGGCGAGACCTGGAGGCGCTGTACGACAACATCTCCTGGCCGCTCTACAAGCTGTACGGCCACGCGTTTGACGCATTCAAGAACATGGTGTCGGACGAGGGTGACACCATATTCAAGCGCCTCGAGGAGGAGAAGGGAGCCGCCGCCACGCAGCTGCTATCGCCGGAGGTGCGGACCGGATCCCGATCAGCTATTACGCAGGAAGTTGTGTGCCCTGCGCGACTGCGAGCGGACTCGGCGCGCGGCTGCCGCAACTGATACTAGCAGTCCTGTGGAGCCTGGTCTGTTCGCCGTGTGTCATGCCCCGTCCCGCATATCATGCTTTGCGCGTCTCCGCAGGCAGTTACCCCAGGCTTCGCTCCAGCATCAGCGGAACATCTGAGGATGAAGGGTCCATCCCGCATGCACAGCTTCCCCTCCTAATACCTTACGAACTGCCCTGGCTGCTCCTAATTTTCCTGCAGGTGCGTGAGGCGCTGTTGAAAAACATCAAGCGCCGCATGACGCCGCAGCCTCTCAAGATCCGCGCCGACGTGGAGATGACGTGCTTCACGTACGACGGCATTGAGCACATCAAGGCCGCCATCCGCGCCGCCGAGGCGGTTAGCGTCGAGGAGTGCCCCGTCAAGATGAAGCTGGTCGCGCCGCCGCTGTACGTGCTCACCACGCAGACGCTCGATAAGAACAAGGGCATTGAGGTGCTCACGACGGGTGAGTGAGTGACGCGGGGATAGTGCTGGACTGGCGCATGGCGCGTGCTGGTCTGACGCGTTGCGCTGCACGCCTGTCCACAAGAGCTTGGTGCCCAAGGGTGACTTACGTCGCCGCCAGTCTGGCCGCAAGTCGGTGTTTGTCGCGGAAGGGTGCCGCCGTATCAGCATGCAGGGGCAGCCTCCCGAGTCCTCGGTATTGGCCGCTTTCGACTGGGCCTCAGCACTGGGCTCGGACCTTGATACCGTCGCTCCCTCTATGCCCCGCTGGCCCCGCCCTCCAGCCTGTGAGGCGTGCCAAAAGTCGATCGAGTCCAACCGGGGCAAGCTGGTGGTCAAGGAGGCGGCGCGGGCGGTTAGCGAGCGCGACGACCGGCTGCTCAGCGAGAAGATGGAGCAGCTGGAGGCGGCCAACCAGGAGGTGCGGAGCAGCGGGGGAGCAGGGGAGGACGGGGAGACAGCGGGGAAGCGCGTGGGCGGCGACCGCTCACGGGGCCATGCAGGCGCACAAAACAGATAGAACAGGATGCAATGGCTCGCAGCAGATGTCTGTACACGTATTTGCGCCGCATGCCGATATCCCCTTTTCACGCGGCCCCGCGCGCTTTTTCTCGTGGGATGTGGTCTTTCCTTTCAAGGGCCTGGCTGGTTCAGTCGTGTGACACGCCCTCTCGCCCTTCCCCCGCGGCTGCCACCTGGAACTCAGCCTTTGGCGGTTCGGGATGATACGTGCCTCCGGCCCCCCGTCGATAACGCCTTCCAATCCTGTGTCCTACACGGCTGCAGGTGGACGGCGACGACGAGAGCGAGGAGGAGGAGGACGTGGGCATGGGCGACATCGATGTGGAGGCGGGCCCCGCGTTTGTGGAGGTATAAACGGCCAATCGAGAGGCCGCTTGGCGGGCGTTCAGCTCAGGAGTCAGTGCTCACGGAGGCACATGCCGGCGGCCAGGAGCGCTCAAAATGCGTCCTTTTCTTCGGTTGGCGCGATTAGTGGACGGCAGCAAGTGAAGGCAGAGCGAGAACGGGGCTTGCCTAGCGAAGCGGGCATTGCGAGGGGGTAGGGGTATGGGGGGATGCGGCCACGGGCCAGCGTCAGGCCCCGCAGCGGTGCACTGTCGCTGATATGGCCTCGACGAGAACAACGGTTAAAGCGGTCAGCGGCTGAACTAAGAGGTGGGGCAAGGGGAAGTGGTGCAGGTGGACGACTCGTGGACGCAGGTGTGCATTCGGGCGATGCGGTTATGGCATGTGTGTGCGCCCCGTTGTGCAGCTGCTCTGACCCGGATTGTAGGTGGTGGCTCACCGTGACTGGGACCAAGCACTTCACCCGTAGTCATGAAGGCGTCGTTTCGACGAGCTGGCCGCGTGGAAAAGGGCAGTAGGTACATAACCTGTGTTTGTCGCGCATAGCGGCGTGCACGTAAGAAGGCCGATGGAAGCAGGCGGGTAACATCGACACGTCACACGATCAAGAAGCTGTGACCAGCGCTGTATGTGGTTGTTACGATGCTCGGGGCAGGGCCGCGATTGGAGCAGAGTTACGGTTGTCGTGGACGTCAGGACGCACAGCCTCTGCTCAGCAGGCTAGTAGGGCGGCGAATGGGGCTAGTCCAGTACGGACCATGCTCATGCAGGACCATACAGACGCCTAGTCCAGAGAGCGGCGAAGGGTGCACTCAGCCACAGGCCGGCGCGGCTGCCTCCCCAGACCTGCCCAGCATGGTCACCTGTACGTGCGTGTCGTTAAACCACAAGAAGCAGGCAATCTGATTGGTAGCGATATCCATGTTAGGCTGCATGGAGCATGCATGGAGCATGCATGAGCAAGCTGCCACCCATTACGCCAGCTGACCCGTCAAGCTCGGCGCTCCACAACAACTGCGACCCCTCGTGGTGCTACCCGTTCATCGGCACTCGGCTCCCGGGAACAGCTTCTGGTAGCCACGTCACCTGCCTCAAGCACCCAACCTCAACTCGCCCGGCATGGCCATTGCAAGCAGCCGCAACCTGCATCGGTGCCGACTGACCCCGTGCGATTACCATCCCGTATTCCAGGTCTGGAGTACACAGGCATACGGAATCGGTGGTGCAAGCCGGGTGCGGTAGGGCTTATGAACCGGTGGCCGCCGAGACGCCGATGGGCCCGCACAGCAAAACACAGACAAGTGAACCTCGGGTACCGGTAATTGTCTTTTGTGTCTGCAGGACGGGAGGGTCTGCCTGCCCGCTTGCATTGGCCGCCGCGCCCACCTGTGTCAACGTGCCCTTCTGGAAACGCGCCTTCAAGCTGCAAAGCTCCTGTATGCCGTACAACCCTCTAGCCAAACATGTAAAAGCGGGTCAAGTGCACACGTCACTGGGGCACTGGGCGTGATCCCGTGGGGTACGGACCGCCCGCGGATCGTACGCAGCCCCGCTGAGGTTGCCCATTTCAGCAACAGGCTTCAATACACAATTGTGCAATCCTATCCCGTACTTCGCGGCCACAACCCGATAACAGACGGTCATGTGCGGCCTGCGGCAAGCTTGGGCCTGACATGCCCGGCAACCAGCAAGGCTTCATGGTTGGTGGAAATCCTTCCCCCATCGACTGGATGTGCGCCCATTGCGGAGCCTGGCTGGGGGACCAGGAAACGCTGCTGGGTCCCGCAAGGGTTGATACCCATGGCGGTCCATGCGCATGCCGGTAAAACCATGACCCACCATCAGCTAGAGCTCCAGTGGAAACATGTGCATGCAATACTGCAACACAACGCAACAGACACCCACATCTTCGGTAACTGGCCGCCAGTGCACGAACCGCAACCCTCACACTCTTCAATGCACGCCTCTCAGACAGCACGTAAAACGAGCTGCGGACCTACACGCGTAGGGTGCCTACGCATGGTCCCACGCACCCTCGAAGTGATCGCCTGGAGAACGCCAATCCCCCGTTACCAGCATCATCCGCCATTACTCCTTTCAACATCGCTTATAACATAGGAAACGCCAATGCCTCCCCTCATGACGATGGAGTTGCAGAGCCCGACTACAAAATCTCTGTCTCCCGCTCGCATAAGCATTGCTGGGTTGGAGGCATCGCCATGTAAGCCCATTGGCATGCATCCCAAGACATCACAATCTTTGACAGCAAGACTTGGCCTTCCGGTTTCGTGTGAGTCGCCGCAAGCTGAGCCCGCATTGGCAACTCCTCCGCACAACCGGCTATCTGTGACCCAGGTACGCGCCGGTGCTCCCCGCCTTGTCATCCGCAGTAACTGGTGCCCGTGAGAGCCGCCGTCGGCCCGCATCCAGAGTCGAGGGTTCCAGGCAAGTGCGCCTCCGGCTGCTTCTCCTCCAGCCAGAACGTCTCCAGCTGCCTGCGGGGCGGCAGACGGAGCACTCAGCCCGAGCAAGAAGGGGAGCAAAGTTGTCGGGTAAGGAACGGTCAACCGGTGCGCCCATCGCCCATCGCCAACCGCCAACAAGAGGCACGCGGTCGGGGAGCCAGGGCTCGCAGTCAGCCTCCGGCGCGACGCCACCGCTCATACGCACCTCGCTCTGGTTGAGCTGGCGTCACAGCTCCCGCCCCTCCACCGCATACATCCGCCCGCCCATGCACCAGCCCGCCTCCCCGCATGCGGCATGCCCCGCTCACCCCTTGCCCTTGATGTGCCGCAGCCCGCGGCTGATGACGAGCACGTCCGGCCACTGCTCCGCCACCAGGGCGGCGAAGGCGGCGCTGCAATGCACCCGGTCCGCCTCGCTGTTGTGCTCCATGCGCGCCGCCGTGTTCACTGCGCCGCCGCCAAAGGTGCGCCGGGCGTTGCGGACGGGGTCAGAGCTGGCGGTAGAGAAGAGCGTAATGAGCCACCCGTACGCAGTATAGAAGCAAGCGGCCGGCGCGTCGCAGCAGAGGCTTCCCGACTGCTGCACCTTCTAGCATCCCTCCCGCCCATTATTCCCTCCATAAGAACTCACCTGCGTCGCCGAACAGGCAGAAGCGCCTGTTGAGAGTACCCACCACGCTGCCCACCACGGGGCCGCAGTGCAGCCCCACGCGGATGCGCACGCAGCCCAGCTCGGGCCGCTCGGGGTGCACGGGCAGGCTGTTGGCGCCGCGGATGGCGTCGAGCGCAAACTGCGTGATGAGGCGCGCGTGGCAGTCGGGCTGCGGCCAGCGCAGGTTGCCCACCGCCAGGTAGGCGTCGCCCACCGTCTCGACCTGCAATGGGAAGAGGGACGGGTGGATGGTTGGGTGGAGCGGAGAACATGCGAGAGAGCCAGGCGCGGGCGGGGTGATCGTGCTTTTATTAATAAAACATGGAACGGAACAGCTCAAAGAAGGGATGCTCGGACTCCTAACGACTTCAGACTAAGCGGAACAGCGATGGGCCAAGGCCAAAGCGCATGACAAGGATCAACGCAATACCGGCGCGTGCACCCACCCCACCTTGAACAGCTCCAGCGCCTGGCACAGGCCGTCGAACAGCGAGTAGAGGCGGTGCATGAGGTCCATCACCTCGTGGGGCTGAAGCTGGGCGCACAGGTCTGTGTAGCCTACCTGTGTGTGTAGGGGGGTGGGGGGTGGGAGGTGGGGGGCGGGGCAACAGGCGTGCTCGAAACCATGTTACAGAGCAGCACAGCCCGCCTGTGTGGAGGTGGTGCCGCACGGCTCGGCAGGGCGGGCGAGGTTAGGAGGTAGTGGGCGGGGACGATGAGAGTGTTGGTGGGCGGGAGCAGCAGGGGCGCGCTGAGGCAGGGCGGCAGAGGGGGCCGCTTGCCACTGCGCTGAGGGGAGGGTTGTGAGGACTGCCGACCCCACTCACAATGTCCGAGAAGAAGATGGACACGCACTCGTAGCGCTCCGGTTGCACGGTCTCGCCCGCCCGCAGCGCGTTCGCAACCTGCGGGGCACGGAGTGCGGGGGGCGGGGGGCCAGGGCGATCACGCGGTACGTGAGCAAGCTGCGCGGTGACAGCCAGTCCGCTGTACCGTAGCTGCGCCCACGGGGGCAGGGAGGGAGAGAAGAGGTTGCGACGCGTTCTCATTCGAGTAGCTTGTTGCGCATGCGTCCCTTGGAGGCAGGGGTAGAGCGCCCCGCTTGGCGGCGGCACGCGGGGGTTGCAAGCAGCGGGGCGATGGGCGCTGCTTGACATAGGCCGCCATGCGCGGGAGCCAGAGGGCTGACAATGGCGGTGAAACTGCTACTGTCCGCGGTGCGGCCGCAGGGTGCGGCAGCTGCAGGCAGGGCGCCCCGCCGTGGCCGGGAAACCAGCCGGTCCTACCTTGGGCGGGAAGATGTCGTACAGCAGGTCGTCGGCGGCGACCATGTGCCTGGGTTGCAGGGGATGGCAGGGGAGCAGCGCAAGCTATGGGTCTGGAGGCATGCCCCGGAACACTGCAATCCCGCAGAGCCACCTGCCCGCTTGGCTGCGCCGCGCGCCAACCGCCTAACACCGCACACGACTCAAGCGTGCGCCTCTCACTGCCGCACACTGCCGCCGGCATGGATACTGGCACGTGCCCACCCGCCCGTGAGCTACTCGTCAGCGCTCACCCCATGAGCCGCGGCGCGCCAGCGTGCTCCGGCTGCCGATGCGGCGCCAACTCCTCTCCACCCGGTCCGGCCCCGGCGCCGATGTTGCCTTGCAAGACCCGACGCCGGACGCTTCCCCCTGCCTGCAGGCCATGCGGCCCAAGCACCGGCGGCGCGCCGAGCATAAGCGAGCGCCGCCGCGCAGCAGCGGCAGCGGCTCCGCCCATCGCCACGAAGCTGCCCTCTCGTACGCACACCAAGTTTGAAAGCATCGAGTCCCCCCCGCCAAGTGGCGACGACGGCACCGCCCCCAGGACCATGTCCTTGGCGGACTTGGCCCCGGGGCTGGCGGGAGCGGCATGCACCAGGCCGTGCGTCAGAGCCCGGCGCACGGCCCCGCCCAGCTCCGCCAGCACCTCCCCGGCGCGCGGCCGCTGCTGCGGGTCAGGGGCCATGCAGCGGCGGGCCAGCGCCGCCAGCGGCGGGCACACGCCCTCCAGCGCCTCCAGCATCGCGGCGTCCTGCTCTCGCAGCGCGACCTCGTCCACGAACGCCAGCGCCGCCATGGAGCGCTCCCGATAGGCCAGGGCTAGGCCCAGGCCGCCGGAGCCGTGGCGCCGCAAATCGTCGCTGTCGGCCCGGCCCGGCAGCGAGGGAAGCTTGTTGCTGCTGTTGCCGTCCTGAGTGGACACAAACACGTGGCCCAGCAGGCGCCCAAACTCCAGCATGTCCTGCGCCTGGCTTGGGACGTACGGCACGAACGGCATGTACGGCGTAGCCGCCCCCGCCCCGGACGACACCGGCAGCCCGGCGAGGTCGTTGCCGGCGCGAAGGCTAGGCCGCTCGATGTCTGGCATGCCCCCGGCCGTCGCCGGGTCGCACTCGGCACCCCCGCCATCCACCAGCACCACATGCGGCGGCTTGGCCTGCGTGCGCTGCGGAGAGCGCATGTGGCTGACGTTCACGAGCTGCGCTAAACCCCCGCCGCCGCTGGTGGAAACGCAGCGGCTGCGGCCGCTGCGCGCCGGCGGAGGCGGCACCACCGGCACCGATGGCGCCGCCCACGCCGCCCCGGTGCCGGCGCCATACCCTGAGTCGGTGGCGCCCGTTGCAGCGGGGAAAGCGGAGGCTGCCGCGGCGGCCGGGTCGAGGCTGGTGATGCGCAGGAAGATGTGGGGGTTGAAGTTCTTGTCGAGCAGCACCCGCTGGGCGTTGAGCGGCCCCGCGCATACGGGCGGCTCCTGCGCACGTGGGGGAAAGAGGGGCGCGATTGATGGCACAGGGCAACGACCGCGGATTGCACGTACTGCCACAGGCGCTTGCAGATGTTCTTAGAAGGCAGCGAGTCGGGAAGAACGGCGAGACGACAGCTCCGCTGACAAAGGAGGGCTGCCTCCATTGCACACGACAGGCCGGGCCGCCCCCTACGCGATGGCCCCGCTCCCACCCAGTCCTCCTGCCCTCCGGGCAAGTGAGAGGCAACCCTGTTGGCCTTCAAATCCCCAGACCCGCCGCCCTGGGCTGACCTGCGCGTGTAGGTAGGCCAGGCCCTCGGCGACCCCCTCCATGATCGACGCCTTGGTCAGCAGCGGCAGGGGCACTGTCTCGTTGTCCAGGATATTGGCAAGGTTGCCCAGCTCGTACCACTGGGGTGGGGTGGGATGGCGTGGTGTGCACGGAGGCGGGGAGTGGCAGGGAGGGGGGCGGGCGGGAACGGGGGCGGAGGCGGAGGCGAAGGCGGGGACGCCCAAGATCGGCTAGAGACACGAGCCGGCAGCAGCGCGCGCCCCGTAAGCGCATGGCCCCAGTGTAGCCAGGGCCATTTAGATCGCCGAAAGGCTGCGGGCCGTTTGCCCGGAGGTGGAGGAGCCGCCCGGGCTCGCAGCCAAGCCATTGCTGTTACTCGATGCACTCCTTGCCAGCGTTGTCCACGTATTGCATCATGCTGACCACTCCTCAAACCCCGCCCGCCTACCCACCTGGCGCACGATGACGGGCACGGGGGCACCGTTGTCCGTCAGCCCCGGCCACTCCCACACGATGCCGATGACGGGGCAGATGGCAGGGTGGCGCATGCGCAGCAGGCGCCACACCAGCACTGCGAGGGACAGGAAGCGGCCGCAGCAAGTGGAGACACGACCGGACCGCAGACAACACAGTACATCGACACGGGTGGGCGGTGCCCCTGGGCGGACCGCCCCTGCGGCTTCCAAAGGCGGCTGCACAACGCATAGTGGCTTGGCCGATGGCCCTCTCGCTTTTCCCTCCCTGCCCCACGAGGCTCCGTTTTGCCCGGTGCCCCACGCCGTTGCACTTCCGTTCCGGTGCGACCCGCGGTGCAGCCCTTGTACCCGCCGCCGCGACGCACCCATCCGCGGCCTGGCCCTCCCTGCGTGAATGATTGCACGCGAGCGGCACGCACCCGAAATTTGCCGCCGGCTGCGCTTGATGGGCGACAAGGCCAGGGAGGCCTGCGACTTCCCCGAGCGGGGGGTCATCGAGGCATCCAGCGGCTCGGAGGACCGCCGCGTGAAGAGGTCCCGCAAAGACGGCCGCATTTGGGGCGCAATGCAGCTGTGGGGCAGCGGTAACGGTACGGCGTGCTTGCTTTGGAGACCGACTGGAGAAGGCAGTAGGGGGTGCATCGTTAGGCTCCTGGCGGTCCGTGGCAGGAGGCTGTTGCACATGGGGGGCTCCAGGGAGTAGCCTGCACACAGCCATTGCGAAGCGAGTCCCTGTCCCCAGACCAGACGTAGCAAGTAGCGGTCTCACCTCTCGTCAATGGGCACGGCCCCGTTAGCATTTCCCTGCGAGGATGGGGTGGTAACCTCCATGATGAGGATGGCGCTCTAGCGCAACGCAAGGCAGGTACGTCAATAAGTCCATCAAGAGTCGGTCAGTTCGGCCCAACTCGGCCCGCCCCATCACCTCCGCATTACTCCCAGCCACCAGCGGCGCCTGCCCTGTTTCGGGGGCGCCAACGCGGCCCTTGCTCGCCCACGCTCCGTTTTCCACTGCTAACCGGCGCTCTAGCTCCCAGCGCCCCGTACATTCCCTACCCCTTTCAGCCCATGCTTTCACGCGCCGCGTTGTGCCCCGCGCTGCGCCCTGCCCTGCTCTCTTACCGCCTCGAGGTTGAACCGCGATCGCTGATGCTGCAGCGCTGCGGGCAAAGGCGAGGGCGCCTTGCTCCCCGGCCCCATCCAAGAGGTCACCGCTCCCGGCATCAGCGGCGCCAGCAGCTCGGCCGCTACCTCCAGCTTCACGCGGGTGCCTCGGTAGGTGCCCTCGCCCGCCTCGAAGGTGCCATCTGGCTGGCGGAACGGGGGCAAGTCCACCTGTGGCGGGCCGCGGGGCGGTTCTGGGAGACTTGAAAGGGCAGGGGCGAGGGAGGGAGGGAGGGCCGAGGCCGGGAACGGACGGGAGAGCGAGCCGAATGGAGTGCCGCGCACGGTGCGCTGCCGGGGGTAAACAGCGGTAAGGTCGTACATGTGTGACGTCAGCGGCACTCGTCTGAGGTGCGCCTCCGGGGCCTCAGCGGTCAAGTTTTCAAAATCCAACGGTTGCGCTGCCCACCAAAAACGCCTGCCTGCCCTCTTGCACCGCCCCTGCCGTCGTACGACTGCCCTCCTCGATCGGCGGCGAGGCTCGGCCTCCCGCCAGGGCCCGGGCTGCAAGCTCGCAATACGATCTCAAGTACGCCATCATGTACCCCCGCACCCCAATACGGCACACGCGGAACAACCCGTATCTCATGCACACAATCCACATCCCTGCGTCGTGGGCGGCCAAGGCCGGCCGCACCAGGGATCCCTCACGGGCGCACGGACGCACCTGTATGTCCACTGCCTTTACCTCCACCTCGAGCGCGTGCCAGTTGAGGCGCGGGCGCAGCCAGCGGTGTGCCAGCACCATCGCCAGCCCCAGGCAGGCGGCGGCCAGGCAGCAGGCGAGCGTGATGATAACGATACCTGCGGCGCTGCCGGCCCAGGCGCCGCGTGGAGATTGCGGCGCGGGTATGGGCAGCACCAGGCGCGCCTCCGCCAGGTCCAGTGGGACCACCACCTGTAGTCGATCGCCCATCACCTGCGGTGAGGAGATGGGCGTGGGAGGGAGGCGAAGGGCGTGGGCGTGTGTGCGGGGTCTATGGGGCGCCGCCAGCTGGGGCGCCCAAACCTTATCCGGACCTGGGCCATATGAGCTGTTGCGTTGTGCGAATGACAGCAGCCCATTGCGCAAATGACGACAGCCCAGCACTGCCCGCAGCATCCCACACAGTCCCCTCACCCGGCTTCCCAACCTTCCCCGCCACATACCTGCGCCACGATCGTGGGGTGGTAGATGTTCTGCCTGTAGGCATTGAACCCCACGGGCCCGAAGAAGGTGTCCAGCCGGATCAGCGCCAGCACATCGCGCAGCAGCTCCTGCCCCGTCTCGGAGCGGAACAGGATGTTGCGCGACTGCCCGGCGCACGCCAGCACGCCCGCCTGCCACATGAAGGCATCGCCCGGATCCGCCCCCGCCGGGAGGCTCACGTTGCACAGACTGACGGCTTGCGTCAGCGCCGTCTTCAGCACGTGGCCGGTGGCGGCGGCGGCGGCGGCGAAGTACGAGGGCTCGAGGCTGGTGGCCGCCTGAAAGGCGGCCGCGAACTCTTCCGCAGTGCCAAACGCAGGGTCGGCGAACGGCAGGCTGCGCGACCACTGCATGGTGGTCAGGGCGAACTCGGCCGCTTCGCCCTGGGGCCAGGCAGGGGCGGTGCGGGTAAGGGGCAGAATCGGGGGGAGGGGCTCGAAAACGTATAGTCGATGAGGATGGGCTGGCATCCAGCAGCATTCTCCCGTGGCAGGCGGGGGCGTGTATTCACACAATGGCGCATGGACATGCCCCACAATCAAACGGAGCGTTACGCATACGCGTGGGGTAGAGCCGGGATTATGTGGACAAGCGCGTGGCCACAGAACCACCATTGACGGCATCGGGTAAACCAAAGGCCCTGGGGACCTGGACCTTCCTAAGACGGGGCCCTGCCAGCGTTTGACCAACATCACCAGCACCAAGGCGACCACCACGAGTTGCTACGTCTCCCTCCCCAGCCCCTTTGACCGGACTCCACAGATCTTGCCAAGCGCCTCGCGCATTGGCGTGCACATCACCGGCTCGATGCACCACCCTCCCGGCTGCACCAACCCACCAGGTGCTCCCGCAGCTCTGTCACGTTGCCATAGGAAACCAGCCACAGGGCCGACAGCCGGTGGCCCATGTCCGCCAGCCGCCGCACCAGCTGCGCCGAGGCGGCCGGCTCGTCGCAAGCCAGCAGCGCGTCGGCGCCCGCCTTGTGGACGCGAGAGGCTGCGACCGTGCCACAGCGATGGCGGCCAGGAGGGAAGCGTCGGAGAGGGAAGGTTTAGGGCAGGGAAGGGGCGGCGGACAAGGGGCGCAGGTTACTCTGTCTCTGCGAAATGCTTTTTCGCGTCGCCTCACGGAGCCGTGCCGATAAGAAGGCTGTGTTGCAGTGACAGAAGAGCATGGTCGGGACGGGATGGGGCGGGATCAGAAGTGGAGATTGAATTGGCTTCGCTCGCTCCAGCAGCGGCAGTAGCAGTAAATTGGCGGGCCCCGGGAGGGCCCGCCACGCTGCCGCACAGCCGCGCCGTTTCGACGCCGGTGCGTACGTCGCGGCACCATTAGCACCGCCCATCCCGCCCACGGTGACCATCCCGGGAGCCCTCGTGGCCGCCTCACCCAAACTCCGTGCCGCGCCGCCCTGCCGGGAACACGGCGGCCCGTCCCGTCCCGCGCCCTCCCGCCGCAACGGCCACCAGCCCCCTCACCCGCATCGTCCCAGAAACCCGCCGTCGCCGCCTCCGCAGCCGTGTAGTTTATCACCGCCACCACCCCAAAGCCGGGGCGCAGCTTGGCCAGCGTGGGCACCTGCCGCACGGCGCCGGCGCATAGCTGCAGGTGCAGCGCTGAGTTGCTGGTGCCCACCACCGCCAGCCGGTTGATGCCGCTGAACGCCATCGTCCGCACCAGGGTGTCAGTGTAGGTGGAGGCTGGGGAGAAGAGCCCAAACACCAGCGGCAGGTCCAGCACGTACACCGAGTCCCGGGCCGTGCAGCAATGGAGGAGGATGCGCGACGCGGCGTCGGACTGCAGCGCGTCCTCCATCGCGTTGATGCCGTTGCCGCCCAGCAGCACATGAACGGGTAGGTGGCCCGGGTCGCCCGTGACAGGATCTGTGGTGGCCACGGGGAAGGTGAAGGGGCGGGGAAGGGGCATCACGCAGCACTGAAGGGAGAGGGGGGGGTTACAAGCGCCGATTATGGAGCTCCGCAGGGCCAGGCGGCAAGCGGCTCAGCTACCCAGAGGTGGAGGGTACCTGGGGAAGATCCCTGTGTGAGGGAGGTCATGGCGCGCGCCCGGTCGGGCTCGGTGCAGTTGTGGGTCACCAGACGGTACTGCATGCGTAGCCGGAAGCGGGCGCCCGTGGCGTCGAGCAGCTCAGCAGGGGGCTGGCGGGACAGCCAGTCGAAGAAGTATGAGTAACCGAGGGCTGTCTGGTGGAAGAGGGGCGCGCAGGGGCCTGAAGGAGGGGAGTGGGCAGGACGGACCAGGGAAAATGTGGTCGATACTGGGGCAGGAGTTGAGGAGGAAGGCGGGCAGTCCTCAAGCGGGTGGGAGAGAAGGATCACGGCAACGGAGGGCGATTAGTTTGACGGCGCGAAGCGCTTGCGACTGGCTGCAGCTGCCGCGGGCCAACGGACGAGATGTGGGGAAAACGAGGGGGGACGCGGGGTGTTCCACCTACCCTCGGAGCCAATGGACGCGCCGACGCGAACGACCAGCTCTGTGGGGCTGGCGGCTGCGCGGCATAAAATGCAGAGCAACAGGAGCGGCGCCCAGCCACGCGGCGACATTGGGTGGTGGCTCCAGCCAACTTTGCAGCTGGTTCCAGCTACTTCGCCGCCTTCCACGAATCAATTTGCATGGTTTTTAAGCGTACTTAGGAGGGTAGCTTCTGGCTGAAATGCCATAGGAGGTCTTTCGAGTTAGGTTGACGACTATACAGCCGAAGCCATGAGAGGCTTGAGACTGGCCTATTAAGCATCATGAAATGCTAGGGCACCAAGTTGTCTACAGGCGGATTGAGCACACGCAGCTGAGCGTCCAGACTTCTTATGTGGTTTGCACAAATTCATCTAGGCCGCTTATGTGCGAAGCTTGATTGTTCTTGCCACACCCCACACGCTACGCCATAGCAAACGCGTCATCAGCACGTATTGCCGTGTTTTCGGTTATCAAGTCGTGTCAGACGGTTCGTCTCTTCGTCGGGCCTCTACCTACTACTGGATTCAATACGTATGGGAATTATTGTCTTTGCGATTTCAGGCGCTTCATGTGTGAAGCCAAACAGCACCAGAGCACGCTCATGAGGGGACACGGGGCACGGGTAGACGGGTAGAATGGTAGACGATGTGGCCCAGATGAATTGAGACGTGGACGCCGCCTCCCGTTACCCTCAGCGCTCCGACCAGGCGGCACGAGGCGGCAGGGCAAGTCGAACGGCAATCCTAAAAAGCCAGGTTGCGGGTTCTGAGCCCTACGGCTAACCAGAATTCTTAAGGGTGTTTTCCCCTCTCTGCTATGGCCACTGCTATGGCGGGTCGGGAGCCAATCGGCTCGTGTGGCCTGCAACCCCTCTCTGGGGGAGCCTGTAATCTGTAATCTGTATATACGGCGCAAAGCCTACGCCGGTACGTTCCTGGGCTGGCTAAGCAGAGGATACGCCGGCAGGCACCTCTGATGCAGGTGCACACACTTCCGGGCTAACATCACCCCTTCGACTGCCTCTGGAGCTGGGTCCTACAACGACACCATCATTTTCGCTCTTACGCTCGTCGTATGCGTTTGTGGGCGGAGCCCCCGCCGCGAAGCGGCTTTGGGGGGCCGGAGCCCCCTGGGATTGGTATGGTCCGTCCGTCTGCACCAAACTCCATCCTACGCATAATCAATTAGTGCAGTCTCGTATTAATAGTATTCCTTATATGTTTGTAGAATTTCATGGCCGTTGGTTAGCATTTGACGATGGTCAACGCGTCCATTGGCTGGTCAGCTTGGGAAAGCTGCCTCACCCAAACAACACCAACTGCACCGAAAAAAGCCATGATCATACCGTGAGATATGCACATACCACTGCTAGACGCCCGGTCTCTGAGTTCCTTGCTGGCGCTCACAGTCCTCGCAACCATGTCAACCATGGACACGGTCACGACTCAACCCGCCACAAGCCAAGCGGGGCTTCTCTAATGAACCTTGGTGCCCGCTTGCAGACAAACACTAGGGTTCATGACGGGTTGACACGATTATGCCTCTCTGTCTCGCTCCCCTACCCCTTATTAGGGCCATAGGGCGGGTGCGTGCGGGCTGCCCATGCATCCGTTGCGGTACACATATACGTTCCACCCTTTATGACCTAAATCCCCGGTACGGTCTCACGGGGCTCCGCCCTTTTCCATGCTTCAAGGAAGCTTTTCCCCTACTTGTCCTTTTCAACACTTCCGGGGAGACAGCTCAATAAGAACGATGCGCCAGTGCGCAACCCAAGCGCATACACACATAAACGGAGGGCGTAGTAACTGAAGGCACTTCTCGGTAAAAAGCACACGTAAGCAAGGTCTTGAAACCAGCATCATCCGGAGGGGCACGTACAAGAACCGTGTCGCATCTCCAACGCCATCCTACGCCGCGGCGGGCTGGGCACACGACCGGTCTGGTAATAGCCATTAACCGCTGAGCGCCGTCGGACCGGTGGCCATGACAACAACACTGCCGAGCAACTCCGGCAACTAGCAGTCCATCAGGTTTAGTCCAACAAACCGGGTAAGCTGGTACGCCGTTCATTTGGGCGGGGGGCGGGAGGAACGTCACCTGACTTGCTTACCCGCCCGCCCTACTGGAAAAGTCGCGCCTTCGGGTGTGTATGACCGTCGAGACGAGCTTTCTTCGCAGACTTTTCTCTTTGTTCCTAGACACACGCACGTCTGTGCACACCTGGGTTGAATGGGCATGTTCCGTGCATGGCAGCGGGTAAAAGCAGCCAATGACCGGAGCGGGCTAGGGCGCCCATCTGCCGCTCCCGGAGGCGCGTGCCCACCTGCGTGCACTGTTGCTGCCGCGTCGGCGGCGGAGCTGCGACGCTGAAGGGCGGCACGGCAGCGGATGCGACGGACGGCTCCATGTCCGCCTGGGCAGGCTGCGCAGCTCACCCAGAGTTTCGTATTCGTTTGATGTACATGTTCGTTTCACGGTCATCAGACACGTGTGTATATGCGTGTGTTGTCCGGTGTACGGCGCTGTTGTGATTGTCGTGCAGATTCCAGTTTGGCACACTTCCCGCTCTCGATGATGGTTTTCCCGCTTTGGCATTGAGTCCCGAGGTGCCCGGTGAGTGAACCAGCGCCCGGTTTCTGCCCAACTCAGGTCAGTGGGGTACCATTCCTGCCTGCGTTTTGGGCGCTCCCGCCTGTTACATACCTAGTAGGCTTGGCTGTTGCCCCGACTGACTCATGTGCAGCTACAAATTCTGGATTGTGGACACGTGTGGACCGCGGACTGGGGTCGGACAGGGCTGGGTGGGCATAGGCTTCATTGGATGGACACAAGCCACAGATCCTGGTACCTTACATCCCACGCCATGGAATGCTGGCTCCCGACGAGAGACCGTGTGTGGCCTTCTTGCAAACCCGTGTGTGGGTATTTGCACAAAATGTCGCATGCCCCTCGCGGCACATGCCACTTTAACAAGCCCTCTTCTCTGGCGCTATCGCATAGGTCAGCGAGAACGGCGCTGATTCGCGCCACCCGAAAATCAATGTAGGTCAGCGCAGTCAAACGCGGTCATGACGTCAGTGAGCGCATATACGCGCATCCCACGCATAGGAGTCGCAAGCCAAGACGGTACGTGTTAAACACGAATGCAGTTCATCAGTACTGTCAAGATGGGCCGAGTCGCGCTGATCGGTGCCCGCAATGGAAAGCAGTGCATACAAAAAAAGAATGTGCAGAGACCGCCAGCTTGACAGGGGGCACTGAGCAGTGCGCAAGGCCGTTGTGCCCAGACCACCGCACCGCACACCACGCCGCACAGTTACGCAGCCTCGCACAGCCGCACACGCACTCCTGCAGTCCACGGCGGCTGCGGCAACAGTATTCCTGTGCCGCCAGTGGTGGCTTCCTACCCTCTCAGTTCAATCCCCAGATAAGCGCCAGGCGCTGCTGCAGCACCGCAGCCCCCTCCCCGCCGCCGCTCTCTTAACTAGGCAAGCACACCGGCGGCAACCCGGCCAGTGCCCGCTCCTCTCGTGGAAGCCCCCGAGTGGGTTCCGCCAGCACCATGCTCACCGCCACGCAATTAGTGCTGAGGGGGGTAGAAGGCCTTCCACCACCCTGAAGACGAGAGCGGAAGGGTCGCCGAGGGAGCAATTAGTCAGAACGTGCTGAACTGAACGACCTCCCCAGGACAGGGAGACAAGGGCGCTTCAAGCGAGCAGGGTATCTGAGCATGCAGCCACGCATGCAGGGCATGTACGGGCTGCCCTACAGCGTTGTCCCTACACTTGCACTACCTGACATGCTCAAGCCCTAGCTCCGTTTGAAGTCATGCCCTTTACAACTGTCCACGACATCCTCCACGATAGATCATCTGCATCTCCAGATCTCCTATTATCCGTTGCCTGTTACCCTGCGGCCCACTGACTCACCAGGGGTGTAGCGGGCATAGGGCGCAGTCCACTTGGCGGGGGCCGGGAAATCCGGGACCTCACCGCCGGCGGCCAGCACCTCGGCATCGCTCAGGTCCTTGAGGTCGATCTTCAGCACGCGGTCAATGCGGAGCTTCATGAACCTACAGGGAAAAGGCCACGGGGAGCAGTGGGGGGAGATTCAGCACGGCCAGTGTGCGCATACGCGCCGCACGCAAGCAGTCCGAGGCAAGGAGCCAGAGCGAGGTGGATCCCGAGGACAGGCGCCAATCAGTCCCATAACGAAAGCGGATGAACCCATTGAGAGGACACCGACCAAAAGGAATGGGGCTGGCCTGGGTAACGTCGGGAAGGGGCGACACGCCGGGTGCGATCCTAGATCTACGAGTGTCCAAGCAATGCATACAATATCTGCTACAGAAAGAACTAGGTAGATCTAGAAGGGCAGCCCAGGCGCGAAATGGGCCGACAAACCATGACCTGAGAGCGTGACAACCGGATCTTCGCCCCAAAACGCGAACACAGCAGCACAATACACTCACGTAATCCAGGTCTTGTCAGTGGAGACCAGCGCGACGCAGGGGCGCTTGACCTGCTTGCCCAGCTCAGGGAACTTAGCGTCCAGCCACTTGGGATCCGCCACAAGGTAGAAGTCAGTATCGCGGTTCTGCTCCTTGTAGAAGCGGACGCGCTCACGGAGCTGCTCAGCAATCGACTCGTTCTGGGGATCGTTGAAGAAGAAGTCGCTGTTGCACACCAGAGCCGACCACTCCTGCGTATCCATGTAGGGTTAAGCGAATTGGAAGTGAAAGGCAGGGACACGGCTTCGATGACTCGCCTTGGTGGCCTTCGGCGCCTCCGCGGTGGCAGCGCGCGAGGCAACGTTGCGCGACGACACCGGGCGAACTGCGGTGAACGCGCGAGCAGCGGGGCGGCGGCTCACGGCCGAGCCGGAGGTAGCGGGGGTCATGCGCAGAGCCATTTCGCAAAGTGCAGGCACCTTAGTACAACTAACGTGTAAGTATCGGCTCAAGGCGAATACATGAAAGGTCGCTGAGCGGCATTAAGTAGTTAATCGAGATTAACTGATTCCTCGCTCCAAAATCTGCAGTTGTACCCGGTACAGTTGGTACATTACAGGCGAATGGTACGCTCCGGTGTGCACGTACGCCCTACACTCGCAGTGTAGAAGGGGCATACCCAAAAATGTCCCGTTGTCCCCAGTGAAGGCCTTGTCGCTCGATGAACACGCCGCCACCTTCAGCGGCGTACCCGGACGCCTTACTGGGCCTCGGTGCAGAAGTAAAGGACTATGCAACGCCTTAGCCATCCCCGAGGACTCGCGCCCCTTGTCGCTTCGTCTTCGCCTCGGGGATACAAGCGCACTGATGATGCGCACAACCATTACGCCAAGATGCAATCCCCTGTTCTTATGATCGCCAAGTTCAGCCTCAGCTCCTAGCCTGACCTCCCAAAAAGGCGACGGAACATGCGCCCTAGCACATGTCCAACACCCGCCATCCGCCCAACGACAAACGATTCCAGGCGTTTAGACTCGCCAGCTCGACAAGCCATACGCCACAACCTCCCAGGCCCTCTTGGCCTCGTCCCCCTAGGGTCCTCGTAGCACCTGCCCCAGCCCACGCGCGCCGCTTCACTCACGCTACTTGCATTATCCACAATCTCCTTCATACCCAAATCCTCCCACTAGTTACCCCGTGGTACTCTTCCATTAGTAGCCCCGCGCAAAGTCGTCCAACAGCGCCTGGTACGACGCGTTCTCGTCCCGCGTTGCCGCCTGCTTGCCGACCGCCCCCGCCGCGGGCGCCTTCATCCTGGGCACCTCCACCCCAAGCAGCCCCGCCAGCTGGTCGCGTGCCGCCTTGGCCGCGTCCAGGTCGCCATCCCACCCGGTCAACAGCAGCTGGTCGCACGCCGCCTCGGCCACAGACTCAAGTGGAGGCGGAGGCGGCGCAGCGCTGCCCTTGGTGGTGGACGTGGCGGCAGGTGGTTCCAGGGAGGTATCCAGAGCCAGTAGCTGAAGGTAGAGCTGCTCGGCGGAGTGACGGCGGACCTGGGGCCGGAGCGCGGTGGCGGGGACATAGCAGGGCATGTTTGGGGCGGGTGGAGGCAGATCTGGCCAATCATCTGGCACCCTTCAAACCGAAAGCATCGCAACTACCGGTAGCGGCGTGATGGGGTTTAGGGAGGGAATGCGGCCGGCCCAGCTCGGCAACATGGCCCACACACGCCCTCCACCCTCCATCCAAGCGCTCAGCGAGGCATTTGCCGCAGTGATGAGCAATACTGCAGGTGGCAGCTCCCCGCCGCTCCCCCGCCTCTTTCAGAGCGAGTGCTCGCGAGGACACCGTTACGAGATCCATTGGTGGGGGCATCCGCCGGGCGGGCCGGGCGACCCCCTTGTGCGCCCTGCACCCCCGTCCCCCACTTTCCGCCACCAAGGAACCCCCCCACCTTCGGGTATCTGCTCGATAGCAGCACCAGCAGCCCCTGCAGCGCCGACGTGCGGCAGTGCCCCGGCGGCGCCACAAGCGCGCATAGCAGCGAGGCCGCCTCCATCAGCCGCCCCACGTCGCTGCAGCCGCGCGTCTCCGCCCGCCCGCACTCCACCAAGTGGTCCACCCAGCGGGACGGGCCACACGGCGGAGGCGCCGGAGGAACTGCTGTCGCGGCAGCCGCGTCCGCCGGCGGCAGCGCGCCCCTCGCCGCCTGTAGCGGCGGCGGGCGTGGCAGTAGCACATCTGCCGCCCCTGGCGCCTTGGTGAGCAGCAGCAGCGCCGTGCGCAGCAGCGGGGTGGCCATGCGGGAGGACTTGGCGTGGCGGGACCACACGTCCAGGAGGCTGCCCGCCACAGCACTCAGCAGCGACTGACGGCCGCTGCCCGACGCAACGGCCCCATCCTCAGCAGCTGCCGGGGCCGGGGGCGGCGCCGCCGCCACCGCATCCAGCAACGCTTGCGACGCTGCCTTGGACAGAGAGGCGTCCACGCCGCCGATGCTGGCCACAAGGCCCTCGAGCAACGGTTCCGTGTACGGCGGAGCGGCCAGGAGCCGTACGGCGATGATCTGGAGGGCCTCCAGGGAGGCTGCGGCGCCGCCGGCGTCGGCTGCTGCGCTCGCGGCCTCTGCGGCTGCCGCCACGGCGTCGGCGGCGGGTACGAGCGGTCGCAGCTGGGTTGAGGCCAGCAGCTCCCGCAGGTGGCGAAGCGCCGCCTCGCGCAGCCGCGCGATGCGCTCCACAGCCTGTCGCAGCAGCAGCCCCACGCAGCGGCCAGCCAGGTCTGTGGACCGACAGGGGGGTCATGCATTTGTGTGTGTTTTCTGTATGCTCTAAAAGATCTATGCGTGACAGTGTGAGATAGGCAGGCATGCAGATTGGGTGAGTATGTGTGTGTTATGTATGCGTGACAGAGTGCTCAAGACAGGTCTACAAAGAGTTGGTGTATGTGCACTACACAGATGCACACGGCGTGCTTCAGATAAGAGCTGGGCACAGGTAGGCAGCAAGCAACCTAGCCGGCAGCCCATCGACCCTCGGAACCGTGGATTTGTGTCCGCATGTGCGTCTGTGTTGAAAAGGAACAACGCATACGACGAGCGTAAGCGCGAACGTGATGATGTCGTGTGCGTCTGTGTGTGTTTTGGAAGAGGTGGCGATGGCGACAGAAGGATGGGCGCACGTAAGAGCGGTGGAGGCGGGGCAGCCGTGGGACGTATCAGCAGCATGGAGGCGAGCGTGCACCGGGGATGGGACTCCAGCGGCGACCAGAGGCGTGCCAAGCTGGCCCACCCAGAAGCCACCCAGAAGCCAGCCTCACCCGTCAGCTCCCGCCGCTGCGCCTCGCCAGGTCCCTCCCTGGAGGCCCGGCCTGTCCCTCCGCCTCCGCCTCCGCAGCAGCGCGGCAGCAGCGCCAGCGCGCCGGCCAGCACACCCATGGCTGCTTCGCGCACCCAGCTGCCCACGTCACCCCGGTTGTCGGTGGTGTAGTCCTCCAGGGAGGAGCCAAGGCTGGGGAGAACCTTTGATGGAGTCAAAGGGGGAGGGATGAGTCGGAAAGGATAAGGCGGATGCGGACACGGAGGAAAAGGGTGCCTCATGACAATGGTGGGAGCTGACGGACACGGACGCATCGACCACACGCAGGCGCCGGACGGTGGAGTGCGTGACGCATATATGTCCGTGACAGTGCCCATCCCCCACACGCATGTGATGGTCGCGCGGGCCAGTTGATGTTGATAGGTTGCTGGCTGGCTGGGTTACCGTTACCTACCACGTCTGAAGCACGCCGTTCGCGTTCCCCACAACACGGAGGCGTGGCTGTGGTGAGCGGCCCCCAGGCCCTCCCCGCTCCCACCAGAGGCCTAGAGCATCACGGCCACCTCCCCCCCCCCCCGCGCCGCACCGCACCTCACCTTGTCCCGCAGCACGTCAGCCGCCTCCGGGCACGGCCCCGGCGCACCGTCGTCTCGGGTGCCGTACACCGTCAGGACAAGCAGACCTGCGTGGGGCCGGGGATCCCGTCGGTGAGGTGGTCGGTCCGTACACCCCCGTACACCCCATGACGACATCGGACGTCTTGACGAGCGCATGTCCGCGCCTGCACCGCCCCCGCCCTGCGCCCTAGGAGGACCTCCATCGCCCTACCCGCCAGCCAGCGACACCTCGCCCCACCACTCTTCCATACGCAAACCTCCCTCCGTCTCCCGCCTGCCGCCTTCCCAGCCACCGCCACAGGCCCCGATTGCTCCCTGACGTCATCCACTGGCCACCCGCCGTCCCCTATTCTGACCCAGCTCACCCAGCGCCCGGGTGCAGCTGACCCGGCTCTCCACGTCCCGCTGCTCAGGGTCCTCCTCGGGCACGCAGCCGTCCACCAGCGCATCCACGGCCTGCGGGCGAGCGGGCGGGCGGGCGAGGGAGGAGCCGACAATGAGCTAGAAACTCGAGTGCGTGTTGCGCTGATGCTTATCCTTCGCATCCTCCTCCCTAGCCACCTAGGGGCGGCAACACGTTCCAAAGCCCGCCCCCTCCCTTCCCCCAGCTGTCTCCCCACTCTCCACTACCACGCAAGCCGGCCCTCTCCCGCAAGTGCCCGCCTCCCCTGCCCTCACCTCCTCCAGCACCGGCAGCAACAGCGGCGCGGGCAGCGACCCCAGCGCCATGCTGTACCCCCTCCGCACCGCCACGTTGGGGTCGTGCAGGCGGGCCAGGTAGGGCTCCAGGTAGCGCGTGCGGAAGGACGCGGACGCGCGGGCGTCGGGGACCAGGTAGGCGCTGGGGGCGGGGGCGGGGCCGGGGGGGGGGAGAGCGGGGGTTCATAGGGGTGGCAGGCGTTTCTCGGAACAGCAGCCGGAGGCGCATACGTCAAGGGCCGAGTCGCGAAAGGTTTACAGCGCGTCCCCCCCCCCCGTTCAGCACCGCCGGCCTAACCCCGCGCCGCTCACCGGGCGTACGCGCGCACCGCCGAGATCGCCCCCGCCTGGATGTACTGCTGCGGGTGGCGCAAGTTCTCGTCCAGGGCCTGGAGGGAAGGGCGGGGAGGGGAGGGAGGGCGAGGGCGCGACAGAGCGGGGCGTTGGAACTGAGCGCACCGCCCGCTGCAGGCGATGCCCATCCGGCCGCGCACCCGGCAACATAGTCCGAAAGGAAGCTGGTCGATAACAGCACCTGGCCCCCCCTCCCCTCCCCGGGGTGACACGGATGCGCAACGCGAGCGCACTCTCTTCGCCCCTGGGCCCTACCGCCCCTCCGGCCCACCTCGCTGCCCCCCGGGGGGCCCACCTCGGCCTCACCTCGAGCACCTTGGCGTGCTGCGCCGCGCTGAGCTCCAGCCGCACCGCTGCGCACCCCTCCACCAGGCGCCCCACCGCCTCGCGCATCACCTCGCCGCCCTTGCCCCGGTACAGCCGCGCCTTGTCAATGGCCGGGACCAGGTGGGCCACCGACGCGGCGCGCTCGGCCGACAGCGGCCAGCAGCAGTCGGATGCGGCGGCGGCTGAGGGGGAGGAGGAGGGGGAGGCGCCCGGGCAGGCGGCGCCAGCAGAGGTGGAGGCAGGAGAGGAGGCGTCGGCGGCGGCCGCCAGTGCGGGCAGCAGCTCCGCCACCATCACAACTGCGCCATGGCGCACCTGGCGGAATGCGGGTGGGGCGGGGCGGTCGGGTGCGGGGTGCAAGGGGATTACCGTAAGAGGGGCAGGTGGTGCAGATGTCCTGGGTGGCGGCGATGACCGGACCGCTGCCCCCTGCCCACAACCCCCGCCCCGCCCCGGCCCCCACCTCCAGCTGCTCGTCCAGGCATGCGGACAGCAGCTCGTCCAGTGCTTCCCCCGCCAGCCAGGCCCCGCAGTGGGGGGCCAGCGCCGCCGCCCCCCTGGCGGCCAGCAGCCGCAGCGGCTTGTCCCAGTGGCGCGCCTTGACGCGGACCAGGTGGGCGGCCAGATGCATGCGGTACTCGGGGCCCAGGGCCGCCACCGCCGGGGCCACGCGCAGGTACGCCTGTGCGTGGGGGCGGGGGCGGGGCCGGGGGCGGCGGAGGTGCCGCGTACACGGGGGGCTACTTTAGCACAAATGCTCAGTGAAAGTGCCGCGGCGGTTCAGGCTCGGCGGACGGAGCACCGCAAAGGCAGGTGGGCAAGGGGACGCGGTCGGGGCGCCACTGCGTGCCCGTCCCCTCCGCGACCTGCGTGATTCCTCCTCTCCCCCGCCGCTCGCAGCCCACAGCCCGCGCCCACCTGCTGCATGATGCCGACCGAGAAGTAGTCGGCGATGGTCAGCAGCGGGATGCCGTGCGGGAAGTTGCCCAGCCGGCCAACCGCCTCCTGGAACGCCGCAGCGGCGGCGCGTCTGCGGCACGTGCAGGAGGGAGCGCGGCAGACGGGTGGGCGCCGTAGGAAAGAGACACCGTTGCAGATTGTGCGGATGCCGCCCGGCCGCAGCCGAACCCGTCAAGCCCGGCGTAAGGGAGCCTTGCCGTTGTCACACATTTCATACAAGTATATACGGTACTCCACCCCTCTGCCCCCGCACCCGCACCTGCAGTTGACTTCCCGGTCGTAGCAGGCGATTGTGAGCAGCGAGGAGGCGAGCAGCGTGACGCAGTCCTCAAGCAGCTGCCGGGGGGGGGGAGGGGACAGTAAAGAGTGCAGGGGAGGTCAAGCTGGGGAAGCGGGGTGCGGGCCGTAGGCGGGCGGAGCCGTCAACGTGAACCGGAAGGCCCCGACGAACCCAACATAGCCCGATCGTTGTCATTCTCATCTTGCGGCTTTTGATTTGCTCTGCATCCCAAGTAGCCACGCCTCAGCCAACCCACCGCTATGTGCGCCCGCCCGACAGACCGGCCGCGCTGGCCCCCACCTGCGGGTCGTACGCCCGCGCGAAGGCCCAGCACACGTAGGCCGCTGCGTCGCGCACGTGCGCCCCGATGCTGTGCGGCCCGCGGCGCACGTCGTAGTGCAGCGCGGCGCGCACCAGCGGCATCAGGCCCGGCAGCCGCTCCGGCAGCAGCAGCCCGCGGCGGGCCAGCTCCGCCAGCGCCAGGCAGCCGCCGTGCCAGGACGTGTCGCTCTCTGCGGGCAGGCAGGCGGACGCCGGACGGGCAGGGGTCGATGGGGGGTTTGTGCGGACAGGCGGGGAGTATGAGCGGCTGTTGATGCTTGGTGAGCAACGGTGTTGCAGTACTGGGTAGGCTGCGGGCTAGCACTGGTGGGCAGAGGGTGCGGGGACACAGGCGCACAGTGGTGCGGACAGCAGCATGAGAAGCCAAGCGCGTTGTTCGCACCCCGTCTGTAACTACCTGACAAGGCGGTCGCCACTGCTGCACTCCATCCACACGCGTGTTTCGCTTGCCTAGCGTGACCCCACCACCCGCGGGGGCTCACAGCACTCCTCGCCGCCGTCATCTCCATATCCGCATTCCATCCCGCCCCGCCCCGCCCCATCGCGCTCCGCCCCGCTCCGTTCCGCCGACCGACCCGTGGGTCCGAACAGCTGCACGACAGACTCCACCACCTCGTCCCCGAGCTCGCGTGGCAGGCAGCCCGTGACTCGGCCCACGCCCTTGGCGCCGCTCCAGCGCACCACCGTGTCCTTGTCGCGCAGCGCCCACAGCAGCGCCTCCACCACCTCCTCGATCTCGGCCACGATTTCAATCTCGTCGCCATCCTCCTCCCCCTCACCGCCCCCATCGCCAGCAGCGCCGTCCGCCGCTGCTGCGGCTCCGAGCTGCGAGGGTGCAGCAGCAGCTGTGCGTAGGGAGGGCATGGGGTAAAGGCGCGGCGGGCAGCCGAGTCACAGGCATGAGAAAGAGCAAGACGCCGGCGGACGCCTCTTGCAATCCCGTGGCGTGAAAACTGGTATGGAGCGCATACGGCCCCAGTCCCCAGTTTTCAACTGACCCTACTCCCTAGTTCTTTACATGAACCTTGGGATACCTTTACTAGCTCTTCCATCCACCCACCCCTTGGCCCCTCGTTCCCATGACGCTCCAGCCTCACCCCCCAGCGTCACGTCCAGGCTGGCACCGCCGCGCACGTATCGCCACGGGGCGGCCCGCGGCGCAAGGAAGGTGAGACCGATGCGGGTGACCAGCTTGACGGACAGCTTGCGCGCCAGCGCGTGCGCGCCCAGGTCGCAACCGGGCGGCGGGGCGGCGGCCAGGCGCTGCGCCAGCGCCCAGGCGCGCGAGGCAAAGGGCAGCAGGCGGTCGCGCTGGCCCACCTTGAAGGCGCAGCACAGCGCCTGCATGACGCCTGGGGACGGGAAGGTAAGAGGAGGCAGGGTTAGAAGCAGGGGGAGCAAGATGCGATGGAGCGTGTAGCCCAGCCCAGTGTTGCCGTCCCCTTACCTTGCCCTGCGTCACCATATCTCACCCGTAAACAACTGGGGCAGAGTTCCGGTCCCGCTGCCACATCCCCGCCCCATATCCCGTCTTCCCTACGCACGCCCACGCTGCCGCTCCAGCCCCTGCAGCATCAGCCCCCGACGCCACAACCGCAACCCACACGAACACTGGTGAGGACCCGCGCCCGCAGGCTTCCCCATTCCGCAGCAGCGCCGCCCTCCCACCTGCCACCCCACCTCCAGCTGCCAACCTCTTAGATCCCCGCTCCCGCTCCCTGCCACCTATCCACCCACCCGGCAGCAGGAAGGGCGCCCTCAGGGGGTCCACCGCCGCCAGCGCCCCAGGCACCCAGTCCAGGAACTCGGCCATGGCCGCCCCCATGTCGGGCCGCGTCAGCAGGCGGCCCAGGACCACCCCCGACATCTCGCGCACGCCGCCTGTGGGGCAGCGTGATGGAGGCCACTGAGGGGCGGTGTGAGCGGGGACATAGCACATACAGCTTGCGCTGAGGGCGTGCAAACGAGGACGCGTGCCCAAGCCACGTTGCCACGTTGCCGCGCAGGGGATTTGGCCAGGAGCATGTGCGAGCGCGCACATCGGGTGCAGTGTCCCGTTCCATGCGCGCAGACTCGGCGGCTCACCTGGGTGGTGCAGGTAGTCCCTGCACAGCACCAGGATGCGGCCCACCAGGGGGGTGTACGGCGCGGACCTGAGGGGCAGAGCGCGCAACGCGAAGGGCGGTGATGCTTAGTCGGAATGACGACGATAGCGGCGCCCCATTCATGTGAGCCTCTTCGGGGATGGCGCACATATTTCACTGGTGCACATCACTACTGGGCAAGCAGCCTAGGCCCGGGCGGCACGACGCACAGGCCCTTCGACCATACATTGAGCGCGCGAAGAAAGCGCCACCTCTCCCTGGCACTACGCCCGCCGTGCGCGTACTCTGCTGCACCGCCACAGCCTGGGGTGCCCCGGTCCGCAGCACACGCGCAGCGCTGCCCGTGCGGTTGCTCATATGGATGGGCACCGCCCGGGCATCGGCATAGGGCGGGGGATCCCCTCCACCCGTCCCCGCCTCATTCGCCGAGCGCCACCAGCCCGCCCCGCCCCACCCGCTGCCCTAAGCGCGTGCACGCACCCGCTAACGGCGCCCAACGCCGCGCTGTCCACGGTCGCCAGATCGAAGGGGATCAGAATCAAGATCGATAGCCACAGGAGCAGCATAGTCTGCGCCTCCCAAATGGCGATCCCCTCCTCGCTGTCCTTGGGCTGCTGCCCCTTGACCAGCTCCAGTATGTCCAGCACACGCTCCAAGTCGGCAGCCTCATGGGGAAAGAACCTGACAACGGTTTTATAGCCGCGCACCACCACCAGCACATTCAGCAGCCTGCATGTGCTGAGCACCCGCTGCAGGCCACGCTGCTGCTCCACCACCGCCTGCTTACGCAGCAGGCTCGCCAGCGGCACGACCACCCCTTCGAGGTAAGCGTCCAGTAGCTGCGACTGCTCCTGGTACTTGTACAGCTGCAGGGCACGATGGGCACGCGGGGTCTGAGATGCACATGGCACGCGGGCATGTCGTCTTCTGCATTATAGCCATAGACCCATAAGTAACCTACGATTGCCTTGTAGTGGTCATACACCAGCTGCGCGTCCTTGCCATCGCTGTCCACCACGCGTCTGACGATGTTGGCGAGCTCAGAAGCCTCTTCAAAGAATGATTGCTCCGGGCCGCAGTCCTGATCATCGTCACTGTGATCAGGCTCCATACTGTTACAGCGAGTTTTGCGCGCGCAAATCCAAGACCTTAGGAACTCTGCATGATCTGAAGAGAAGAAATGTCAGATAACAAACAATTTGAACAGAGCGTATCGGAAATGAGACGCCACATAAGGATGTTGCCGTACAGCTGTGTGTTTCGTGCCTCTAGGAGACGACCTTCATCACCTGCGGCCGCCTCATCAGGACCCAGCCGAAGTACTCCTGCTAGTCTCCCTGGACCGCAGACGCGGCACTGTGTCTCTCTCAGCAGGAGCTGTAGCGCGTCGATGACGGTCTGCTGCTGTCAAGGCCGAAGACGTGCACCGAATCAGTCTATGCCGGGTCGCGAGCCACCAGCGCCGGCCGCTCGTGGAAGCGCGGCCTGACTGACGTGCCCCTGCAAACTGCCTCAGCAGTGACTCTTGCTCATTGCGTGCTCTATGCCTGCTGCTTTTGTGGGCAAGGCCTGCAGCTCTTTGTGCGCATCGGGAATGCAGGTTAGGCGTGCATGCCTGCAGGAACGCGTTCAGGCCACAAGTGCGCGAGGTGTGCGGTTCTCGGCCCGCAATACGCCAATGCAGATTTCTCATTTTTCCAATGCACAGGTCATGGCGGTGAGCCCGCCCCACATGAATGACCACCCCACATTTCGTCAGGTAACGAGGGTAACGTTGCCACTGGTCCGCACCGGGAGGGCCCGCCTGCTCGTCTCCCTCGCCAAGGGATGACATTAGCTGAGAACATCCAGTTGACCGGTGTCGCGGGAGTCCTGCTTGAGTGTAACGTGGGGCCCACGCCAGAGTATCTCCGCTGCGTTATGGCCGGTTCCTGGTTCCCGGCCGTAAGGGGTGGGGACTCCGGCTGGCGGGCGCCTGGATTCCGACCGGCCGGAGTCTGGATTCCGCCCAGCCGCACCCAGGATTCCGCCCAGTCGCACCCGGATTCCGACTGCCCGCACCCTGGATTCCACCCGGAGGCAGTCTGGATTCCGGCTGCCCGCGCCCGGGATGCCGCCCCACCGGACCGCAGCCCCGGCGTGGTGGAAGCCAGGATCGCTGCAAGCATAAGCTAGGATTACTCCCTGCAGAAACCCCGCGACACGCTGCGATGGTATCCATCTCCCGGTTGGCCGGTCTTGTCATCCCTCTGGCCATGCCCTGTACTCGACGCCCTGCTGGAAATATCGCACCCCCGGGTGTGTATGACCATAGAGGCGTTTTCGTGTTTCCGTTTCCTTTTTCGCGACCACACCCTTCTTGGTGAGTAGCAAGGGGGGTCCTATTTTAGTCATGTTTGCTATGAGCCCTATCCTCACAGAATGGGTGGTGAACCTTATGACATTTTGGGGGGTACTCCATACTGTGGCTTACCCTCCACACACGGATGCATGGATGTGTATCCCATCATCGCCAGAGTTCGTGTGTCAGCCGTTACCACATGGCGCAAGATGAACTGGTTATCAGAATACAGGCCACGGCGACAAGTGTCGGGGATGTGCTGGATTCAGCCCGGTTGAGTCTTGGATCCAGCAGTAATACTGTAATAGCGCTCGCTCACCCTCATTTACCCTCTTGGGTCTTCGTGCTGTAACCGATATCCACCATGGATTCTAATGACATTTTCTTGTGCGCGAAGCACGCACTCTCGCTTCTTCAGGCCAAGCTCGCCGATGTGCGCAGCAAAGCGTCCTGCCCCGATGCTTCCCAAAACTTGCGCGCAAAGGCATCGCGCATCATTTCGGTATACATCCGGCAGCTCGAAGAGCTGCATAGCGATGTGCGCACCTTCCTGGGCCAACAGCTGCGCGGGGCCGACGCAGCAGCTGACGCCGCCCAGAGCCTGCTTCGGAAGCTCAGGGAGATGGCGGAAGATCTTCCCGGGCTGGAGGCACTTGAGGAGGGTGAGTTTCTGGGGAGCGAGGGGGGAGGGAGTGAGGCGAAGAGTGATGGGGGCATGGATAGGAGGGCCAGGCCCGAGATCTTCGTTGCCTTATTGCAATGGAACGGACCCCGCTGTCCGTGCATTTATGCAGTATCGTTGTGGGCGTGGGCATGGAGGCGAGGCGGCATGGGCGGGGGGAGGCAAACTTTGCGCCGCACTGTGCCGCACAGTGCCCCAGCCCCGGGCTTGCTTACGATCCCCGAATGGGCTTGAGTGGACAAGGGCAGCTGTACCTCTCCTCAAAGACTGCGGCCCCGCCCCGGCCCCAAGGCTGTCCGTCGGAGCTCGCGGCTCGCGTCCGGGCGGCTCGTGCGGCCAAGCTGGAGGCTGATGTGGCCGCGATGCAGCGGGCGGCTGCAGGGCTGCCGCCAGGCACGCCCGTCCGCTGTGCGGCCCTGGAGGCTGCTGTGCGGGAGCTGGCGGCCCGAGAGCAGCGCCTGGGCTTCCACGCGAGGTGGGGGTGTCATCAGGGTGGAAGGCGTTCTCAGTCATGTTACAGTATCGCGATGTATGTGCGCCGGGCGGCGAGGGGGAAGGGGGGAGGAGCCGGGCTCAGGCCTGTCGGCCCAGGTGCCATGGGGCACAGTGCGCCGGTTGGGTTCCTCTTCGCCTTACACGTCGGCAGCAGGGATGGTCGCTCGGGGTTTGCTCCCCGTTGAGGGATAGAAGTCGATGCGGATTGCCCGCAGGGAAGGGCTTTCGGCTCAGCTTGGTGCATCTTGCTTGCCTCGTGGGTCCTTCGGAATGCGGCGCAGGCTGGCAGCGGAGGTGGCGGAGCGCTTCGGCACTTGCGGAGCCGGTGAAGGCGCCGCGGGCGCCATGAGGAGTCCCAACGGCGGCAATTCGACCGGGCAGCTACCGTACAGTTTGGACAACTTTGCTTACGGCTCAACGCCGTACGCCACGTGGCTCAAGGTGGGCCCTTCCCGCTGTGTCTACGATGGTCGGCTCCCTGGCTCGAGCTGACTGCGCTTTGGGACACCCGGATCGGAGTGGTTGCCGTCCCGGTTACATGCACCTCCGTGACCTTCCATCGTCAATCGTCGATACGAGCTGTCGTGTGGCCATTCAAGACATCATGCAGGCACTCATCCCTGCGACGGTGCTGGTGCCCGATGGTGCTGCAGGTGCTGTCGGCCGCGGGGGACGCAGTGGAGGCAGCCATGGCGACGGCGGGTCGCGAGTACGTCGTATGGGGCAGCTCCTGCGGCTGGCTCGTGCTGTACGGCGCCCTGACGTACGGCTGGCGCAGCCGCGGCGTGGAGATCCTGGCGTGCCTCCACGAGACCGCGGTGCAGGTGGCGGCGCAGCTACCGGCTGGTGGGCCTCCAGGTGGGCGTGGCGCTGAGTGCGAGGAGGCAGTTAAGCATCAGGACGCGGAACAGAGCTCCGAACGGTGATGCGCAGTGGCGGGGCTTGTGGCGGGCTTGGCGGCTTTCAGTTACGGCGCCATCTGTGAACTTTAAATGTCAGAGCAAACGGGCTGCTTGCTGCGTACGTCATCAGTAAGGTGCATAAGCTATCATAGCAACCACCCACCGCTGCCCATCACGCAGCAGACTGCCGCAGCACGGTCGCGTTCATGCGCAGATGGACCTCCCGGGCGCTGCTGAACCATCCCAAAGGATTCAAATCGTCACGCGGGGATGACGGATGGGATCCGGCGAGCGGCCAAGGGATTTGTGCAGCTTGTGGTCAGAATACGCTCGTTGCAGCAAGCATTGTCCGCTTTTGACAGCCTCGGCTGCCAGCTTGTTCGCCGACGCCCTTAAACTCCCATCGTACGCTCTCCCGTGCCTCCGCCTCGGCGCACGCGCACACGCTCAGGTTCGGCCGCTGCGTCCTTCCGCTGCGGGGACCTGCTGCTGGACGACGTGTCGGGCGCGGGGCTGGTGCTGCTGGCAGACCAGTGCTGGGACCCGCAGCTTGCAGCAGCTGCGGCCGCAAAGCTGGGGCGGGAGCTGCTGCAGGGAGCCCTCTGCGTCTCATACAGCGGGGCGGCGCTGGAGACGGTGATGGCGCCGGAGGTGGCGGAAGCTGGTTCCGTTAGCGGGGGTGAACCACGGGAGGGGATGGGAGGGGGTGCCGACGAGGTGGGGTCCGGAGGTGGCAAGGGCCGGGCGTTTGAGGAGGTGGCGGTGGTGCGGGCACCCGTCAGCTGGGCCGAGGCGCAGCCATTCAGGGTCTTCCGTCGCTTGTAGGTGGGGGGGGGAGGGGAGAAGTCGCGAGGTACGGGCGTGCGGCGGCGGGAGTTCTGCAACACTGTGAGCTGGGTGTAGCAGTTTTGCTCCAGAGATCAGGCAACACAGCTGCCGGTACGCTCACCTCGCCGCGTCCTTGGCAATGCTCTCCAGCAGCTGCATGCGTGGGACGCCAGAGCCAGTGCCACGTTGCAGGGCACGGTGCTTGGAGCCGTCACTGGGCAGCCCGCTGAGGCGCGCAGGTAATCGACGAGCGCGGCGGCACTGTGCGGGAGGCAACGGGCACAGAGCCATGCACATGGCGGCAGAGTCGGCGATGCCGGCTGGTGAGGTGTGCCGCACGCACGGGCCGTACATTTTGCCGTACACATGTGCGCAGGATCCATTCTTCCCTGGTTGGGTGGAAGGGCTGCGCTGCGGAATCTGGCGTGGTCGGCTTGGTATGAAGTCCGTAACTTGTTCCATGCTCACGATGACTCGGCGCAGCCACACCGCATTACGTGTCGCCAGCCATCATGCCTCCCAGCTTGGCACTGCATGGCAGCGCATGCCCTACTCCCCGTCTTAGTTGTGGGGGTGCAAGGCCAGCCTCACTGGGACGATGGCGGCTACGTGATCCAACGGATCAATGTAACCCATTTGACTTTCGGCCGTCGCGCCGTCTCTCCCAGAGCGGGCGCGGCCGGTTGGGCGTTGCGAATGAGGGCGCATGCTGCTGCGTGTGAAGGTGACGAGAACGTGACCGGGTAGGTTGGGCTAAGGATGCTGCAATGAGCGCGAGGCCGTGGAATGCCGTATGCTACTGACCGTGGCATTGAGGTGGTCCTCGGAGGGCTGACAGCTTGGGCGGCTGCGGTGAAGGGGACTGAGTAGTCCTACAATGTATGTGTGCTTGCACAACATCCCAAACATAAACTTTGGTCAGCTGATTCTGCATGCAAGCATCGTAGAGGTGCTGGCCGTACTCGGTCGGAGTCTCGGTCTCGGTCGGAGTCATTTGTCACATTTGTTGCGGCGGGCTCCTCCGCTCTCGCCATTGCTGCGGTGGAAGAGGCAAACGTCCTCGGGCGTTTTGGGGACCTGCTTACGTGTGGCCAGCATGCCCTCATGCCACTTTGCATGGTTCATGCGATTTTGCTGCCAGACGCTGACGTTAACTCATACCAAGCTGTCTCCGGGCTGTCCAGGCTGTCTCTTGAGCCTCACATACAAAACTGATGGTGGTGTCGCCGTCCCGATGTCGGCAGTGCGCTGATGCATGGTCCGGGAAGAGCGGCAGTGTGGGCCGGCAGCGCGGCAGGGTGGGGGAACCTTCCGACTTTCATTAGATGGGAGAGGCAGGGGTGTTGGGAGCGAAGGGTGGCGGCGAGTGCTAGCAGAAGGCACGACTCCGAGGATGCAGCCGCGGCGCTGCTGTTGTAGCATCCCCTCGGAATGCACACAGGATGCGCCCTCCGATGGGTCGAGCTTTACTGACATGGACGCGGGGCCCATTCCCAACACCTCAACCGATTGCTGCACTGGAAGCTGCCGCTTCATGCCTCATCACACATGAACCCCCACCTGCCCCGCCCAGCCATGCGTCCGCGTGACCGGAGCCACAGCCGTGCTCCTGATCCGCCTTTGCAAGACGTGGGCAAGCGGGCCTGATCCGCCTATACAAGACATGGGCAAGCGGACCCCGCGGCCCTGTTGCAATGTCGCTGGCCCTAGGTTGCGACCGTCACATCGGAGCACAGGGCCACGGGCCAGCCTTGCTATCTTCCTTGAGAGGGAATTAGGAGCCTGCGCAATTCCAACCCGGCTGAAGGGCCTGGGATGTTGGGCACGTATCCCAGCACAATGTGCTAGGGATCCGCGCATTTCCCCTGCCCCTGAACTGGCGTATGTATCAAAACCCGCCTCATTCCCAACATTGTCCAGAATTAGGAAAGGCGGGCCCAAAGGCTGGGTCCGAGTGGTGGCGGGTGCAAGTCGTTGGCAGCCTCCGCCGCCAGCTTCATGCCTCCCCACCGCCGTCACACCTGCACATTCCAGTGCGTGCCCGCAAGGCCAACGATAAACAGCAAGCGGCGTCTGCACGCAGTGAGGGCAGCCGCTCGTCAGCGCTGATTGACGGACCCGCATGTCGCACCGGTAATCATGCAGGAAGCCGCACTGCTGCGTCACTCGTGCGCCTAACGCCCACCGCGGGGGGCCCGCCCGCCACTGTGCGAGCCAACACATGCGCCGGACATCGCGAGATGCCGCCAGGTACAGGGGCATTGCCGGGTGTGAGTGCTAGGTGCTAGTGCCCCTTGCCCTGAAACCGGCCGACAATGGACAAATGAAAGTGCGCTACGTGGCAGGGAGGTTCTATTGTACACGATACCACAGCAACACAGGACAAAGGCCGACACAGTCGTACGAGGCACATCACAGAGCCTTGACATAGAGAGATGGGACGACGAGATTACGGACCATATGAAGAGCACGAATACGAAGTAGCTTTGACGCGTAAGGAGAGGCAATGTCATAGCACCGTAGCACCGGGCATGGCAGAACAAACAGGGCTGCGTGCGAAGCGTGACACAGCCTCACCCCAGCCTGGACATGGGAACTCTTCCCGGCATGTGCAACTCAAGATAGATAGCTTATCGTGGCATTTGGACTTTACGCAAACCCTGGGACCCGTACGCTACACGCCCCCACGAGCACATTAGTCGCTGCCTCCACCCCCACCTCCACCTCCACCGCCGCCGCAGCCGCCTCCACCTCCACCGCCATCCCCGCCGCCACCCCCACCGCCGCCACCACCTCCACCGCCACCACCATCCCCACCGCCGCCTCCCCAGCCACCGCCATCCCCACCGCCTCCCCCCCAGCCGCCGCCGCCGCCGCCGTATCCGTAGTCCGGGCGCTCGTAGTATACAGCGTCGTACCCAAAGTAGATGGGCGTGTAGTAATCGGTGCCGGCCACGACCGCCAGATCCCGGCTGTTCCGTCGCTTGACGCGGTGCAGCCGCATGAAGCTGACGCCGGGGCCCGACGCCTCCTCCCATAGCACGTCGAAGGTCTGAGACATCAGTCCCCGGCACTTGGGCTCCGACAACAGGTACCAGAGCGGCGAGACGTCGTCGTCCAGGCTCGGGGCGGGCCGTGACTGCGACTTGGGCGCTTTGGCGTCGGAGATGTCGGACGCAGAGGGCCCGGCCAGGAGCGCGGCGCTGCCCGCCAGGCGGTCCAGTGCGGTGCGGTGCGGCCGCAGGTAGCTGTGCGGGTCGGAGGGCTGGAAGCCCGGAGGGCCTGCGATGGGCGGGATCGGGGCGGGTGCGAGGGACGGGCGTGTGGACCGAGGAGTGACCGGGGTAAGACGAGGTGGGCCGTATGCGTGCTTGTTGCCATAAGGGGGGTGTGGACGGTGGGGGCGCATTGGGGCCAAAGGCGCGTGCACAGGCTTCAGAGGTGCCCCCCCTCACAGCTATCGCTCTCCCAACACGCTGGCGCACCTGGCCGCGCGGACTCCTTCCACAGGCCCTTACGAATGACGATCTCCTGCAAGTAAGAGTGCTGCGAGAGAGGGAGGGAACCAAGGACCCGCGCTGGAACAGCGGACATGAAGCCACGCAAGCTTGCGCTCAAGCAGTCCCTTTTTCCGAGGTCAGCTGCCCGCATACCGGCATGCCTTAACTAACAGCAGGCAAACCCCGGAACCAATGGTGTGCCCCCCCCCCTTGGATGGGACACGCGCACACATACGCACCCACCAGCTGAGCGCAGGTCGGGCTCTGGATTTAAGGTACATGATGTCGTTACGCCAGGCCATGCGGGCCCATGCTGCGGCAGAGCCCCCCCCCCCTGCTCCGCTCCGCCGGGCCTCACCTCTGCCCCTGTCGCCCTCACTGATCGCGCCGGTACGCCGCAGCCTCAGGCGTGCGGACACTCCCGTCCGTCCTTCCCCGACCCGGCCGTACGCACCCCCACGCCCGCACCACACCTGGTCCCAGGCGGGCAGCTCCATGAAAAAGGCGAGCGACACCAGGGAGGCGTTGGCGTGCCTGGAGGGTGCCGAGGGGCCAATGGGGCGGGGCAGGTGCGGGGTTGGAAACCCGTGCACATCCCCGAGGGTGGTAACCAGCAGGGAATGACCTCTGGTATGACCGGTTCACCACGCCACCGGCCGGAGTCTCAGGGGCTTTTCTGCCCCTGCAAGCAGGTTTTGCAGTCGTTGCCCCATCCTCCCTTACGCATAGCTGCAGCAACAGGCCGCCAGGCACGCCGCACCCGCCCGCCGGATGTTGCGGGGCACACGTTTGGGTCGCCGGTCGGACGGCCCAATCAGTTCAATACACGACCGGCCACTCACTCCAGTGTCATTTGCCGCATTCGCTGCGCGCCGATGCAACAGGTCCCGCAGCTGTTGAACACGGGCTCCGCGCGCCCTGCCGCCAGCCACGCCGCGTAAAGCGCATGTGCGCCGGCGCGCTGGACGGGTTTGCCGACAAGAGGCCAGGCCAGCTCTGGCAGCACCTCTGTCAGACGCGCCAGGGCCGCCTGCTGCGCACTGTCCCACTTGGGCACGCAGTCGAATGCCTTGTTGACGAAGGCCGTGGGGCTGGTGGGCGCCGCCAGCGGGTAGGGCACCGACATCGGCAGCCAGGCCGTGTCAGCGGTGGTGTATAGCTCGCCTGGGAGGGAGGGGCGGACGAGGGGGTTGGGGCCGGCGCGCGGAGAGCGGACCCGAAAGCTGGCATGGGCCCGGGGAGAGGACCTGGCTGCCTCCCCTGCCGCCAGTCCCAGCCCGCAGAGGCCCAGATGTACGACCTGTGCGCCATCCCCACCGCTCGCTGCCTGTCATCCCGCCCTACGCCGGGGGGGCGGGCGCGCCCAGCCCCGCCCTCCGCTTACCATACGCCGCCTGGTAAAGCTTGGCGGTGGTCTCAAAGGCCGCCTCGAAGGACGATCCGCCGAAGGGCAGCTCCAGGTAGTCGGGCCGCCAGGGAAGGGACTCCCAGTTGCCGCCGAACAGCCGCCGGCAGGCAGAGCCGTACTGCCGCGACAAAGGACGCACAGCGTGGCAGGCGGTCGGAAGGACGGATGGTGGCAGCGGGGACACAAGGACCGTACGAGCTTGAATGTGCGTATGCGAAGGCTTCGGTGTGTACAACATTCACACATACACGTCTTGGCCGTCCTTTCAGCACCGTTGGGGCCATAGGGGATGATGGCTAGTTGCGTGACGCACCTGCCCCGCCATGCCGATGTGTGTGTGCCAGATGAGGGCGATGTCAGCGGCGGGCACCAACGTGGCGGTGGGGTGGGCCGCGTGGAGGGCCAGGAAGCGGCCGTACCTGTGCGGAGGCGGTGGTGGTGGTGGACAGTTAGCTGGGCGAGGCGGGGAGGGCATAGAACTGGGGCAGAAAGACCGTGGGAATGCTGAAATCCAGCAGCATTCTCCGACTAGGGGAAAAGGGGAAGGTGCGTATTTGCATCAAGGCAGCCGTGTCGAGGAACTCGTGAGGACCCGGCTCGCGCCACACCGCTCCCCTCGTTGGCAGGCTGCGACAGGCCGTAGGCAGTGGGGGCCATCTGACAGCCGCGCTCCGTCTACGAAGCGCTGCGCCTCTGTCTGCTCCCGTCCCGACAGCATACTCGCCAACCCACCCTCTGTCTTGCCCCTTCCCCGGCCCGCCGCCCACCTGGTCTTGGCCCGCTCCAAGAAGTCCTCGTCCAGGAAGCGAGGCCGCAGCCAGGTGCGCAGCTGCCACGACCAGCGGGCCATGGCTGCAGCCTGGGGAGCGGGGTCGGAAGGTGTTTGAGCGGATAGAAAGGATGTGGAGCCCGTGTGCGAACATGCAGCAGCGGCCGTGGCGACATGCGCTGCGCACTTCCTAGGGTGCACGGGCCAGGACGAGACGGCACCTATCTATCTGAGCGGGAGGTGGTGATGTTTGTTATGCCGACAAGGCAACGTTGGAGGCCGCCAGGCCCCGCGCGGCTGCTGCCGTTCCCCGCCCCGCCGCTCGAGGCCGCAGGATGGCACCACCGGTACTCACCACCTCGACGGCGAACGCGGGCCGCTTGCCGGCAGTCAGCTCGTGCGTTAGCGCGTACGAGCTCGGGCCCGGCGCCGGCGGTGGCCAGTGGCTGCCCTTACCCGCCTCGGCCTCCCACTCAGCCCGCGAGTCGATGCCGAAACCGAAGGGCGACTTGTACTTGCCGGGCTCCGGGACCTCTGCGCGCTGGTAGGCGGCGGGGTCCTGGCGGTGCACGAACCTGCAATGTGGGGCGGGGGGGGGAGCGGCACCGCTAAGCACGCAGTCAGCAGGGGCTGGGCACTGGACACACTAGATAGTTCGCGAGGAGCTCTGGGCAGTAGCTGCGACCCGGGGGACTGGGGCGAGGACTGCGAGCCGGCGCGCCAATGGTGGGCAATGTCAGACCCCCTGCAAGCGCCTGCGGAAGCGGCCTGTCACGGCACCCACCATGCAAAGGCCACATCCAGGGGCGGCACCGTGTAAGTGGCGACGGACTTTTTGGGGCTGGCCACCACCGGGATCCATTGCTTCTCGTATCGCAGGGCTGCGGTAACGGCGTAGTATCCGGTGTAGAGGCCACCTGGGGGATGCGTGAGGGGCGGGAAGGGAACGGCCGTCGTGATAGCGGGGAATGGGGGCCGGCGCAACTGGGGGACGCGTGGTGGGCAAGCGCGGTGAGAGGGGAGGAAAGAAATGGTGGCGATGCACTCTGTCAAGACCACTTCACATGCAAGCTTTATCGTGGTTAAGAGAGGGACAGTTGTGGGACTCGGCGGGACTCTGACGGCGCAGGTTCACCGCAGCTCCCTGCCCAGCGATGCGCTTGCCGCGATGCGCACGATCTGCTGATAGCATCTTGCCTCGTGGGAAAGCATCGACCGCGTGGAGGAGGCGCAGCATTTCTTGTATGTAGTTGTTTGCGGGAGCAAACTTCTTGCCCTGCGCCTCCAACGCGCCCTGAGACTCCATGGCAGCTGACGTTTTTGTCCGATGCCGGAGGGTTGAGAGTCTGCGGAGCGACTAGCTCATGCCGGACCGCGCGTTGACTCGACGCAGGAGTATTAGTTACCACTGCAAAAATATATAGTATACGCAACATTGGAGGATCCTGTGCTTTTGGAGCTGTAGCGTCGGGAAGCCCTACGGGCAGTTAGAATCAACTGCAACGGGAGGAAGAGCCGCGTTCCCGCATCGCGTACGGATCGGAAATACCCCAAGCTGGGAAGCTACTGCTATACACCTCTGGTAATGGGTCCAGAGAGAACAGTGTCACGAGCCACAACAACAGTGCTCCGCGCAGTAACATACATCCGTCAAGGTCCGGAGTGGGGCGGCGGCGAGCACGCACTCTACACACTCAACCCCTGAATACCCACGGACGTAAACATACATATGCGCCTTAGGCAGTACGTTGGGTCGTGGCATGCATCAGGTGTCTGCATTTGCTGGCAGCAGAAGAAGCAGAAGGCAGCAGCGACCGCTGAAGTTTGATAACTCCAGGCCGCAGGACCTGCCGTTTCTACTGGGCTGGTTTCGAAGCAGTCCTTCCTCCCCATTCTGTCTTGCTTGTGCACCTGGTGGTGATCGGGCGGGTCAGCGGGTTGGCGGGCGGCGCGGCGTAACGTCGGGGATACAGCTGGGCGGAGGCTCCAGCGCCTGCGTCTCAATGTCAGTACCGTTGTTGTACTTTGGGGCTAGGCTCTTTGCTCCCCGGTGGTCTTCACAGACGACATGTTCGTGTAACATGATGGCGCACGCAGCGCACGCTGGCACTGACGACTGACTGCACTTGCGGAAGGCAGGGGCCCAAGCTTCAGTCTCTGTGCTAGTACCAGCTTACCTGTCCTCTGGTGTCATAAAGCGGGGGTGACCAGGGTTGCTGGCCTGCACCGATGCGTACGTGGGGCCATGTGAGGTTGGCTTGCAGGCGCATCCAAGCATGGCCCTGGCTCCTAGGCAGCGCGCGGCGGGGCGTACGTGGGCCAGGACGCTGGCTCTGGCCCACTCCGTGGGGCACCAAACCAACCAGGGGAGAAATCAACCATCCAGCAGCTGGGGAGTAGACCTAGCTCGCTGCCGTACGCATCACAGTATGGTGCTCTAGGTTGCAACGGAAGCAGCCACATCAAGTTCACCATGTTTCGCCTCTCTGCCGCAAGGCCGTTCCCCGTGCCGTAATAAGGACATACATGCACATTGTTGGGATACAAGCCTTTGCTTGGCGTTTTGTGACACGTGCCCCTGCGAACACTGTCTGACCCCAGACAGCCCTCTTAAGCCGACCAGGACGCCGCTCTCAGCCAGCGTCGGACGGCTTTCCACAGCAGAGCCCTTCTATGTGGTACCGCCCGTGTCGCCATTGCCATCACCACCATGTTGGGCAGGTCAGCCATGAACCGCTCCGCTAGCATGTGCTCCCCACCACTATGGCCTCGTCCGGCACAGTTATGCCCTCCTCCAGTGGGGGAAGGCGGCCGTTGGCGCCCTCACGTACGAACGTCCAGCAGTACCGTAGTCCATCGTGTGGACGCTCACCATGCTCCAAAAACCACTCCTTCAGCTCGCCGTTCATGTAGTTGAAGGTCTCCAGCATCGCCCGGATGCGGTCCACCAGTACCACCAGCAACTCTGCCCTGCTGTAGAAGTCCAACCCGGAATTGCCCGTGGCGCTGAAGGGAACTGGGGTGGCGTCAGATAGCAGGAAGGCCACTTGCTGGGGATCCATGCCCGGGGCCACCAGTCTCACGTAGGACACCCTCGACCCGCGCCTCCCCGGCGAGGGCGGCGCCCTTGCCGTACTGCTGCCAGGACGATAGCTCATTCTCCAGCTCCTCTCGCTGCTCCAGCATGACCGCCCGCTCCTGCTCCAATCATGCACGCCCCTCCCGCTCCCGGTCCAGGTCCTGCTTGTGGGTGGTAGCCTGCACCTCCACCTGCGCCAGCCGGCGGAGCAGCGCGGCCTGCTCAGCGTCTCCTGCCATCTGAGCGGCGTTGGCAATCGACAGCTGATGTTGCAGGTTGTCCGCAGCGGCTTTGCTCGCCATCAGCTCCGCTTGCACCTACTCCTTCTCAGCCTCCACCTCCATCCGCCGCTGGTAGTGCTGGCTATACAGCACCTTGTGCGCCGCCGCAGCAGCGCTGAGCTGCGTCTGCCCGCTCCACAGCCCAGCAACGGTCGCTTCGGCCTTCTTCACCTGCGTCTGCAGCTGCGCCTTCTCCACCTCGCAGGCCGCCAACAGCTCCTCGCCCTCCAACAGCCGGCGGTGCAGCTCGGCATATGCTGCCTCGCGCGCCCCCAGTGGCTCCTGGGCCATGGCCTTCTCCGTGTCGCTCGCCGCCAGCGCTCCAGCGAGCCTGCCCTGCTCAATAAAAGCCTCCACCCAACGATTGTATAGCATCCTTACCTGAGTCTCGTAGGCCTGCTTCTCGGCCTGGGCCTCGTCCGCTTGCAGCTCTGGTCGGCAAACCCCTGCCAGGCCGACTTCAGCTCAGCCCGGCTGCAGCCGGCGCTGGACGAGGCCCAGGCCGAGAAGCAGGCCTACGAGACTCAGGCAAGGATGCTGTACGACCGTTAGGTGGAGGCTTCCATTGAGTAGGGCAGGCTCGCTGGAGCGCTGGCGGCGAGCAACACGGAGAAGGCCCAGGCCCAGGAGCCGCTGGGGGCGCGCGAGCGAGGCAGCATATGCCGAGCTGCACCGCCGGCTGTCGGAGTGCGAGGAGCTGTTGACGGCCTGCGAGGCGGAGAAGGCGCAGCTACAGACGCAGGTGAAGAAGGCCGAAGCGAACGTTGCTGGGCTGCGGAGCGGGCAGACGCAGCTCAGCGCTGCTGCGGCGGCGCACAAGTGCTGTATAGCCAGCATTACCAGCGGCGGATGGAGGTGGAGGCTGAGAAGGAGCAGGTGCAAGCGGCGCTGATGGCGAGCAAAGCCGCTGTGGACAACCTGCAACATCAGCTGTCGATTGCCAACGCCGCTCAGATGGCAGGAGACGCTGAGCAGGCCGCGCTGCTCCGCCGGCTGGCGCAGGTGGAGGCGCAGGCTACCACCCACAAGCAGGACCTAGACCGGGAGCGGGAGGGGCGTGCACGGTTGGAGCAGGAGCGGGCGGTCATGCTGGAGCAGCGAGAGGAGCTGGAGAATGAGCTATCGTCCTGGCAGCAGTACGGCAAGGGCGCCGCCCTCGCCGGGGAGGCGCTGGTCCAGGGTGTCCTACGTGAGACTGGTGGCCCCGGGCATGGATCCCCAGCAAGTGGCCTTCCTGCTATCTGGTGCCACCCCAGTTCCCTTCAGCGCCACGGGCATTTCCAGCAATTCCAGGTCGGACTTCTACAACAGGGCGGAGTTGCTGGCGACACTGGTGGACCGCATCCGGGCGATGCTGGAGACCTTCAACTACATGAAATGCGAGCTGAAGGATTGGTTTTTGGAGCATGGTGAGCGTCCACACGATGGACTACGGTACTGCTGGACGTTCGTACGTGAGGGCGCCGACGGCCGCCTTCCCCCACTGGAGGAGGGCATAACCGTGCGGGACGAGGCCGTAGCGGTGGAGGCGGTCGGCCGCATGCTAGCGGAGCGGTTCCTGGCCGACCTGCCCAACAGTGTGGTGGCGATGGCAATGGCGACACGGGCGGTACCACGTAGAAGGGCTCTGCGGCGGAAAGCCGTCCGACGCTGGCTGAGAGCGGCGTACTGGTCGGCTTAAGAGGGCTGTCTGGGGTCAGACAGCGTTCGCTGGGGCACGTGTCACAGTTGTGACATGCCATGTACGTGTCCGGACACGTACCTGCAAGGCATGCCTAAGCCTTGCTTTGTATCATTATAGGTTGTGGGTGTACATTAGGTGGTATCAGAGGTGAAGCAGCTTGCCATAACGTGTCGATAAGGTGCGGCATATGACTCTAGGGCTCTGACTTTTACATGAAGCCGAAGCAACGAGGCGCTAAAAAGGGATGTTGTCGTAAGCCGCACCAACCGCTGCAGGTGTGAGTGGCCCAGGGTACCATGGGAAACTTGAACTTTGAAGTCGTCCTGTAAATCACACACTGCCCCGATTCATAATCTATTTAGCGGAAAAGATAGCTCTACAATTCCTTTCTGCAGGCCCTTTAAGGCGGTTAGCCCGCTTGCACCCAGGTTGCCGCAACATCGCTGCACGCGGAGGGATTCGGAAGCTCGGAATTTCGCAGTAAGGGGGGTAGTATGGGAAACGGCCTTTTGTCGAAAAGCCACGTCGTTTGGCGTAACCCCCGTCCTATCCTCCGGCCTAGAAGCTTAATGTTATATATGAGTGCTGCCTGGTGTGCTGTGGCAGCTTAGCTTGGCTGTTCATCGGTAAACTTGTGCCATCCCGACGCGCATGGCGTGCGACTTGCCCTGACTTGGCCTTGCCGCCGCTGAGCGCATAAACTACAACACACATGCATGTTGACCGAAAGAACCACATGTAATACTCGGTGTCATGGGACCGTCAACCATGCACGCCCTGCCACCCACATGACGGTCTCCGTCTCATAAGAATTTTGCTTGTCGCAAGCTCTCGTATGTTGTAGTAATATAGAGGTGTGTAATGCATGCTGCAGCCATGGACCGGCCGCGACCAGCCGGACGGTGCTGAAATGGCCAGATTGGCCCCACGGCTCTAGGACCAGAAGGTGGCATCCGGACTGCAACTGCTGTTATGGAACCAAAGGATTACATACAAAGGTTACGTGGCTGAAGTTGCAGCTCGGTCTGGCAAGCGGAGGCCGAGGAACGAGCCGTTTCCCACGATACCCCCTTCCCATAATACCCCGGGCCACCTGTACGGAAGAGCCGCGGACGGTTGGTTACACGGCGGCCGAACTGCATGTGCGCGGAGAGGCAGAAGCGCTTCGTTGTGTAGGGACTGAACTGAGCGGAGCAGGGTGCCCGGGGCCTCGTTGGTAGAGGGGATGGAGGTGCTCGGAAGCGGGCGGCTTGGGGCATAGCTCCGGCGCCTGGCCTGCAGGTCTTGCAGGAGTGGGTGGCCTTGCGTTATGCCGAAAGAGATGCTCCGGAACCGGGCCTGCAGGACCCTGCAGGGCCGCATGCAGGAACAGGATGCCCCGAAACCAGGCCCCTCCGGGACCATTGTAGGGTCTGCCGGTACATCTGTCGGAACTTTCCGTACTTTGCGAGACCATGGTAGGATTCGCTGTGGCCTGTATCTTGTGTTCCGAGACCACCCTACTAGGGTTTACTAGGTTTTGGGCTGGGCGGTACAGGCGGACTGTACCGTAAGGCCCTGCTTACTTCAAGGGCGGCAGCCCTGGGGCATGGAACCAGCGAAGCAGCGATACCCAACAGACCATGTTTGGTGCTATCGACTAAGTCCGTAAGATGCGTGTGCGCAAGACCTCTGGCCAGCAGTCGACAGTTCCGGTCCAGGGCCCGTTAGTCCCTGCGGCAACGTGTAAACCTGTGCGAGTCGAGCCAAGACCCTGCTCTGGGCTTCTCAAGGCGTCTGCCTCACACGCACCGCCTTCAACCTCAAGGATCAAGGGTGTGAGCGGCCACTGTGCGGCGCTCACGGTGCGCGGTTTAGGCCCCTGCCTGTCGACTGCGCTTTCCGAATTCCGCATCTCGACAACTCATCGGTGGTCGTAAGTGCTTGGGCGTTTCGGCGTTGCCGACCTCACGGGCAGCGCAGTTTCGGCTGTTTCACCAGGCTAAGCAGGGCGCTGTCGCCATACAGCCGCCCTGTGAGGTAGAGCACTTGCCACGATCCTATTTGCAGTCAGCGGAAAAAATGTTTGGACGTTGGTGGACTGCTGACTTGGTTTCGCGTCACACTGTATCAATACGGAACGACAGAGACGACAAATCGCTCGCAGCAGCCGGCGGCGGCCGTACGAAGTGGCAGAACCCAGGCACGCAGGCAGCGGCACGCTAGACACGTTTGACGAACCCGCATGTCAGCAACGAGCTTTGTTGGGCGCACAAATGGGCTTGGGCGCATGAAAGTGTGCAGCGCAGCAGCACTGTACCTGTTCTTACATTGCATGCAACGCAAAATGTGTGAGAATACTTTACCCACTAAAACCGAAGTACAGGTGCGAAACGGAGCTGAAATACAGGACAATGGGCATATCCCCATCACCACTGGGCCGACGGACCTCGCCAAGGTGGTTATGCGGTCTCCTTACATAATATAACAAGGCGCATACAGCACAATAAGCGGTCCGTTGGCAAGATGGTGCCGCATAATGGGCGGGAGTCCCCGGCGGCATGCAGGCGCCGCCCCTCAGCAGGAGGGAGGCGTACAAAGTGCATACATACGGAGTCAGCTTTGACCAGTAAGGAGAGGCTATGTCAGAAAACCGTAATACGGGTTGGGAGAGTGACAGCGCCTCACCCCAGCCTGGTCATGGGAACTCTTCCTGGCATATGTCATTCAAGGCAGATACATTATCATGGCATTAGAACATCACGCGAACCCTGGGACCCGTACGCTACACGCCCCAGCGAGCACCACTAGTCGCTGCCTCCTCCCCCACCTCCGCCCCTACCGCCGCCGCACCCAGGGGACACCCAGGGGAGCGGAGCCTGCTCCCACCCTACCGGAGCTGGGCGCCCACAATCCCCGCTGCCGCCGGTCCCAGAGGGTGCCGGCAGCACAGCGATTGGCCGGCACCTGGCAGGCGGCCCAACCCCGCGAGAGCATGCTTCCGCGGCACGGCCCAGCCGCAGACGAGTTTTTTCGTTACGACCCTGGTCCCGTGGATTTTAAACCCGCCCCTTAGGCCACCCCCTGGTCAACCGCTGCCCTACCCTTCCCCACCCTGCCGCTCGTAGCCGCAGGGTGGCACTACCGATACTCACCACCTCGACGGCGAACGCGGGCCGCTTGCCCGCAGTCAGCTCGTGCGTTAGCATATAGGAGCTTGGGCCCGGAGCCGGTGGCGGCCAGAAGCTTTCCTTGCCCACCACGGCCTCCCACTCAGCCCGCGAGTCGACGCCGAAGCCGAAAGGCGACTTGTACTTGCCGGGCTCCGGGACCTCTGCGCGCTGTTAGGCGGCGGGGACCTGGCGGTGTACGAACCTGCAACGTGGGGGTGGCACCGCTAAGCACGCAGGCAACGAACACTGGCTGGGCACTGGACGCACTGGAGCTGGAGCGTTACTGGTGGATGGGGCGCGGACTGCCGCGAGACGGCGCGCAAATGTTGGGCAATGTCAGACCCCCTGCGGGTGCCTGCGAAAGCGGCATGTCATGGCACCCACCATGCAAAGGCCACATCCAGGGGCGGCACCGTGTAAGTGGCGACGGACTTTTGGGGGCTGGCCACCACCGAGATCCATTGCTTCTCGTATCGCAGGGCCGCAGCAACGGCGTAGTATCCGGTGTAGAGGCCGCCTGGGGGGGCGGGAACGCTGCGGGAAGGGCAGGGTCGTTGTGAGGGCGGTGGCGCATATGGTGGAGAGAGGGGAGGGACGGAAGGAACGGCGATGCACTCTATATTGCTCTCTCAAGGGCGCATCGCGTACAAGCTTTTGCACGTGGTTTGGCTCTACGCAAAGGGGCCATGCGGGACTCGGCGGGACTCTGACGGCGCAGATTCACCGCAGCTCCCTGCCCAGCTGTGTGCTTGTCCCGATACAAACGATCGCCGATAGCATCTTGCCTCGTGGGAACGCGTCGACCGCGTGGAGGAGGCGGAGCATTTCTTGTATGTAATTGTTTGCGGGAGCAAACTTTAGGCCCTTTGCCTCTAACGCACCCTGAGACTCCATGGCAGCTGATGTTATGGTCCGATGCCTTAGCGTTGAGAGGCTGCGGAGCGACTAGCTCATGTCTGACCCAGGGCAGGTCTGACCGTGACTCAATGCAGGGCTCGACTGAATACTATGAGGTGTATATGCTATGCGCGATGTAGGAGAGTTCTGCAACTCTTGGATCTGTAGCGGCGAGAAGTTTTACGGACAGGTAGGTTAATTGCAACGAAGGAGGGACTCAAGAATGGACGCTCAGCAGCTCTCCGCCAGATCCCTTTCTCCTATGCACCTGGATTATTAAAAACTGGACTAAACTGGCCACGAATGAGAAGCAGCTCTTGCCGATCCGAGTCGGAAGTAACATGGTGAAGGTTTGAATAATGAGGGTTACAGACGAGCACCATGCCGCACGAGGAGAATGTGCGAGAGCCGGGCTCCGCACAGCTATGTCCGTCACAGCCTCAAGTCGATGGGGCGGTGGGACGCTACAAGCCGCAGCGCCACGGGCTGCACTAGAGCACTGGCGTTCGCCCCTTGGGGTGACTGCCCATTCAAAAGCGATCCACAAATATACAGGACTCCCCATACAGGACTCGCGCAGAGAGCGCGTTCTTGCATACATCAAACACAAACAGAGGTGTTGGCAAAAACGGCAGGGCATTGCTGCCGTACCGCATGCATATACGCATGGGCGCGAGCCACGATGTCCATCAAGGTCTGAACAAACTGAACCAAGTCGCCAAACAATCAAACATAAATACAAGCCTCACACGTCAGCGCAGGCCGGCAAACCCGCTCCGGGACGCCAGAGGACAGATAAGCCTTACAACTTAAGCGGGCGTATTCGCTGCTTTCTCAGTGACCGCCTGGTCCTCCGGCTGCTGCACATCCAGGTCTTGGAGCTGCGCCGTAAGCTCCTCCGCGCCGTCGCGTATCAGCTGCATGAGCTCCAGCTCCAGCTGGGCCTTGCGCGCCGCAACCAGCGCCGACTCCGCCTTAATGGCCTGGCGGCCGAGGATACCATACGCGCATCCAGGCCAGTGCTATCAGGTGCCCGCACGGGAGCCATCAATTGGTGGCAGACGGCAGCTTAACTTGGCATACAATGTTGCGGGCTTCATGCCCGATCGGGGGCCCCAAGCATGTTAACTCCCCCTCCTCCCAAGACCCATGTGCCGGCATCGCATAGGAACCAAAGGAATCCGGTTCTTCACTGCGCGGACGGACACCTGCGCTCTGACCAGACGTTCTCCATTAAGTGTGCCCCCCTCTCCTGAGACCCACCTGCAGCTGCTTCTGCATGGCGGCCAGTTCCGCGTCCAGGTCCTCCTGCAGCTTGTCCACGTCCTCGAGGTCCTCCTCGCCGTGGCCCTCCGCCCCGGCGGTCGGCCCCGCCACCTCGCCTCCAGACGCTGCTGACGCATCCGCGTCGCCCTGTTCGCTGCCAGCCCCGGCTCCTAAGGTCATCTTGGCGAGCATATCGCGCGTGCCAGCCTGGGCGGCTGCAGGGTACAGTAAGGGGCACGCAGTCCACAACATTGGCTGCAGGGCAGCAGTAAGCAGCGCTTACACACATAAGGAAATACGGGACGCCGCTGATGTCTTCATTTTTGCCGTCTTGCGGTGCTAAAGCAAAGATCGCGACGCTACCTCGCCATGAGCATCCATTCCAGGATACAGTAGGTGAAAAGTCGCGGAGCAGCAGTGGCCACTCACGCGTGCATGCTGGGTCCTTACCCGCGAACTCCTTAGCAAACTCCTCGTCTACCGCCTCGTCTCCGCCTTCGTCCAGCTTGGCCTCCATGGCGTCCAGGTCGGCGTCCAGGGTGTTGAGGGCCGCCAGCTGGCGCTTCAGCATCTCAAGCTCTGCAAACACCTGCAGCTTCCAGGCGTCATCCTGGAGCTCCTGGAGCTACGGGCAGGTGGATAGTGGAAAGACAGACAGGGTGTGTCGGGGGCAAGAGCAAAGCAAGAGGGGGCGGCAGTGCACGTGAACACGCTCCGCAGCTTACCGTACCAAGAAAGGTGCATGCTACACTTTAAACCCCAGATTGGTCGGCAACGCTCGCGTTTTGGTGCTCGGAGTCCGTTGCGCTTCGTGCCACGTGCATATGATACGAAACACACCGTACTCGAAAGGCACGGCGGGAGACACGTGAGTTAGGTCTTGTATACATGTGCATGATATGAGTTTGTGTGATGGCATGCAGGACTGCTAGCTACGACACACCTTGGCTAGAAACAACCTACCTCGGCAGCCAGGTTGTCCTTCATGCCGCCCAACTCCGACGCTTGCTCACGTTGCGACTGGATCATGCGCTGAACCTCAGCTTGAGATTCTTCCAAGTCCTGTAGGAGAGCGCTGGCCTCCTCGTCAAGCAGCTCCTCCTCGGCAGCATCGACCTCCTCGGCACCTTCGGCACCCTCGGCCTGTAACATAGCGAGCATTCAGATCATGCAGATCATGCATGCACGTTGCTGCGAGGGCAGTCTGACTTGGCTGCTTCAGAAGACGCCTGCTTACCGGAGCACTGCCGTTTGCGAGTTCGTCTTCCGACATGGCTTTCGAAGTGAAAGTGCAATTATCAGTCAGCAATCAAAAAGGCTACTAAGAGAAAAGAGCTCGGGTTCTTGCACAAGGAAATCGCGTCCCTTCTACCGTCAGCTATGATGGAGTAGGAAATTGTGTCGATAATGCTGTCACAAACATGCTCACTAGAAGTTCAACGGTGGATTCCAAGTGGATCCGGTGCCGTACGGCGCTCGCTGTTATACCGCGCCGCCGCTCAGGCCCCTGCAGTACCTGCCTCTCGTGCGGGACTTCACCTGTATGTGCCGAGGAGAACCTGTGCCCGCAGCTTTCACCCTTCCGAGCCCCTCCCCCGCCCCATGCTGTTACGCACATGTAACACATACACCTGCCGCCTTGCCGCTGCCCTCACTCTCTCATCCCGGCTCCTGCTCCCACCCATCCGCTACCCACCCACCCGGCCTCTCATAAAAAATGAAACACTGCAATAGGGGAGCCACACCACACCTCTACGGTCATACACACCCGAAGGCGCGACGTCTCCAGTAGGGCGGGAGGGCGGTACAGAGAAAGGCAAACGAGCGAAAGCAAACGAGCAGACGCAACCAACCCCCGGTCCTGGACGGGGCAGCTTACCAGGGCATCCTTGATACTATCACCCCTGACCCACATGCCGGCTCCCTACCTCATCTGCCCAGGTAACCTGCTCCCAGCACCAACAGTGGGCACATGCGATGGGCCTTGAGCGCCACCCGACCCTTGATCTGAAGCGACGGCGCGTCGGGGAGCATAACCTAATGTAATGGCTTGAGGCTGACGCCTTTGCGGATGAAGTGTTAGTAGTTGAAGCACCCATTAAAGCATGTCCCTGATCCCAACGCGCATATTCCCACTTGCATTCGCGGTGGGTGGTGAAGGCGCAGGTCGAGGTAGATGTGAAGGAGTCGGAGCGAGCCGAGCGGGACTGACATCTATTCAGCCTTCGATAAGAGGTTCCCGCAGCGGCGGCAGTCCGTGAGAGCAGGGACGTGCACAGCCCTGTCTGTGTGCCCATACTGTGTGCAGTTGCCCTTTGGCAGGCGTGATACGGGTACGCCGCGCGTCTGCACCGGAACAGAGGATGTCAAGCGATGCCGGATTCCCTTTTGGGTTGGTCGGGGGGATGCCGAAGGTTTTCGGGTCATAAGAGGTGTCGCATGCTTGGGGGTAAATTGCATCCAGATGCCCGAGGTGGGGATGTCGGATGAGCAAAAAAGAACCAGAAACGGGGAAGACAACCTCTACGGACATACACACCCAGGGGTGTGATGAGCTGTATCCTAGATGGCGGGTGCCCACACCTCAGGCAGTGCTGGGCCGTAAGTCATTCCCGCATCAAGGCCACACGGCGGGTAAGGCTACGTGCATGCACGCGGCAAGTCCTGGCAGCCACTGACCAGGTGCTGAAGCTGCACTTCCCTGCATCCCCTCCCCCTCCACATCCGGGCGCCTGCGCACGCCCAGACCAGCGCCGCCGCCAGCTTAACCTCCCAACGCTCCCCCAGTGCGAGCACAGATCGCGCAGGGCGGGCGAGAGTCGCCAGCGCCGGTGGGCAGCATCCAGGCACCTCGTGGCCCAAGCAGTTGCATCGTGGCCTTCATGCGCAGTCATTGTGCGTATGTAGCAGGTGCAGAAGGCGTGCTCAAAGCATACAAGCAAGCAAACGGCGGACGAGAAAGGCATGGGCCAGTGGAATATATACAGGCATACGGCTGGGAGTTTTGGCGGATGATTTTCAGGGTTTCCTGAGATGGGCTGCGTGCGTGGTCCTGCGACTATACAATACCGACATGCCTGGGCCTGCGGAATAAGTAAGGCGTGTACTCGTACGTGTGCAGCGTCGTGTTCCTTACAGCCGGCCATGGGCCGTGAAATGTAGCGCATGTCGACGGCACTCGATTAACCATGAATACAGCCTTTCGTCCCATCCGTGCCAGGACGCAACGCACACCCCGGAGCGCAGCGGTGCGCCTGAGGGCGAGTCCGCCACGCGTGCCCGGCGACCTCTAACTCCGGATCATTACACACGAAGGGCTGCACGAACCCATGTTATCTGGCGCGCCTGAGCTTTCGGGACGTTCTGCACGCGTTCCGAGCGGTCCGGTGCCAATCACGAAACACGAACACGCGGAGCCCCCAGCTGGACGCAACGCGACCCAGACCAGTCATTCCTTGGCATCCCATCCCAGCGTTGGCTGGACGGTAAACTGTGCACGGGGTTCACGGCCAATACCGTGACCGCTAAGACTAGATCTCCAACACCACGCGCTACAAAGCAACTAGCCGCTACGAACCGTGTAGCAGACCTGGGGACGACACATTGCTGATGGGTAAAATACATGGGCGAGCAGAAAGGATCACGGATGCAAATAGCGCACCGCAGACTTATGGTTATGGGATTTCTGGCAACGCACTCCCCATCTAATGAATACACCCTTGGGCAAAACCTACCAGAGAAAGGCACAGGCCCCTGACTTGGCAGCTTTCCCTTGGGAGGGCATATGCCTCGTAGCATCATCAAGCGCCGGCCACGCGTGAGCCATTTTACCGCTTCCTTGTACGAACAAGGAACATGACCAGGAAGGACCCAACTTAGAGTGGGGTCACCCAGCTCACGCAAGCATCCCAGCTCTGCCGACCCATGCTTACTAACACACTGGATAAGTCTACAACCATAAGGAGTCATGATGACAAACATTGCCGGGTTTGTTCCATCCGAGAAGCATACAAGCCAGCTCTGTCACAATTCCGCGTGACAGTAAGCCCAAGAGCCACCCAGGAGCCAGGTCCACCCCGCCGTGCAGTGGCACGCGTACAAAAGCGGTCAACCAGCCGATCAGCCCACTTCTAACGCAGCATTAGTCCACACACGTGGCTGGTTGTTGCAGATTACGCAGCAATACTCTACACCATGACAGTACGGGCGCAGACCAACACCCGGATGAGCATGGCCGGGGCGGACGGCAGCCGGGGAGCCAGCCAAAGGTCCCCACTTTTGCATGAGCGGCGATAGACTGCAGTACCCATCAGAATGTAGTCTACCTGACAACGTGCGAAGCTGCCCGCGGAACTCCGGTATGGGTCATGATGTGGAGCGTGAGCTCCGCTAACAACTCTCGGACACCAAATCCCATATCCCAACAGCACTACCGTAGTTTGCCGACCTACCTGGGTTCACCTGACCGGTAGTCCTCTGCCCGTGGCCCAACGGCCCCACTACAGCCGACACGGAGATGTAGGCAACAGGCGGCCGGCACAGCACGGGAAGCCAGAAAGGCGCTCTTATGCGCCCTCAACCCACGCGGCCGTGCCCCTTGGCGGACGCGCTCAGCAAGCCGCCAGCCGCCACACCCGCAGAACCGCCACGTTCCGAGATGCGTCATCACAGCGGCCAGGAGGCGTTTGCGGGCGCTAGCGAGCCGGCCGCCCAGCTGCACTCGTGGCAGTGGGCCCTGGCGCCGCCGCTGCCGGCGGGTTGCAGCCCGGGGCCCACGCCCGCCTGCATGGAGATGCCGTGCAGCTCCAGGGAGGCCGACGCGTCGTCCCCCTCGTCGTCCCGCTCCGGGCCGATGGCAACGATCTGGCGGGGTCGGGGGCCTCTCATGGGCGTTTCGCCTTTCGCGGTACCAGTATAACGGTCTAACTGCCCTGATAATCCCACGGGCGAAGTGCCATGGCCTTCGGCAGGGGCTGGTGTCGTGCCTTGGGCAAGGGCGCATTGCCGGTGAACGCCCGGGCCACCAGACCGAGGCGAGCAGCTCGACCGGGGAACGCCCGGCAGCACCCTCCCACTCGCGCCCTCCCCCCTTTCACCCTTCCGCCCCCTCACCTTGATGCCGCCCAGCCAGCCGTGTCGGCCGCCCGCCAGCCGCAGGGACAGGCCGTGCAGCGACAGCGAGCGGCGCACCCCGCCGTCGGCCGTCGCACCCACGCCCAGCACCCACGGCGACCGGAGCGCCAGCTGCGTGTGGCCGCCTCCGCCGCTGCCTCCGCCGCTGCCTCCGCCGCCGCAGCCCCTCACCTCGACGCACAGACTGGCCAGCTCCTCCCACAGAAGCGGCGCTGGCGGCGGCGGCAGCAGCGCGGCCACCAGCGCGGGAACGCCGGCGGCCCAGGCGGCGCGCTCCTCTGGCATAAGCTCACCGGCGTCCAACGAAACCGTGACAGTGCCGGCGCCCGTGCAGCATACCTTGGGGATTGACTCGCGGCGGAGGCAGTTGACCAGGTGGAGGTGCGCACCGGCGGCTAGCCGAACCAGCAACCGAACGCCCGGCGCCAGTACACCTCCCCGGATGCGCACGACTGCGCCGGGATCGGCGTCGATGTGCCAGGCTGAGGAGCCGGAGCTGTTGAGGAGGCCGGCCTTGAGGGTTACCCGTTGACCTGAGCCGACCCTCCGCCAGTTGCCCAGCTGCGAGTCGTCGGACAGGGTGAAGGCCGTAGGCAGCAGCAGCATCGGGGGGCTGCACGCGGCAACAGCGGAGATGGTGCGCGGCGGGGTTCGCCGGCGACCCGCAGCTGCGCACGTTGCGCTGCAGCGAGTCTGTGGCGGGGTCGAGGGCGGAGGGGAGTGGGGCTGCACCAGAGAGCCCCCGCCGTCGCTGCGATCGCACTCCGAGATGAGGGCCATGCCCGCCCACAGCCCGTACAGGTCTTGCGCCTGCTCCAGCCTGGTATCTGGGCGGGCTGTCTTTCCTCAATCAAGGCCGGGCCCGCGTCCCTCGTGGGGCACCCCCCTACTACGCAGTCGTATCCACAGTAAAATGTTTGACGCCTAGCTGGGCAGGGCGTCGGGTGCTGGGACGCTGCTCGGTGTCTCGGTTAGACCGAGGCGAATCGAGGCGAGCTAAAGAACCCAGAGCCTATTGAGTTCATAAACCATACTGTCGGAACAGCTCACGGCAAGCCACTTGAGCGCTAGGAAAACTGCGCAAGATACTGTATCGTCCTGAGCGGCGAAGCTATTATATCGATGCCGCGACAGTCAAGACACATGTTCACTATCGGTGCATCAGAAGTAGCCGGGGAGGGGGGCACTCTTGCACTGGCCTGCTGGCCGGCGGTTGGTTGCTTTCGGGCCCAACGGTTACCAAAAGATCCGGCGGTTAGCGACAGCGATCGATACGCGCGTCCCAGCGACCAATGCAAGCACCGCCAGCTTGCGTCAGTGGAGCCATCTCGCATAAGCAGCTCAGGCGCTTTAGGTGTTGTGCATGCCCGCCCACCGTACGTGTCGTCACCACTTCTGATTGGAATGCGGGTTACTGCACTAAGGCGTTACACGAGCCCTCTCCCTTGAGTGCTTTGCGTGGCAAAGCTTTAGGCTTACGCTCATACCAGTGATCCCGTGCCTACGCGCGTTCACATAATAGCACAAGATGCTTTATTCCGCCCGAGAGCCTCCGCCCATCTGCCGACTCCACGTCTGCACTGTCGATACTTACTAAGAAGTCTGAAGCGGGCTCCCTCTTTCTGTGCAGGTTCCTCTTTCTCTGAACATCCGGCGCGGTTGCCCGTCGAGTGACAGGGCAGCCGCATCTCCGTGCCGGCACAACCTCACACTCATGGAGGGGCGCGCGCAGCCTGAAACCGCGCAGCAAAATGCACCCCTCCCACCAAGAGACACGAGGCCGAAGCACCAAGCACACTCAAAGCAATCAGACCCTTAACCCGCACGCTGTTGACCGCTGGAAGCCAAATCCACTTGAGCGGGCGCCTACATGGCTAGGCCATGGCAGCCGTAGCTACCCGGCCAGAGCGACCCGGCGCTCCACCTCACAACGCGTTTTCACAATCCTGAGCCGACCTCCGCAGCCCCTGGCGGCCTTCCTGCCCTTCCAGCGCATGCTTCTGTGCCCCACCTCCTCCCAAGCTGCCACTCCGGCTGGTCCCGCCACATTAGCAGCACCAGCCGCTGCTGCCGCCGCTGTCGCTCCCGTCCGCTGATGCTGCTGCAAGCAGCTTACGCGGCAGCGACCAGCTCCTTGCTGGCGGCCTCCTCCTCCTCCTCCTTGGGCGGCTCCACCCAGCGGCCGTGCTCCTTGATCAGCTCGATCAGCTGGTCGCACGCCTGCGCAACGCACCCGGGGTTTCCGGGAGACGTCAGCGACAAGAATCTGCCTAGAAGCTTGGGACCTCGCAGGGGATGCATACACCACAACCAGGGTAGCAGTGGAGGACAGAAGCCCAGGGGGCGGGGGCACAGTCGCACGGGCCCAAAGAAGCGCGGTGGGCGCACGCGGGCACCGGTGGGTTCCCTCCCATGTTTACCAAGCCGTCCAGCTCCCCGCCAACGCGCTACCGGCACGGCTCGTCCAGCCTGTCCCTCCCGCCTGCCCATCCGGGGCTCTCGCCCGCTCCCCACTCACCGACTCCATGGGGATGGCGCGGCGCACCACCTCCTTGCCCACGTACAGGTCGATCTTGCCCGGGGCGCCGCCCACGTAGCCGAAGTCGGCGTCAGCCATCTCGCCTGCAGGGAGCGGGTTGGGGAGCACATGTTTGGGGACGAAGAACACACCAACGTCCAGTTGCAGTCTTCCGTCACGGGGCGGGGCGGGGGTTTGGGGAGCGAGCGGGCAAGTGTGCGCTCAAGCGAATGGATCCCGCTGGATTGCGGGGGGGGGGGCGGTCGACAAGACCAGATGGCCAACATGGCTGTGGTCGCTCTGGCTGTGCGCTGGCACCTGCAGCAGCTGGCTCGCAGTGGAGCTACCCTCAGAGCTCCATCCCCTGTCAGCCGCCCGCCTTACAGATCAGCACCAATAGCTCCCTGACCACTCTTGTCGTCTCCGCAGCCGCCCCTCCCCTTCCCCGCGCACCTGGCCCGTTGACGATGCAACCCATGACGGCGATCGCCACGCCCGGCAGGTGGCCGGTGCGCGTCCGGATCTGGTCAGTCACCTCCTGCGTGTCGGGACAGCAGTAGCGGCACCAGAGCGGGTTGGCATTGGACAGCAGGCGGCAGGACATGCAGCGATGCAGACGCCTCTCATCCCGAAGGGACGTCGGCCCTTCCATTTCAATTCGCGAAGCCTGCAGCAAGGACGTGGCGGCTGCGCCCCGCTCCTGGTCCGCCGCGCATGGACAGCCGCGCCCCTAAACCCCGTCCCGCCCCTTCGCCTCCCGCCGCGCCCTGCACACCCGCCTCTCCCCCCCCCGGCGCCCGGGCAGGCCGCAGGGGCCGCACCTGCAGGTTGAAGAGCGTGCGGCCGCACGAGGGGCAGGACACGTACTCCGTCTTGGTGTTGCGCATGCGGCTGCCCTGCAGCAGGCCAAAGGCAGTGGTGCGCAGGAAGTCCACGTCCTCGCCCGGGCACTCGATTACGGCGCCGTCGCCCAGGCCGTCAACCTGCGGCACCGGAAGGGCGGGGTCGGGGGCGAGGGTCGAATCCACGCGGCAAAGGGCGGTGTGAGCGGGCGGGCGCACGGCCTTCTGGGACACCGGCAGGGCTGTGTTCAGAGCCCCGGCGGGCCAACCTTCCGACCGGCATCTCCAACGGAGGCCATCTCCCCGTGCCCAGGGCACCCGCTCTGGTGGGGCTCCCCGTGGCCACCCCGCACCCTCGCCGCGGCCGCCCCACCCACCAGCAGGCCGCCCACGAGCGAGCCGGTGGTGATGACGATCTCGTCGCGGTGCGTGCCGGCGGGGAAGCGGATGTGGTGGATGACGGGCGACGTCACGCCGGCGCGCTTGATGGCGTCGAACACGCGGCGCGACGAGTGCAGGCGCGACACGCCCTCGGCCGTGTTGATCAGGATGGTGATGGCGTCCAGCGACGCCAGCTTGGCCAGCGTGGCCTCGTCCTCCGTGCCGTCAACCTCGATGGCCCAGCGGGTGGAGCCCTGGAGGGGGTGGGTACGGCGGTGTCGTGCGAGGCGGCGGTGGCGGCGGCGGGGGTGGGCAGTTCGGCGACGGTGCAGAGGTGATGTTCCGCAGGCCCCACAGCACCGCGTGGCACCGAAACTGCCCAGCCTCCAACCGATACTGATTACCCCCCGCGACAGCCGCTGCCAGGCAGCGCCCGACAGTGGGCGCAGCCGTCGCCCGGCCCGCAGCACCCAGTCACCTCTTCGCCCCAGCCAGAGCACGCACCTGCGGCAGCTGCAGCCCGCCCGCGGCGGCCCGCTTGAGGGACACCAGCGCGATGGCGCCCGGCAGGGGGTCCTTGGCCAGCGCGTCGAGGGGGGCAATCACGTGGGTGGTCACCTCCTGCGGGCGGGGAGAGGGGAGGGGAGGCACGGAGGGAGGGGGGGCGTGGGTAAGCCGGACATGGCACGAAAGCCGGGAGTGTATAGGTCAAGTGGGGTTGTGGGCGACGGGGTGTTCTCGGGGGCTGCGGCAGAGCGCCTGCGAGGCCGGGCGCGCGCAAAGGGCAGGGAACACGCCGCCGAGTGCAGGGCTGTACTTGATGAAGCGCGGCCCCGGTGCTCCAAGCACTGTGCATTCGCCAGTCCGCACCCACCCAACCCCTGCTGGCGCTGTGCTTGACAGCACGGTACGGGGCAAGGCTCATGTCCTCCTCTGCGTGGCGCATCTCGCGTGTTCGGGTGCCAGCGCTAGCGGCTTCCTTAGACCGGTTACGAGGGGATCTGCGGCCTGGGCACAGGGTGGTGGCTGCAGGGCGCCGCAGCACCCTCAAGCCCGGACCATTGCTCGCCCCTCCACGCCCCGTCCCACGACGCTTGACCGCGCTCCCCCCACCAGCGGCCACAAGCGGCGCATCTTCTTGGCCCCACCTGCAGGCGGCGCAGCGCGCGGCGGCCGTCCTTGTCCGAGGAGGGCGGCACCTCCGACAGGATGACGCTGTCGGCGGTGGCGATGTCCTTGAAGGGCATGCCCACGGCCAGCTTGGCGCCCAGACGCTTGTACAGGTACTGAGGGGGTAGGACGACCGCGGGACGACGCGGAGGTTGGACAAGAAGGAGCCCCTCTCTGGCGCGGTCCAGCGGTGGGCGGGCAGAAGGCGGCAACCCCATGGGCACGACTGCAGCCCCCTCCCCTCACAGCCACTCGCATGCAGGGTACAGTGGCCCGCCCACCCGCCCGCCCAGCCGGACTCCCCTGCGCCCGCTGCGAGTACCGAGACGGAGCAACAAGGCAGGCAGTAGCGCACCCACACGCAAAACGCTGAATTCCCCTGTGCTGCAATTCCCACTTTACCCCTCTCCCTCCACCGCCGCCCACCTCAGGCTGCTTGAGCTCCTCCAGGCTGACGGCCGAGAACACGCTGCCGTCGCGGTGCAGCGCGCCGCGGAAGTCCAGGTCCTCGCCCTCGCGCTGCACGGGCAGGTCGCCCACGCGGCGCTTGAAGTTGTGCGTGTCGCGGGTGGTCTCGGCGAAGGGCGCCACGCCCAGGCCGCTGGCGCAGGCGGCCTCGCCCAGGCCGGCCAGGCGGCGGCAGGGGTCGATCTCGTACTCGGGGTCCTCCGTCAGCGAGACGCGGATCGTGTCGCCCAGGCCGTCCATCAGCAGCGCGCCGATGCCGATGGCGCTCTTCATGCGCCCGTCCTCGCCCTCGCCGGCCTCTAGGGGGCGGGGCGGGGGCACGGGGTGGGAAGGGGATGGACATCAACGGGCTGGGCGCCAGCAGCCCTCGCGTGGGTGGGGATGAAAGGCCGAGTCCGAGGAGAGCGGATCGTGCGGGTCGGTCGCTCGGCCGGTCCGCCCCCCAGGAACACGCTGACCAACTCGACTGCTCCCCTCTATGCCTGCGAGGAAGCCGGCACCGTAAGGGGCCCGCGCGCAGCCAACTCCCAAGCCCACTGTTGTGGCTTTGCATCCCCCCCGACCCGTTTCCCCTTCTTTATTACCCCCGTCCCCGCTCCCTCCTGCCTGCCCGGCCCCCTGTCCCCCGCCCCCGTCTCCCTGCCCCAATCTCCCCCCCCCGCCTCCCCTCCCTCCCACGAAACCCTCATCCCTGCCCACCGGTGACGCCCAGGTGCAGCGGGTAGTCCCAGCCCTTCTTGTACATCTCCTCGGACAGCAGGCGGTAGGCCTGCACCATGACCAGCGGGTTCGACGCCTTCATGCTGAACACGAAGTTGTGGTAGTCGTGCTTGCGGCACACGTCCGCAAACTCAAACGCCGACTCCACCATGCCGCTGCAAGGGAATCGCCGCACGGGGGGGGGGAAGGGCGGGGCGGCCGGGAGGGGAGGGAGCTGAGTCGCGGCGAACAAGGGGATGACCTCACTGAGGGCATGGAGGGGCCGGCCAACAGCAGGCTGGCGCCGAGTAAATCAAAACGCAGGTGCATCCCATGCGAGGCCCGGCCTTGCCGCCTGGTATCCCCCTCTCAAGGCCCGGACTCACGCCGTGTTAAATACTCGCCCACCTGCGCCCCGCCAGCACACCGACCCTGCAGCCGTGCGGTAAGCTAACTTGTGGCGGTCCCCTGGCCCCCTCACCATCCCCACCACACGCGCTGCCCTGCCGCCTCCTTCCCTCACCGCGGGGTGTCGCCGTAGAAGGACAGAATGCGCGCCGACAGCGAGCCATGGTTGGTGCCGATGCGCATGGCGCGGCCCAGCTGCTTGCACTTCAGCACCAGCGGCGTGAACGTCTCCTCAATAATCTCGCGCTCCCGCTCAAACTCCTGCCACGGCCACGGCGCAACAGGAAGCAACTTGGTTCCATGTGCCCGCCCGAGGCGCGGTGCACGGGGGGAAGAAGGCAACCGGAACCCCGCACAGCAGTGCGCCCTCGGGTCGAGATAATAAACGTGCGCCCGCAAGCGAGACTTGGCTCACCAGCACCGGCTGTGCGCACGGGCTCGCTCCAACCCGCAAGCTCCCGCTCATGGTCGCCAGCCCTCTGCCCCGGCCCCCTCCAGCCCCGGCCCCCTCCAGCCCCGGCCCCCTCCAGCCCCATGACCGACCCGCGGGTCATCGTAGTTGATGACCTCGAAGGTCTTGCGACCGTCCGCGAAGTTGCCCGGGTTGATGCGGATCTGCGAAGGCGAGCGTTGAGGGTGGAGGGTTGGAAGGCATTCTCAGCAGAGAAGCCCTGGGGCGCATTCATCTCCCGAGCATTGAGGGTGGGGTGTGGGGTTGGGGACACCAGTTTCCGACGACGTTCTGGCGTGCCTGGCAACATCAGAGTCGGGACAGGAAAGCCAAGCTCAGCGACCCAGGGGCAGGCTGGGGCAGGCTGCGCTCCGCCGCGGCCATGCCTGCCAAGACGATGGGCTGGATGGCTCTTGGGTGGCAGCAAAGAAGGGAAGGGCTCTTGGGTGTGACTGACCCGCGAGGTCATTCGTGTGAGCCCTGTGACCAGTCCACATCCAGGGTGCAAACGCTTCCCATGGGATGGAATGGGATTGCATATGCTGCCATGCGGGCGGCGTGCTGCAGATGCCCTCTACTGCCGCCCCCCCCCCAAAACGCAGCACATGACGGCTGCGCGGGCGGCATTCGCCTGCCAACCCTCGCCCGCCAACCCTCGCTTGCCAACCTGTCCCCAAGACCAGGACTGCATCGCCGCACACAGCTTGCGGGAAGCAGCGCCCCACATGCGCCTCCCCGTGCACCTTCGCGGGCACATCCGCCGTTCCGTGTGACACGGGCCCAGCTCACCGGCTTTCCGTCGCCGCGGCACGACAGCAGGAGACGGCATGGCTGCCCCGGCGACTGGGACCCGTAGGCTCCCGTGACCCGCTGCCCCCAACGCCCGTGTCGTGCGTCGCGCATGCTCACACATTGCCCGGCTGACAGCCCATAGCACCATAACGTAGGCTACCGCAGCCCGTGAACACGCGCCGCCAAGCCAGAGCATCCAGCAAGGAACAGCCGCTTGCCTCGGAAGGAAGGTCGCGCTGCCCAGGATCACCGTGTGCTCTGCGCACCACTCCCCGGCTCCGTCCCCGTCCCCGCACTGCGCCGTGCAGGGCGCGACGCGCCTGGCCCCCCTGCCATCCCGGTGCCCCATACGTGTGGCGGCCGGCCTGGGCGTGAGGCGCACCTTCTCAAAGGCGTCCGCCACCATCATGGCCACGTTGGGCTGGAAGTGGATGTCGGCAACCAGGGGGACGTCGTACCTGAGGGACACGGGCCAGGCAGGGCGGTGGGGGAGATGACGGGAGGAGGAGCTGGGACCAGGGTAATGATCAGCCCCTGCATGTGTGGAGAGAGACCAGCCTGGCGCGAGGGGGCAACAGGACGGTCCTTCAGATACACAGCCATCACGACGGTTTCCGCACGAAGCGCAGCGTAGTAGCGGAAACCAAGGTTTCCTGCGTTCGGCTGGCAAGCGTTTGTGCACGTCGGTGCTGTCCGGTAGTACGGCAGTACGAGGCCGGTAGGCCAGTGTTCATAGGCTGTCGCACCGGTCGGTCCTAGCTAATTCGCGAGTTTCATTTTGTCAGATCTGACACCGCCGGGCCGAACTGAGCCAAACTACGTTACAGTCCCTGGCCAGTCTCGGCTCGGTGGATCAGGGCTCGCCCCCCATCCCCCGCAGAAGACTCTCTTTCCTGCTTGCAGGTACCCTTCTCCGCGGCGGAGCCGCGACTAAGCGACGCAAGACGCAATGCTGGAAACCTTTGCCAACGCCTAAAAGACGCCATACCCAAACCGGACGACACCGCTTGCCTGTCCTTGAACAGCTGCTCGCGAATCCGCATGCACGCCTCCGCCTCCTTCTTGCCCTGCACAGTGATGCGGACAATGTCCGCGCCCGCATCCGCGCACTTCTTCACCTGCGGGGAGGGGGGCACCGGAGATGGTCGTCACCCGGACACGCCGGGCGGACAGCCCCGAAGACGAAGTCTGCTTTGTGCAGATCAAACGCTAGGGTACAATCCCCACACGATAATTCATAAGTAAGAAACGCATTTGGGGCAAAATCCGCCGACCCCGCCTTGCATGGCCTAGATGCCCGAGCGAGCGTCCGGGTTCCCGTGGCCGCAGCGTTGCAACGCCTTCGCACCTGGTCCACAGTGAGCTGCACGTTCCGCGTGTCAGTCGTGGTCATGGTCTGCAGGGCAATCCTGTGGTCGCTGCCCACAGGCACCTTGCCGATCTGCACGGATATCAAAGGGAACGGTTAACAAGGCATCTGAATTGCAAAAGCAGCCCAAGTGCATGGGCGGCAGCGAGCGAGTGGAGAACATCAATGTTTCTCTAACGCCTGAGCCTAGCCCGGCTCAGTGCCAAGCCCACCCAAATCCCAAAATGGCCTCATAACCGAAGTGCCGTCAAGCTACGCACCATGACCGTGCGCGTGGGGCGGCGCTTGGTCTGGTGGACCGTCTCGCAATACTTGCGGAGCTGCATTTTTGCGGTTTGTAAAACAATCGCCACCACGGCCACCACGATACAAATGGCAGAGGACAGGCGCTGGACGACCCCAGAACAAAGCGCGCGAGGTTGGTACGAGCCTGGTACGCACTACAAGGGTTGCCTGCGCGCAATAGTCTGCATTATGGGCAAGTTTATGCTCTACCAATTACCACTGAAGCGAGTGTGGTGCAGAATCCGCTCGCCCGCGTGCGGACTGATTCCCGCGGCGCAGATCCCCTGGAAGTTGGGCTGGATAACTGCCTTGAAACGATTAGGACCACCGGCTGGGCTTGCATGCCTTGCATGCCTTCACCAGCAGAGGCTCATGTATACTCAACGCCGCGGGCTTCAAGTGGGACTTCTGCTTATGTCCGCGCACGGGAAACGGTATCGGCTGGCAAGGTTCTGTGAGGACGCATGGAACGCATCGAAGACGACGTCCCAGGGGTCACTTCCCCAGCGCTATTTATTACCCCAGCGCTCGTGCCAACCCGGCCGATCGACGCTGGAAGCCGCGCACTTAGCACCTGTATGGGACTCAAAGATTGCACGGTTACATCAAGCAAACTAAGTTACCTCTTGGATCTTTCACAACCTTGAAACCTTGCAGTACACCAGGTGAAGTCCGACAAATCCGGTAAGATGGTAAGCCGGTCTTGGGGGGCCGGGACGAACGTCACATGTCTTGCTCTGTACCCGCCCGCCCTATTGGAAACGTCGCGCCTTCGGGCGTGTATGACCGTAGAGGCGGGCGCCCTCTTTCTCTGCAGATTTCTCTTTTTCGAACCGCACGCGGCCGGGTGCTAGGGGCTGTGGTGTGGGACACGAGTGGTGCACGGTCCTGCGCCACGGGAGGATTATTTACAAAACCTGTTACAAAGTTGCTCAAAACCACATCCGCCGCCGTCGACGTCTCCTCGATTGTTTATCTAGTTCGCTCCCTATAAACAAATCTACCACTGCGACGGAGCACAAGAAGGCGCCTCAGAATAAAGGCATGAACCCGGCAGGATTTGCAGCCCCCACTGTATCCACCCACTCAACACCGCACAGAAAGGCACCCAATCAGACGGACGTGCAACGAACATACGCCTGGCATGCAAAACTCTGTACAACCAAGGGTGGCATGCCCCCACAGCAGCGGAAGGCGGACGCGCGCGAGGCCAATCTGCTTTCTGCGAGCTACGATGGCGGTGCTACACATAGACGTAAGACACACGGCGTTCATGGTTCATCGTGTGTGGGTGGTGGGCTTCGCCTGTTACTGCTGAGAGCGGCCCTTAGTTTGTATAGCATGGCAACTGACGCCTCGGCATTGGAACAGACGCCTTGGCATGACTAACTGGCGACCCATGAGACGCGGGGCATACACTCTCCGATGCGGATGCATAGGTAGGGACAAAGCCCAATGAATTGAACACAAGGACTGGAGGAGAAGTGTATGCATCGCCCCGATGATGTTCAGCAATCACAACAATGTGCAATCACGCTGGGTCACGCTCAACCGCCGGCAGTCCAACGAAGGCATACACCGACAGCCCGACAGGTTGGTCTCATCCTGCCCGTGTACACCGACGTCAATCAAGCTTGTGATGGCTAACAAACCCAGATCGACTCGGCCTCGATTGCACACGATATCGAAAGGACAGGAACATGATAAACAAAGTCATACGCAGACCTGTAGCCTGAGGTCACTCTGCAGTGCGGCCGTGCCCACGACGCACGACGGTGACGTGATGATGCCCCGAGCTGCCCCGAGCGACTCAAAAGCGGCGCTGCACGATGACCCTGACGAATAGGCACGCACGCCAACACCCCCACGGTGAAAAGGCACCGCATATATCGGTATGAAAGACGCAGTATGAAGTATGCAACGGTATTTGGACCAAGCATGAAGGCCCTTACGGGCGTGTTCTAGATGCATGCGACGCAGGGTCAGGCGGCGGGCGGTGTTGCCGCGGATCCCACCACATCAGCATGCCGTACAGCTATGTACCGGGAGAGGCACCCTTCCGCAAGCGCCTACACCAGACGAGCTTGCCCCATCCCGCCATTTTGAAAGCACTGGTCTGAGGGCCTTTCAAGGAGTAATCTTGCACACACCGAGGCTGTACCAGGCCTCAAACTGCCAGGGCGCCTCGAGCAGCGGCGCTGCCGTGTGCAAGCACCCGCAGGTGCAGATGCGCAAGGCAAGTGGTTCAGTCTGCTTCCGTGACCTGTGGCGCCGACCGAGGCGGCCGCTTCGGGCGGCCTTGTGGCGCCGCGTCGCTGCCCGCCCTGCGCGCCCCGGCACCCTCGCTGCCCGCTCCCGCGCTGTGTGCGCTGCCGCCGGCGGCTCCGGCGGACGCCCGCCTGGCAGCACCGCGCTTAGGCACCTCGGCAGGTGCCCCAGCGCTTGCACTTGCACCGGCGGCAGAAATGCTGGGCCCCTCCTGATGCTGCTCCTGCCGCTGCGCTGCCTCCCTATCGGTCTTCTGCTGCGCCTTCGTGAGCGCCAGCTCCAGGTGTGGCTTTCTGAGCTTGGCCGCCTTGGCGCGCTTGGCCGGCGGCGACGCCGTTGCCCCTTCCGTCACCTCCGCGCCATCTGGGTCGATGCCCTTGGCCTCCAGGTCCAGGTCCAGGGCATGCGCCATGCGCTGGTTGAAGCTGCCGCCCAGGGGCTGCTCACGGGAGAGGCCGCAGGCGATGCCCAAGTGCCAGATGCTGCGGAGGCAGGTCATGATGCCGAGCAGCAGGGCCAGCAGCTGGCCGGTGCTGAAAGTGTCGCTGATGCCGGTAATGCCGTTAACGCGGATGGTCATCTCGGCGGCGGCGACCAGCAGGGACAGGGCGATTAGGTAGGACACGTCCAGGAACGCGTGGTAGTAGATGTTGAGACCGGA
>LSYV01000020.1:952979-963106 GCA_001584585.1 Gonium pectorale
GTAGTAGATGTTGAGACCGGAGCAGGAGGCGAAGATGCCGTCCAGGGCGGAGCTGAGCTTGACCAGAAGCGGCAGCTGGAGGATCATCTGCGGCACACAGGGGCGCACGCAGGCGGGGTGCGACGGAGGGCTGTGAGGACCCAGCGCGGGTGCGACATATGGCATTGCAACACACGTACTGGCACGGACTCGAAGCGCCTCTTTGCAGGACCCGGAACGCCAGCAAGGAGGCCCGTTCCCATGAACACGATAGACATGGTGGCGCCAGGTCGCGGGGCTCAGAGCGCCCAACACCCTGCAGCGCCCCACACCGGACCGGCGGTGCAACCCTCCGCTCCGCCGCCGACCCAACTCACCGGTCCAAACGCCACGCAGTGGATTACGATCATAAAGATGCGCATCCCGCCGTACGCCTCGAACCGCTTAAACAACCAGAAGTAGGTGGGCCCGCACTCAGCTTCCTGCAGGGTCGAGTACCCCACTGTCCAGAACCACAGCTGCAGGCCGGCCTGGTACATATTCACCAAGACCAGCAGCGCGTATGTGAACTTTGACTTCTCGAATAACCTCCTCACATCCGGCACCAGAGCGGCCAGAGTCACGTGCTGGACGCTGGTCACTAGGCCGGCGACCAGGAACACAAAGTCGCTGAAGGGCGTCCCAAAGCCGGGTACACTGCTGTCCTTGCTGACGCGCAGAGACATGGCGATGAGCAGCGCCGTGACGGTGAAGAGGGCGGTTTGCACGGCCTCAGTGGAGCTCTCTTTCTCGCGGCGCCGGGACGCCTTTTTGATAAGCGTTGTGACGCTGTCCACTAGGATGGCGAAACCCTGTATTCATGAGTGGATCGGGGTGCGAACCGCACGCACGTGGGGGTTTTATGTTGAGGCGGGAGCACGCGCTGGAGGACTGTTGCCCAGTCGATACTGACCATAGTTGTATAATTTTACTTCAGAGTAGAGAGGGTCCCTAGGGCGGGGAATCCGGGAGCAAGGGTCCGTGAGGACGGGTTTGGGCATAGCGGTCCCAGACACACGCCCGTCGTACTACAGAATCCGAGCCTCACCAAACCCAACAAACAAATGGAGTTGTGAATGCGAATAACTGAGTATTTTATAACTCACTTGTAAATAGGCGCCCAAGCGAACGCCCAACCCAATCAAGTCGCCATCGCCGTCTCGGACGCAACGCGCAAAGCCGTTATTGGCTTGTGCATTTACCAAGCATGGCGTTATTACAAGGATGACAAGCTGTAGCGCCCCCATGGCACTTGTTAATTAGACCTACAAAACTGCATTCCCGCACCCTGCAGTAGAGCAGTACTAACAACAACTCAGAGACGACCACGAAAGCGCAAACAAAAGCGTGGGGACTCTGGATCTGGTGGATCCATGCAGTATGTACTACTGCCGTGGTGGACAGGTCTTTGCCGGACAACGCGTCCGTTCCCACAGAAACTATGGGGTCCCTGGGGGTTCGTCTCCACGGAAATGATCACGTACCCCATGGGCAAGTCGATGCGAAGACCATGCAAGAGAAAGATGCAGAGAAAGCGGGAGCATGCCTCTACGCCACACCCGAAGGCAAGACGTTTCCAGCAGGGCGGGCGGGGTGGTACAAGGCAAGATAAGCAGTGGGATGGACAGGCGCTTGCGCCTTGCGGGCATCCAGGCGGGTAGCTACGTCGGTTGGTAGCCATGTGAGCCGGCCAGCGCCGTGTCTGAAAACAGACGGCTTGAACGACAGTTAGCGCGACGTCTGTTGGGCTTTTGTATGAGCGGTGCACGGGCAGCTTACCCTTTCGTGTGACGGGCTCGCGCTCGCCGCCCCTTTGTCCTTGCGCACTAGCTACGGAAGCGCATGCCTCTGCAGTCTGGCTGTAGGCGCTGGGGTGGGGAGCGAGGGAATGGGGGAGGGGCACGGGCCGTGCGCCCCTCGGCGGCGGCAGCGGCGCGGCTCTGGGCTATGCAGTTGGCGCTAACCGCCCTCCTCGCTCACGTCGCCGTGTGTTTTGGGCCGAGGGTTGTTGCGGTTGGGTCCGGAAGCTCGCTCGGCGGCGCAAGCAGTGTCACCCCTGAGGGCATGCCTTCTCATCTCAGCGTCGCCTGCACGGCTGCAGGTAAAAAAGAGAACCAGAAACGGGGAAGGCAGCCTCTACGGGCAGCCTCTGCAGGTGTCGCAGTTTCGCCCGGATGAGTGGGTGAACCTGGCGGTGGATGAGCATCGGCGGCCGCTATACCACGTGAGCCAGGGAGGCTGTGGGGTTGGCGTTAAAGCCACCATCGCAGAGAACATTGAGTGGCGTTTGTCCCAGCGGCTGCCGGCGATCTTCCCCCTCCGATGGAAGGTGGAGGTGGGCGACGACGGCAGGGCCGTTGTGTGGGACGCCGACGGCCGGCCCAGCACGGTCGACAAGTGCCGCGAGGCGGCATTGGCGGCGCAGTCGGCGGAGGTGGCAGAGCGCCTTGTGAAGCAGAGGATAGGGAAGACGTCCCTTGTCGTGCGCTTCAAGTGCGGGCACTGCCCGTTCACCTCGACGACCACTGTGCAGCCTTGTGGCAAGAACAATACTTCCGTACAAGTGCTCTGCGCGAAGGGAAAGGGCGGCTGCGGGGAGCGCAGGACCGTGGCCCGGAGCAAGCTGAAGCAGCTGCAGGACGGCTCGTATGAGGTCTAAGCGGGCAAGGTGTGCTGGCACCGTCATCGGGGAGATGCATATGGTATGCCGAGAAGGACACGTTCCGGTATCAGCTGGGGGCTAGGGGCCGTGCGTCAGCTGCTGGGGTAGAGCTTTTACTGAGTACCCGTGGACTCTGAGATGCTGCAAGGGCATTTGGCCACCCCGCGCCACCCCTGCCATCGCTCCTGCGCTCCGTACCGCCACGACAAGACGCCACGACAAGACGCAATTTGACATTGCATTCTAAGGATGCGGTGTGCCGGCGAAGACCGTGACCCTAGCTACTGCCGCCGAGCCGGACCTACACCTCTCAGTTGCGGGGAGTGCCCGGCAGCGCATGCCTCTCGCGCGGATTGACGTCTGTGCGCGTCTGAATTCAATTCAAGCGGGGAATTCTGAGAGCTAAGGGAAGCTACCCGTCGCACATGGCCGGGGCGCGGGGTAATGGAGGCCTCGTCAACGGCCACATGGGCGCTCAGAGGGGCGCGTCAATCTGAATGTTGGAATAGGCGGCGATCACAGCCGCGCCCTGTACATAATGCCTCCGGCCTCCTTTCGCGGCGCCTAGTGGGTTAAGGTTTGGGGAATTTGGCCACAGCATGCACAATTCCAACAGCCGAGCCAGCGCTTGCATGCAAAATCCATGAAGGACCATTCCCTTGGTGGCAACATGTCAACACAACAGAGCACACGCGAATGATGCTAGCCTAGCCCTTCCGTAAGCGATACATGCCATGGTGTCCTTCCGTGCCGAGCACGGGAGCCCAACTCAGCGCATAATGGCACGCTGGCCCGGCTACCACACTGCATGATCAATTATTTCAAAAGCGGACAACCGTCCTAAGCCAACAATTAAACAGTGGGATCTGAGACAGCTCGGCAATCAAGAGCCGGTACGCCGGCCTAGCTGCGCCCACGACACGCCTTAGGGAGGAGGGCTGCGCGGCCGCCAGCCCACGCCACATGACAGTTGCAAGCCTCCTCCCCATGCAAGCCATCTCACGCCCCTGCCAGCAGGCACGTCTCCGTGGCCGCCTCTACGTCCGCATTGTGCTTGGCCAGCGCCCCCGCCGCCAGCTGCAGCGGGAAGCCCATGGTGCTCAGCTGCTCGAGCTTGGACGCAAAGTCAGCGGCCTGGCGGGGGCAAGGGCGAGGGAGGCACGAGCGGGGAGAGTAGGCCGGGATAAAGGCGCACGACAGCCAGACGCACTGGAGCAGCTTTGCGCGCATGGTCCCAGTTTATATCCCAAAATGGGGCATGGGTCCTGCGCCACGGTCCGCCATGCCCGGGGCAGGCGATGCGGGCTGCAGCCCAGGGCGCGACCTAAGCCCGTGTACATCCGCCAGAATGGCACAGCTTGGCCCCCATTGCCTCGCCGTTACTCCTCATACACCTTTGTCTGCTCGGCACGCCCCACCAGCCGCTGTACTGCACAGCACTACCCTGCAAGCCGCACAGCCCAATAGACGCCCAGTCGCTATTCCGCACCTTCTCGGCTGCGCTTCGGCTGCCTCGCCCGTACACCCCTCCCAGCACCGCAGCCGCCGGCGGCACACCAGTCGCCAGCAGCTGCTGGACCACGGAGTCGCGGGGCAACTCGCCGGCCTGCGGGCACGAGGAGGAGGTAGGGCATGGGAGCGGTGTTGAGAGATGAAACGTTTGGGCATGCTATTTTCGCATCAGCGGCAGCGGAAAGGGGGGTGCGGAAGGAGTGGAGGGGCACACAGATCCTTCGGAAATACGTAGTAGTCGGAAATGTGGTGAGCGGCAGAGAAGACACGTGCATAGACAGTGGAAGTGGAACCGCGCGCGAATGTAGGCACCGGCAGGGAGGCACGTCAGCGACATGAGCATGAGCGCTAGAGGAAAGCCGCTGCAAAATGCCAGCATGGTACATCGCACAACTCCGTGGGTCAGTGAAGACTGGGATGGCGCTAGTCTGCCGACCCGCGATGTGGCGCAGCGGCCAGCCCGTTCGAAAGACATCCTCCGTGTCTCACATGCGTAAGCAGGCAGCCGTGGCCCCTGCCCGGCCCCCGGTGCCCGATGGCATGCACATGGGCCTTTCTGCAATCAACGGGGTCGTCGTCACAGCCCTGGCTAGCTACTGCGCCTCACCCACCCTAGCCACCTCGCCCAAGTCCACCCCACTGCCCCACCACGCCGCCCCACACCGCCGCCTCCTTGTCCCCACCGCCCGGTACCCATCCATGGGTAAGGTTATACCCCGCGCCCTAGGCACACTTCCGGCTGCCACTCCGCCCCCGCAGTGGGCCCACCTTGACCCCTGCAAGGTAGGCATGCACGTCGGCGGCGACGCCTGCGGATGCCTCCGGCCCGTCTTCCTCCGCCAGCCGCTTCTCCAGACTAAGGTCCACCGATACGGGCGCTTGGGGCCCCACCGACTGGAGCAGCGTTGCCGAAACGGGAACCTGCGAGGTGGGATTGAGCACACCCCGCCAGACGGAGGTTGTGTGTGTGGGGGGAGATAGGGAGCCCCCTGGCCAAGCCAAGTGCGAAAACAGAATGCTGCAAAAGGGTCGTTCTACGGGCATGTACTTCCGAAGTCGCGACGTCATCAGTAATGCGGGCGTCGGGAACGAGGAGACGGGCCTTGCCGCACTGGAAGGGGCCAGTGCACCGGCGCGGTGTAGAGATGCGCGTTCTACCCGGCCGCTCACCCGTGGATCTAGCCGAATTTCTTGGGAGTATTTGAGCCGCAGTGTTGTTATGGAGCCCGAGGGCATGCTATAGAGGCCCGAGCTCGGGGCGGACACAGGGGGCGGTGGGGGCACGTACGCGCCCGCTGCAGACGGCCCAGGCTGTGCGAAGGCCGAGGCGGATGGGGGGGCTGCGGCCGTCCCCGGCCGCTGTGGGTAGGCGTACATGCCGAGGGCGCGGATGGCAACTGAGAGAGACGGAAGCAGGAGCTGGGGGCAGCTGTCAGCTAGGGTTGGCGAGTATGCATTCTTGTTGCTCTCAGTTGAAAGCTAGAATCAATAGAGTGGTATGTGCTTTGCGTATGTTGCTGTATGTGCTGGTAAGGTCGGTTGCAAGCAAGGGTTGTCAAGTGCAGCCACTAGCCTCCTGTAATCTTTAGGTTTCCGATACAAGGGTAAACACCATCGCGATCACCGAAAAGCGGGTTCAGGGCCCCATCCTGTCTCATACCGTACGCCGTGTACGCCTGAAGCGGTGAACTAACAGTGTCGGCATTGTATGTTTCGACGGAGAACATAGCTGGGATTCGTGCCTGTATACGATTCATAGATCACCGTTATCGACACCGCCTACCCGGCTCGAGCTTCGGGCCTCGACGGCTATCCAGTCCCCCGACAGGCATTCGCAGGATAGCCATGCAGAACCTCATGCGCTTGATGATGAGACCGGCCCTTCTGGGGGGTCGCACGCACGCAGCAGTGTGTGCTGTCCGTGCGGCCCCGGCGACGGGAGGGAGCCAGACAGTGCAGCCCAACCAGGCACTTTTACAGACGAGGCATTGGGCGTCCTCGTCTTCCCCGAATGAGGGTGAGCCGCGCCATTCCTCTTCTGCAGCCCGTCGCTCCCGTGTATCCTCACCTGTCCCGGGTCCCCAACCCTGCTCACACTGTGCACCGTGCACGTACGCCCGGTGCACAGAAAATCATAGCGCTTAAACAACTGTGGTATGAGGATGCTTGCTTCCGAGGTCTGCGGACGCTACATTGCGGGCTGGCTGTTGGGGCAAACTAACCCTGTGCACCCATCACCCCACACACGCCCGCCTCCGCCACATCCGTCCGCCGCCGCCACCCCGCTACATCTGTCTTCACCCACCGCAATATCACATCTACCACCGAGACCTCTCTCCCTGTTATCCCCCTTCAATTGCCGGCGCCGGTTCCATCCTTTCCCGCAGAGGCGCTGCGCAAGGCGGAGCGCATGGTTGAGCTCATGGGCCAGAGCCCCCAGCTGCAGCAGATGATGCTGGGCGTCATGCCGGCGCCTATGCGCAACCCTGAGGTGCTAAAACAGCTCTTCGGGGACCCGTCCATGCGGAGGAGGATCGCGGAGATGATCGCGTCCCGGGTGGGTCGGAGCGGTGGCAGCCTGTGTGGTGACCTCGCTTCCCTGCATAGGGCATGGCCGGGAGGAAAGACCGCCAAATAGGTATCGGTAGATGGCAGGGTGGTTGAGCTGGGTCCTGGGTGGCTGCTCGCCGGCCAGGCAGGCCGCGGGGCAAAGGCGCACGGCTCACGGCATACGGCGCACATGCGGAGTCCATTGCCAACAACTGCAAGGGGGCATTGGGAACAACGGCGTGGTGCCCAGGCTGCCGCGTGCCCGACTCGCCTGCTGTTCGCGGGTGCCTTCGCCGCATCAGTGAGGGCCCTCACAAGCCCCGTCGTGTCGCGATTCCCTTCCCCCGCGTGCAGGGTCTGACCATCCCTGACCACCTGCTGGAGCGCATGAGCCCCTCCTCCATGGACGACACGTTCGCCCGCGCGCAGCGGCTGGGCCTGGACCCAGGCGCCCTGTTCACCAAGCTCATGTCGCACCCGGGGCTGCTGGCGGCGCTGCAGCAGCCGCGGGTCATGGCGGCCTTCCTGGACATCGCAGGTGCGGCACATGGCTTGTCGCACACGTTGCATATCGAGAGGGTGGAGCGACAGAAAAAGCGCTAGGGAGTACTTTGCGGCGCGTGACGGTGGCGCCGACGGCCACGGCGACAGCATGCGCCTCCTTGTTCCCGAGGTTGTGTATCATATCCGGCTGTTGTTGCAGAGGACCCGTCACGACAGTCCAAGTACGAGCACGATAAGGAGCTGCTGGATGTGGTGTTCAAGGTGAGAGGGTGAGCGGTTGGCAGCGGAGCTGTGGATGGTAAGGCAAGATAGATAGCACGACCGGACGGTACTGACTTGGAGGGTGCAAGCTCTTGGCAGCTTTGGGCGCGAAGATGAAGGGGCTCCGCTTGAAGGTTGTTGCAAGTGGCAACTTGAACCGTCCATCCACGCACGCAACCCTTTGTTGGCATCCTGGCGTCTGCTTACTTTAAGTCCGTGCCAATTCCCTGATCCTACTCTCCTGCCAGGTTCGCGAGGTCATGGGCTCCGCAAAGCCCTCCACACCGTCCTCTGGGTCCACATCGGCCCGCGGCTCCACCATCCCGGTCACCAGCACCCTCTCCGCCGCGCCGCAAGCGCAGCCACCTGCGGCAGACGCTGCGCCGGGGCCGGCACCTCCCCAGCCCCCGCCGCCAGGGCAACCGCCGCGGAACGCAGCCGAAGCTTCGCCTAGCAGCGCAAGCAGCGGCAGCACCAGCAGCGGCAGCGACGCGGCGGAGCCAAGCAGCAGCGCGACAGAGGGGACCAGCACCGGCGGCGGCAGTGGAAGCAGCAGCGCGAGCAGCGCAGGCCTTAATCCGCTCGTTGTGCTCATGAGCTCCGACCCCAAGGCGGCAAGGTCAGTCAATCGGTCGCGCGTACAAGCAGGGACTGGCGTGGGTTTAAAGTCTACGATTGCTGTTTTTTGTTGGCGTCCTTCGCATGCTTGCTAAGTTGGGCGGCTGGCTTGCGCAGACTGCTGCCGCTTCACCGCTATGCCTCCCTTTTGTCCGCAGGTGGCTCCAAAACCCAAAGGTCATGGCGGCGCTTCAGGAGGTGAGTTGCCGGTGATGGCGTTTGGGTGTGCTATAGCCAGCACCTCATCATAAGCTGTCGTGAAAGCGCTGCACACATGTTCTTTCCAGGAGCTGTTTGCTTCTTGCAACGGACGAGACGGCACGGTTTCGTGTACCTCGTTAAGCATACGTGCTTACCCCCAGCCGCCTCATAGCAGCCCTTATCACCTGTTGCGTGCGCACCTGCCCACCAGGTGCACAAGAGCCCCTGGAAGACCGTGAAGTACATCTTTGATCGCGATGTCATGGAGGCATTCCAGGTGCGTTACCGGTGTCGCGTGCGCACATGTACGGGCACGGGCGTTGTGAGGAGCTGGAAGCATGAAAAAGCACCGCCATCTACCCGTCCATAATACGTGTATGAGGCTATACCGCAGAGTGTCGCCATTGGATTCTCTAGCAGGACATTAGAGCAGCGCACCAGAGCTTGTAGAAGCGTGGTAATTCACCTGGTTACTCGAGGATTACCGTTCTTCCCGCAGGACCTCAAGAAGCTCTTGCGCGGACATAAGCTGTGAACATGCGGGAGCCGTCAGGGCGGAGAGGGCGGAGACAGCTCGTGGAAGCGTGCCGTGCGACGCAGTACTGAACGACTCCATCTGCACGTGTTTAGTGCTGTTCGTGCTCTGCTCTCTATAAATTGTGTTATTACCAACATGCCGCGGTCGTCTTCGCTGTACTGCATGTCTGGCTGGTGTAGGCGGGTTGGGTACGCAGGCGAGCATGTCCGGACAGGTGTTCATGATGTCGATGCGTCTTTCGTGCGCAGTTCTCGTCACGGTTGCGTGATTGCCTATCGACACATAAACAACACGGTGTTTGCACCGGGTTGCAAGCAGAATTTGTGTAACACACAGACGCTTAATTATATTAGGGCCCATCGAATTCCCGTCCGGGCGGCCCAACGTTTGCTGCAACGAGGCCCACGACACACGAGTAGGTTTCGGGGAAGACGATGGCAAGTGGTTGTATGCATGACCCACTTCCAAGTCTTAGCATCCATGATGAGCTCGTATGTTACTGTGTTGTGTGGAAGAGAACTGGCGTAGAGGAGACCTTGCTTTGAAGGTTCTTGGCAACCGCTTCAAACCCGTCATACCATGCTGACAATAAATGGCATCATTCATAAGCAGCACCCTAGAAAGTAAGGCGTACAGCGTGGTGGTGCAGTCACTTCCCGCATGGTTTGGCCAATCGGCATGCAAGGGAGGAAATCCACGCAATGATGTTCGTTTGTTTGCACAGCTGCAGCCATTCAGAGCAGCTAACGCCTACACGGGCTGATATGGAACCAAGAGATCAACAGCAATCTGTTACACAGCAATTTATAGCACAGCTCTCCATTTCAGCGTCGCCAACAGGGACACAAACCGTTCAGGCTTGCCACCCCTAAACACGGCTTAATCACTGGCCACCGCGCAGGCGCAGCACCAGGTGCAGGGTGCTCTCCTTCTGGATGTTGTAGTCAGCGAGCGTGCGCCCGTCCTCCAGCTGCTTGCCGGCGAAGATCAGGCGCTGCTGGTCCGGGGGGATGCCTACGCAGGGACGGCGCAAGGGCAAACGTGTGAAGACAGCTGCCACGGGTCCAAACGCATGCGGCAGGGTAATGCAAGGGCATGCGGGGAACTCAAGTCGGAGAACTGGAACTGCCAACAACAGGCCACTACTACGCTGCTGAATGACCCCCATGGCCGCCCACACCCAAACCCATGCTCACGCTAGCGGCCGACCATCACTCACCCTCCTTGTCCTGGATCTTGGCCTTCACGTTCTCGATGGTGTCC
>LSYV01000020.1:967986-979244 GCA_001584585.1 Gonium pectorale
GGCAGGGTAATGCAAGGGCATGCGGGGAACTCAAGTCGGAGAACTGGAACTGCCAACAACAGGCCACTACTACGCTGCTGAATGACCCCCATGGCCGCCCACACCCAAACCCATGCTCACGCTAGCGGCCGACCATCACTCACCCTCCTTGTCCTGGATCTTGGCCTTCACGTTCTCGATGGTGTCCGAAGACTCCACCTCCAGGGTGATGGTCTTGCCGGTCAGCGTCTTCACAAAGATCTGCATGCCACCGCGCAGGCGCAGCACCAGGTGCAGGGTGCTCTCCTTCTGGATGTTGTAGTCAGCGAGCGTGCGCCCGTCCTCCAGCTGCTTGCCGGCGAAGATCAGGCGCTGCTGGTCCGGGGGGATGCCTGAGTCGAGGCAAAGGGTCGCGGAAGCGTAAGACTTGGTGCAAGCACCTTCGGACTTGGCTTCATAGAAAGCAACATATGTAAGTTAATGTGATACGATGAGATAGATGACAGGCGAAGGGAAGTTTGAGAACCCTACTCGGCGCCACTTTCCAGCGGAAGCCGACTTTGGAGAAACCGTGAGGGAACCCAATAAATATTCGTGCTCAGGGAGTCGGATTCGTTGGGCCGCGAGCGGGGCTACCAGCAGCTGCGAGGCCCGACGAGCTTTCGCGACTTCCGACCGCCGCTCACCCTCCTTGTCCTGAATCTTGGCCTTAACATTCTCGATGGTGTCGGAAGACTCCACCTCCAGGGTGATGGTCTTGCCCGTGAGGGTCTTGACGAAGATCTGCATGCTGGCTGGGTCGCCCTACTATGAAGTTTAAGGTACAATACGCAGACGACGCGTTTAGGATATGTAAGCTACGCTGCGCTCTCGATGATGGTACAGGAGGTGGCCCAGACAATATGCCGAACCTCCGGGTCCGTGTTTTTATACGCGACGTCCGTACAGTTCGTTGGAGTTCGTTCATGTCTCATGGGCCTCACAATCGTCCCACATCGCGCGAGGTTTTGCGGCCCATGCACTCTGTCAGCGACGGTAAGTCTGTCTGCCATGGATGCGCATTTGATTACGAAATTCTTTGTATGACGCCTTGAACAGAAACACGACTGGTTCTCTTCCAGTGGAACGTAAAAAGAAGGTCCTCGCTCGCGACATGCACCGTGCAGTGCGGGAGGGCACTCACGAGGTGTGCCTCCCCATCTCCTGCGCCGACTGACTCCCCGGTTAGGAGGAAGTGAAACAAACGCGGAGTTAGATTGTAACTGTCTGTGCGAAACCCGGAGCACGAATATCCCGCTGGACACGGAGCGGCAACCGGGACCCGGGTATGCGGGTATGCGACACGTGCATCCTGTTCAGAACTGAAGGCGTTGGCTTACGGCTTGCAATACCGCTCGAATTGTGCTCTGTGGGCATCAAATGAACAGATGATTGCCGATCCTCGTCCTTCCCTGTGCCCCTATGCAAGCCCTGCAAGCTGTGCCCACGGGTGGATGCCGAACATTGGGGGCCTTCATTGGCAACAATCCTAGGGTTTTTTCTGTGGAAAGGTTACAGGCGGAGAGGCGAGAAAGGGCGCAGACAACGGGATGGACATGCAGCTCTCCCGTAAGGGTTGGGCAAGCTGCCCGCCTTGCCTTGCATCCATGCACCGTACTGGCAACGCGCGCCTTTGGGTATTCGTCCGTACAGGTTTCCTTGCAGGGCAGGCTGTGGGCAGGTAGGTAGTGCCCCTATCGTGATGAGATAGACACTGCACAATGGCATGTGAGATATCACAGCAATCGACAGCGCGGCCTGCCACAGTTATCAGCCTGCATAGGTTTCATCATGGTGGTATGGGAGTGCCTAGCAGTAGTACGGCAGCTGTAAGCTGCTGAGCTAACAACCTCCAACACTGCACAACTCTTCGCTCGGCTCTTCTGCACCATGCGCCACGCGACCGTGCAGGGGCCTACCCGTTGAAAGTGCGACACTAGCATGGCGTAGGACAGCGTTCGCGTCAACGATACTTGCCAATCAGGTCAACGATACATGCCAATCCTACCATCTTCATCCAATGGCGTCGTGTCGCGCAGCCACGAGGTTGCCGAGGAGGTTCTTAAATGATCCATGCCAACAGGCGGCCCGGCAACCACCGGACACCTCTCGCCACCCCGTTTGCATGTCATCCCCGAGGAGGTGCCACGCAGAAAGAAACGGAAGGCAAGGTGCGAGAGGCACTGCCGCAGCGATTACTGTCGCCTCCTGCTCCACAAGCAAGGCGGACTGTCTGCGGTGCTGATATAATAAGCAGCATGACCGCCTCCCCCCACATCCCTCAACACGAGGACAAAGGGTGACTTGCTGTTGACCTCCAATGCCCCTTCTTGTTGCGTTCGTCACCGTGCCGCTACATAACTGTTACCTTGCCATATGCACCGCATGTGCCCAAGACTGACTGGCGCATTATGACATGCATGTTATCTGGTAACAAATGCCATGGTCAATGCCATGGACGCTCGCATTCTTGCAACGAGGGATCACTGTAGAGGCATACAAATGCTTGATTTGTGTACGTAACACGTGATTTCATCAGCGCATCACGCTAGAAAACGAAGGCTCCTGCATGCCGCCCGCCACCTGACGCCCCTTCGCCGTCATCTGCTACCGCTTGCGCAGCACGTGCAGGATCCGCCAAGCCAGCAAGTCGCAAAGCCGATGGGTCAGGGCTGCCTACCGAATCCGCAGGCGGTCCCCCGGGTACAGCCGGTTTGGATTCTTGAGCAGCGTCCTGTTTTTGGCGTACACCTCCTCCACGCGCTTCTTGAAGCAGGACGCGATGTGGCACAGCGTGTCGTCCTCCTGGACCTGAATGCGTAAGGAAGCAGGTCAGCAGTCCCTGTTAGAACAACAGCCCCGGACAAGCATGAGTTCCACGAGTACGCAACAGCATACAGGACGACCAGCCGGCGGCGGGGTACGGCGGCGATAGCTGCATAGGACATGGCAAACGCCGGAAGCGCCGGCCGCTTGGGCCCAGACGATGGGGGCATGTGCGCAGTATGTATTACAACCGCTCGCGACCAACACGCCCCGCTCTGCAGTGTACACATCCCGCAGCCAACCAACCCGTCGACCCACCGACCCAAACGACCCCCTGCCCTGGCGCCCAACCACCCGGCGCGTTCCAAGGCCATGTCGGGCCGGCCCATTCCAATCCATGCCCGCAGCGCACCACTGACCCCGTACGGCGCCGCTCCGGCGCCTGATGCCGTCGCCTTTTGGTAGGCAGTTGGGCCCCACCCCCAAAAACGCGCAAAGCAGTCCTCCCGACCTCCCCAAGGCTTGATACCCCCCCGCGTGTGCTGTCCACTCTTAACAGAAGAGGCCTACTTACTTCATAATACACTGGCCGCTTCTTCCAAATATACACCAGAGCCCCCACCACGATGCCACCAAGCACCGCCAGCGGCAGCGGTACCTGCGCCGCGCGCAGCCGTCCCGGCCGCCTGCCGCTGCCTTGCCCCGCCTGCGCCGCCGGAGTCCTGGCGGTCGAATGCGCGTGCGCCGATGAGGCCGACGGAGTCCCAGTCGAGCCTACGCCGTTAGCTGTTGCATAGCCCGCAGCAGCGGACGCGGTGGTGGGGCGCTCGGTGTAAGCCGGGCCAGGGGTGCTGACGGTGGAAGGCGAAGTGAGGCCGTAGCGGCTGGTGCTCGTGCTGGCTGTGGGGCTGGCGGCGGCGCTGGCGGGCTCAAGGTCCCGGAATGCCATCTTTGACGGGGCCTGATAGGGCAATGCGGGGGCGGTGAAGGTCAGCAGCTGAGAAGGGTCTTGAGGACTGGGGTGTTGCGATGGCTGAAGAGGGCAGCGGCCCTGGCACAGAGAAGGCCTGCACCTGGATTATTCGTGTAAGCCTGCCATGCCCCATGGCCGATGCCAGTTGAGCCATATGCCGGACTGGACTACCGCTCGCTTCCCTCTTGGTATCGAGCCCCTACTGGACCCGCGACCCACCTGCGGTGTGGAGGGCCCTTCCAGGGCCCGCTCTTTGGCTTGCCGCGCCGTGATGGCGTACGTCGGGGACATCGGCCGGTTGGACCCGGCTGCAGGGAATACGAAAAGATGCAAGACGAATTTCACTTGAACACTGAAAATGGTTATATGTACGGCTGTCAACTAACGTACGACGGACGAGATGCCTTTTAAAGACCGCCTCTCCGTCAATCCCATGACGTGATTCCAGGGTTGGCCACGCAAGGTAAAATGAATCTTTGTGGGTTTAACGCGAGAACGCGCCCTGCTGCTTTAGCTCTCCTTCTTGTCTCACCGCCGGTGAGTTGCACCTGCATAGCCCCGCACCTGACAGGAAGCGCAGTACCAGGCACAGCTCCGCGTTGACGGCCCTGCTGGCCGTCTTGAGCTGGAACCAGTGCACGATCGTGCCCCGCGCCGTGATGGTGAGCACGCGGAGGTCGTCGGAGCCCACCACAAGGTCTCCTCTGGGACCCACCTGGAGCAGCTCGATCTTTACACAGGGGGCCAGTAAGGCGGGTAAGCGGCACAGAACGGCAGGGAAGCGGAGTGAGCGCGAAATAAAACGGATGGGTTGGGGTACGAGCCGGGCGGAACCAATACACAGCTGAAACCGGGGCTGCACGGGCTTCGCCGTATGGGACATACATAACAGTCAACTGGCCATACTCCAAGTGTACGCTCGGGCCTGGGACATGGGCCTGGCTGGACTAGCGGCACGGGCACTGGCACGGTATGCGCCCACGTACCCGAAGCGTGTCAGTTTCCGGCGTCGGCACTGCCAGCCGGCAGTCTTTGAGGAATTTGGGTTGCAAAGACCCCTTGACAACGTCGGTCTTTACCTGTGGACAGTGACGCGCAGCTAAGGAGGGCGACATGCGGGTGGAGGCCGAGACTCTCACTAACCTCATTGCTCCCCACTCGCAGCTTGACATAGAAATTTTTCTCCGCATAGTCGTCCGCTTGCACATTGCGCGCCTCTGCGGGTGGTGCTGAGAAATGTGATGGGTGCTAGCAGGGCGACGCTCGCCGTTGCTGCGCACCTATTACGGAGACGCAGAGCTTGCCAGCCATGCTTGACGTCTATTCTAAACTTCCGTGCAACGCCTGAGTAACGCCACCTGAGTTGCCCACGATGGCTACATGAACAACAGCCAAGGTACCGGTAGTGATATGTCTTTATCATACGTAGCTACTGCCCGTAAAGACCGAACGCGCCTGACGGCAGTTCGTTGCTCGTACTCCGGCGGGCCCAGATCGGCCCTCTGGCCTTGCACGAATGGAGGGTTACCAAGCAACAGTAAAGAAACTTAAAAGTGCAACCGCCCACTCCATTTGCCTCGTGATAGGCGCAGAACGCTTGTGTCGCATCATCACAACACACAAGCATATAGCCCTTTTTACCGCACTGCATAACGCCGAATCGGGACACCAGTGTGCACGCGCAGCCTTACCGTCCTTGCTACCGCCAACCCTGCACGGCTTTTCTCACCCAGGATTGAAACGCGATTGTCACCTTTGGTCGGAAGCGGTGCCTTCGAGTGGCTACAGGGAGCGCGGCAGGAGGCCCGTGGGCGAACCCGCGTCCCAGTCGCGTATCGCCACTCGCGCGCGCCCTCGCGCAGAACAAGCGGCCGATGTCGCGCTTGTGACTCTGCGCAGCGGCGACCCGACGCCACTGCCGCCGCGTGGGCCGTCGCCTCTTACCGGCCACGTCGCGACCGCAGCCTTCGTCCCATCCAGTCCACGTCAACACCCGCCTGGCAGCGGGAGCAGCGGCGGTAGCGACAGTGCCGTCGGCCACGCCTCGGGCGCATGTGTTTTGCCGCCACCGTCATACCCGGCAGCTGTGGAGGCCACGGGCGCCGCCCCAGCGGGTGGAGCCGTCGCCGCCGTCCGTGCGGCCTCCAGGTGCGGCGGCAAAGCACTCAGGCAAAGGACACAGGCTGGCTTACCACCAATGAGGGAGCTGCCGCTGGCGGCTGCGGGCGGGCGTGGCCGTAGCTGAGGTAGATCGTACTGTGCGACCCAGTCACGGAGCAAGCGGCATCGGGAACGGCAGCAGCGCGAGCGTGGCGCTTGATGAGGGGGGACGCTGACCCACAGGGTCTGCCGGGCGGCGACAGGCAGGGGCGTTGCAATATGCCACAACTCACATCGCGCAAGAGAGGCTGTTTCGTATCTGGCTGTTTCATATCTGGCTGTTTCGTAGTTCTTCATCCTCAGCCCGCTAGTGCCCGCTGCCACCTTGTTCAGCTCTTGGGGCTCCTGTCCAACTTGCGCAGGTCTGGCGGATTGCAACGGGCGGTTGAGGTTGCAACGCGCCGGGATGACGACGGGGACCGCCCCGCAGCAACACGGCCAACACAACAGCCGCTGCAGGAGCGACATGCGCATGCTGGTGGGACGGCGGCAGGCCCTGCCGCCGCGGCAGTGGACGGGGGCGGCGGCGGCAGCGGCGACGTGAGCGGCCTGCCCCTGGACCAGCAGGTTGCCCACTACTCGCGGGAGGCGGCAGCAGCGGCGTCTGGCGGCGACGCGGCGCGGTCCGCCATGGCGGTGCACCTGCTGAACGGGTACGCCGCACGGACGCCAGGAGGGGGATCGGTCAGACGCGTACTAGGTCTTCGTAGAGCGCCGCCATGTCGGGGTGCCTGCCGCGTAGCCCTCTTCCCCATGCATGACTGCTGCTCCCGAGCTGATGTGTCACTTCAACGCGGCTTTGCCCATGTCGCCGCTTGTGGCCACTTGCAGGTGTTTCCTGCGTGCCCGCGGCTATGAGGCGTCGCAGGAGCTGGCCGCCAGCGCGCTGGCTGCGTCGCCCCGCCTGGCGGCTGTGCTGGTGGAGAGCGCGGCGGAGGGCGGCCCCGCCAGCCTACTGTCACTGAACGCTCTCACTTACTTGGCGCTCTGCCCGCAGGTGCGATGAAAGGGGTCATCAGTCAGAGGGAGTACGGCTGCGGGGAAGAGCTGTGAGGGGAGAAGGAGGGTCGTGCACCGCCACCCGCCACCCGGGCATGGGAGCTTTGTCACTACCTTCGGGAGGACATTCGGAGTCAACTGGTAGCTGCCAGGTCGCTGCAATGCCTCCTTGCCTCCGACACCGCTGCCCCGCTCCTCACAGGCCGTCCCGGCGCTGCTGTCTGCGGGGCTGCTGCCGGTGCTGCTGGGGCAGCTTCGTGCCGCCGCGTCGGCCTCCCTGGAGCAGCAGCTGCTGGTGTCGGGGCTGGGGCTGCTGTGCACGCTGGTCAGGGTGGACGGGGAGGCGCGGAGGCGGCTGGCAGCCATGCGGGGCGCTGCGGCGGCGCTGGCGGGAGCGCTGGGGCACGAGGCAAGCGTGGTGTGCGCCCCCGCGCTGCAGCTGCTGCAGGTGGGCGAGCGCGCGGGGAGCGGTACAGGCCCATGCGGGCGCGGGTCTGAGGTCGCCCGCGGTACGGTGTGCCAGGCTCCCAGGCAGCTGCGCCGTTGGCCATTGCGGGCGACGCGGAGCGCCGAGTGCGGAGTGAAGAGTCATAAGCGCACACGGGACGTGCACAACACACGATTGACGCAACGTCGGCACTCAGTGCGCGGATTCTGATATTGCCACTAGTACCGCAAGCGTGCCCATGTGCTACCCTCATCCCGCGCCTTCCACTGACTTGTGCACGCGGCCCCTGGCCCGTTGGCCCCTCAGGAGCTAGTCCTGACTCGGAAGGTGAGCAGGGGCCCGGTGGGCTGGGGCGCAGGGTCAGGCAGCGGCCCATCTGGCCCGGCGGCCAGCTATATTGCGCCCTGATTACCGCCGCCAACCGCCGACAGACTTACGGTTATGGGCCGCCCCGCAGGGCTTGGACCAGGTGACGAGCTGCCCGGCGCTGCTGGCGGCGCTGGACCGCACAGCCGCGGGTGCAGGGGGAGGGCAAGGGAGCGCGCGCGCCCCACCGGAGGCAGAGGAGGCAAGAGGCGCGCAGCAACATGCAGCGATATATGCAGCCCGATCGGCTATGGCTTCGCAGGCTCGATTATTGAAAGGGACAATCGCGGCACTGGCGGCGGTCATGGAACGATGAGGTTGGGGATGTTTGGCGCAGCACCTCCGACCGGACTACGCCTCTGGAGGGTTGCTTGCACACGTCGACTCTTCTCGTATGTCAAATGCATGGCCTCTAATTGGGGAGGCACCTTCGTTCGTCGGCCTACCAAGTAGGCGGGGATCGCCATGAGACGCTGGTGAGGCCGAGAACCGGCTGCCGTGTGTTTATGGCAGTCGGGGCTCCGTGCCTGCTGGTGAACGCACGTGGCGCGTTCACGACCCGGCGCATCGTGGCGAGGCGAGGCGCTGTAAGTCTTAACAAGTCTTTACAGACTGTACCGCTACGCGTTTGCATGCTGAGCTTGGTGGGTGGTGCCTGCGGTGCGGTGTTGTCGACTCGCTCACCGGCCCATAGGCGACCAGGGGCTGCTGCCTCCTTGTGCGCCCATCCCGGACCGCAAGCAGCAGTAAACCTCTCTGCTGCGCAGTGCGTAGCGTGTCTCGCCCCCAGGGAAGCGTTAAGGCTGTCGGTGAGGGGTTGTTGTGAACGAAGATGCGGGGAGCGGCAGTGGCGCATGTGAAGGCGTACGACAGCGGATCCGGACTTGGCCCATCGGTAAAGATGGCATGTCGCGCAGCTTCTCCCAGGGGCGCCATGTGAAGCTCCGCCCAGGGGGTCCACAAGCCTGTGTACGGCAGCGAGTTCGGCCGGATGCCTCGAAGAAGGAGATGCCCGGTGCCGTACTGGCGCATGAACGTATGAGCCTGGTTTCGAATCCCATCGCTACCTCGCTCATTGGCGTACAGCTGCGAGGCAAGCCCGTCGGTGACCTGGGGGCGCTACTTGCGCAGGAGCCGCTGCTCCCACAACTACAGGCCAACTCGATGGCCGGCGCGGGCATTGAGGCAACGAGCGTGGACCTGACGCTGGAGTCGTCACCGCCGCCAACCTACCTCCACCGAAGCGCCCACCGACTGAGACACACGCCAGCCAGCACAGGGACACCACCATTCCCACGGCTGCGCCCAACAGCGCGCACACAGCCTCCCCTACCACCACACCCATCACGCAGCCCGCTCCCTGACCATCGCACCAACCAGGACTACGACGGCCACTACAGACGACTGCCCACCGCAATTCAACCAAGGCGCCGGGTGTGACGGTGACGGGCGACGACCTTGTCCTCAAGTTGCCGGACCGCGCGGCCAGCCCTCCCCGGCCAGAGGACGCGACTGCCGACAATAACAATAAGTAGGGGAAAAGCTTCAGTGAAGCTTGGAAAAGGGCGGAGCCCCGTGAGACCCGTACGGGTCGGTTGCTGCAGTACGGTCTGAGTGGCTAGGGACACCCCACCCAAGCTACCATGCCAAGGTCGATGTCGGCACGCAGCCACGCCCCGGCCATGCCGTGCGAGGAGCAAACCCAGGAGCTTAAAGCGCTCGGCCCGTGCCCCATTCACTGCGTGCGCGCTGCACGGGACGTGCCCATTGTGTTGCACCGAGAGGCGTGGAGGATGCACGGCAGGGGCCAAGGAGTCCGAAATGAAGTTACCACCACCTCTACTGGCCACCACCTCTACTGGCCACCACCTCTACTTCGTCACGTAGTCCGTCCACAGCATGCGCCACGTCGCCTTGGAAACTGGCTGCCGTCAGCCCGCCAGAGCAGCGGCACGGACGGGGCGGGGCGGGGTAGAGCATGTCGGGGCGGCGGGCATGGGAAGATGCAAGCATGTCAGCCGTGTGCGTCTTGTCTGCAAGACCCCCGACCCCCTAGTGCTTCACTGTACAATGAAAAAAGAGATCCAATACAATGTACAATAGTTAATATGCAAAATGCACGCGCTGCGCGCACCCTCGCCCGCGATGTGACCCACGGGACGAGAGGTTCAGCGTGGATTCGCACCTTGATCTCCACGTTAGCCCGCCAAGTGGGCAGCAGCTTCATAGCAGATCGTGGGACCGCGGCTGGGGATAGCACGGCCCCATCGCCGCCAGCTCCTGCGACGGCCAGCAGGTCGCCGCGAGGAGTATCGGCGTCTGTGGACACTATGTATTGTTGCAATCGCGTTAAAAGCCGAAGTGGAAAGAAGCCAACGAGGTCCGCAGTGGGACGCCAGCGCGGGTCTCGTAATCCGCCTAACGAGGAAGGATGTCGATGCGGTCGGACCTCGCCAACGCACCATCTACTCGCGCGCTACAGCAGATGCCCTAGAGCGCTGTGTTGCCTAAAAATGGCTGCCAGACTGGACATCGCCGCCAGCAGGCTGCTGACGCGGCTGCAGATCGGTGAGGACGTCAAGGTCGCGAACAGCACACGCCCGCAGGACAGCGGGTACCTGGATGTGTTGTCGGTGGTGCTCCTCAGTCTGCCCGAGTCGGTGTTCGCGGAGGTCGCGCGGGCGGCCCGCTGGGCGTCCAGATACGCCGCCCGTGTGTGCCGCACTGCGCGCACACTGCACGAGTTCCACGAGAGTGCCACGTTTGCCATGCCCGAGGCCACTACATGGATGTGGGAGGGCCTTGACGACTGCGCTGCTCCCGCGGTCCAAACCGCCCTGCTGCGCAAGGGGCCGGCTGTCGCGGCTTGGCGCTCCCACCAGCAGCAGCGTGCAGCCACCGCCGCCCACCGCCCCCCTGGCAACCGGCACCCTGGTCTGCGCAATGGCAGCAAGCGTGGGCATGCAGCTACAGGTTACAAGTTACACGTCCGTCAAAGCCGGGGGGGCCATGGACGACGTGGGCATGCAGCGCTGGCTGCAGAGCGTCCTGTGGGCCACGCCACAGAGCAAGCTGAAGGTGGTGCTGCGTGACTGGGGCCCGGACGAGATGAGCATTGAGTCCCCGGTGGCAGCTTATCTGGCGGCCTACCCTTGGCGGATCGAGGCTGCGAACCTCATCGGCTGCGCCCTCGAGGGCGCGAAACTTTTAGATGGTGCGGCGGCCAGCCTGCACGTGCTGATGAAGCTCCGCGCGCCACGCGCCTGTAGGGAGCTGGCGCTGCCGGCCGTGAACTCGACAAACAGCGTCGCGGCCAACTGCAGCATCGCCGGGGAGCAGCTGGACGCAGTGGCCGCGGCCTGCCGCAGCGCCATGGCCGTTGCTGCTGCGGCGGCTGGCGCTGCGGGCTCCGTATCCCACACGCTGGAGGAGGTGGCGAGGCGGACAATGGAGGCGGCGCAGCGCCGGCTCACGCTTGCTCAGCAGGAGAAGGATGCCCATAGCGCGGCGGCCCCGGAGACGGTGTTC
>LSYV01000020.1:980009-996025 GCA_001584585.1 Gonium pectorale
CCTCCAGCGTGCGGGACACGGAGCCCGCAGCGCCAGCCGCCGCGCGTTTCGCCCCTGCAGCGGCAACGGCCATGGCGCGGCGGCAGGCCGCGGCCACTGTGTCGTGCTGCTCCCCGGCGATGTTGCAGTTGGCCGCGACGCTGTTTGTCGAGTTCACGGCCGGCAGCGCCAGCTCCCTGCAGGCGCGTGGCGCGCGGAGCTTCATCAGCACGTGCAGGCTGGCCGCCGCACCATCTGAAAGTTTCGCGCCCTCGAGGGCGCAGCCGATGAGGTTCGCAGCCTCGATGCGCCAAGGGTAGGTGAAACCCAAAAAAGGTAAGGAGGGGCGAAATCGTCGCAGCCGTAATGCGCACATGATGTCGTGCCTGTGACTCTGCGGAGCGGCGACCCGACGCCGCTAGCGCCGCATGGGCCGTCGCCCCTTACCGGCCGCGTCGCTACCGCGGCCCCCGTCCCATGCAGTCCACGTCGGCAGCCTCCTGGCAGCGGGAGCAGCGGCGGTAGCGACAGTGCCGTCGGCCACGCCTCGGGCGCATGTGTTTTGCCGTCACCGTCATATCCGGCAGCTGTGGAGGCCACGGGCGCCGCCCCAGCGGGTGGAGCCGTCGCCGCCGTCCGTGCGGCCTCCAGGTGCGGCGGCAAAGCACTCAGGCAAAGGACACAGGCTGGCTTACCACCAATGAGGGAGCTGCCGCTGGCGGCTGCGGGTGGGCGCAACCAACCGTAGCCGTGAGGGCTCCGATGTACCGTATGACCCAGATGTGGAACAGGGGGGACGGGACTGACGGCAGTGCGAGCGTGGCGCTTGATTAGGGGGGAAACTGGCCCACGGTGTGTGCTGGGCAGCCACAGGCGCGGCGGGGCCGACCGCACCTGTTGGCGCATGTGTCCCGCGAGATGTATACATTGCGCCGGGACGGCGACGGCGACCGCCCGGCAGCAACACGGCCAACACAACAGCCGCTGCAGGAGCAACGTGCGCCTGTTGGTGGGACGGCGGCAGGCCCTGCCGCCGCGGCAGTGGGGCCGGGCACCCCTTCCTGCGGGTCGTGGCTGGACGCCTGCACTGCGCAGAGTGACGCATTGTCCTCCCTCGTTTATCGTTGGGTTTCTTGTTTACTTACTCGCTTGATACCTGTTGTGGGCCTGTCGACCAGCATGTGCTTTTTGCCGCTCGTGGTCGGGACCGGCTCTCGGATGGCGCGGGTTAGTGTCTCCACAGGCATGATTGGATTTGTTGGGTGGCGGGCGTCTATTGTGCACGGCCCGTGTGTGGGGTTTTTCCATGCCCAGCCGCGGGGCCCCTGACTGGGTTAAGCACTAGGCCACTGTTTCATTGCTTGGCTTGTCTGCAGGTGCTGCCTTGCTGCCCGTACTTTCGCAGTAACTTCCCGTTTGCAGGCCGGGTCCTCCAGCGTCGGGGGTACTGTAACGAAGTCAGTCTGCTGTCTTTCTAGCCTAGCCTCGCTCGTAGCCTCGCCTCGCATCTTCCGCATCTTGCTTACGAGGAAAGGCCGCGTTGCCGCTTCAAGCCCGTTATTTGTTGTCATGGCCACGGGGGCGGCGGCGGCGTGACAGCAGGTTGCCCACTACTCGCGGGAGGCGGGGGCAGCGGCAGCTGGCGGCGACATGGTGCGGTCCGCCATGGGGGTGCACCTGCTCAACGGGTACGCCGCATCGCAAACACTGGCATGGGCACTTCACCGCGGCATTGCCCATGCCGCCTGGGGCCCCTTGCATGTGCCTCCTGCGCGCCCACAGCCCCGAGGCTGTACTTATTCCTATGCCCGTGGGGGGGTGCTGCGGAGCCTGCGCCGCTGAACGCACGCATCACCGGCCTGCCTCTGCCCGCAGGTGTGCGGAAAGGGTTGCTCAGAACACGAGGGAGTGCGGCTATGGGGGAGGGCAGGGCCACAGGTTACAGGGAGTGCAAGGCAGAGTATCACAGCGCGGTTGATAGAAAGGGCGGGTGAAATGCAGCACGAGAACTCGTATTTTGCGGCAATGCTCGTGGACCTCACTCGCTCCTCCCACACCGCTGCACCGCGCTAGCCCGCCCCTTACAGGGCGCCCTCTCGCTGCTGTCTGGGGAGCTGCTGCAGGAGTCGTCGGCATTGCGATCGCGCCCCTGTGCGCCCGCCATCCCGCACCTTCAGCTGACTCACGCGCACGGCCCTGGCCCGCTGCCACTTCATCAGCTGGTCCTCGTCATCCGCAGCGTGAGCGGGAGGGCAGTGTAGTTGGCTGGGGCGTGTAGCATGCAGCCTGCAATAGCACTGCGGCGAGGGGTCGGTGGCGCAGCGTAGTATCGCACTTGATGATTTGTGTTTGTGTTGGCAAGCATTTCTGATGCCGCCATGCGAAACGAGTGCCGAGCCCTCCGCCCCTTTCCTGCTCCAGGGGACGCGCTAGACCGCATAGTCGCGGGTGCAGGGGGAGGGGGAGGGAGCGCGCGCGCCCCAGCCACCGGAGGTAGGCGGAGGAGACGACGGACCACGGAGGGGCAGCTCCGGACGCGCAGCAACACGCAGCGGCTAATGCGGCCCGGTCAGCTGCAATACGGCTTCACGATTGGGGCTGATTGGGGCGCTGCCGGCGGTAACGAAACGAGAAGGCCCGGGCATCATGGTCCCAGTGTCGCCGGCCTGAGGATGGCTCTGGCAGGTCCCAACTCCTCAACTCGTGTGGCCTTGTACGGTCACCAGAAATTGAATGGGGCGGCGACACACTGCGCACCGGCCCACTGAAACCGCCATTTGAGGCTGACGAAGCCGCGAGAGGGCTGGTGTCTGTTGGCGCTGCCTAGCGTAGGCTGCTGCCTTACTGTGTACCACCCCGCCTGCCCGACTGTTGGTGATAAAAGTTCTGTATAGAACGACGCCGCGCCTTCGGGCCGGCGAATGATGACCGTAGATGACCGTAGATGACCGTGATGACCGTGGCTCCCCTTGCAGCGTTTGATGGATGACAAGCCCGAAGCAAGGCGAGACGTGACCACCAGGTTGGGTGGTAACCAGGCGATCGAGGCGGGCAACGCAAATTAACATACGCTTGAGCGTGCAGACGCGCCACCCATTCTGGAGGTAGGGTTCAGCAATAGTTCAGCTATCCCACCAGCGTGTCGCCACGTCCAGGATTCGCTCACAACTGGGGGGGGGGGCGTGCGAGCGAGGGGGGGGGTCACGTGCACGGAGATCTTGGCGGCGTCCTGGATGTCGGTGTTGCGGGCGGGTCAAGGTGTGAGACGACAAATGCTGCTCCCTCGCTCTGGGGTAGTGGTGGTAGGGACTCATGTCACTCGCATGTCCTGACCGCCTGGCCTTGCCTGTACCAACCATCCGTACGCCGTACTGGTAACGTCGTCGCGCCTTCGGGCGCGTATGACGTGGAGGTGGGCCCCTTCCCTGCAGCTTTGTCGCCCGCCGGGGCATTCCTGTTTATCCCAGGATCTTGGAACATATGAACGAAAGGCGCGTGACGAAACACGAGTGAATCACATTTGCAGGAAGGCAGCCGCCGGCTCTTGGGCTCCGCCGCCGATCATGCGAAACCAATGAAAGCAAGACCCACGGGCCGCATTTGCCAAGCCAAAATCCTCATATTCACATCATCTGTCGCGCACAATAACAGATGAAGCTGTATTCACATTGGCGGCGCTGCACAGGCTGGGGCACTTGGGATACATTGTTAGGTAGCCTAGCAACTTCCCACCGCAGAGGTATATGAGTGCTGATCGCACGCCAACACGCACCTCATCGTACTCACGGTAACAGTCTGAAGCGACATGCAATTGTCAAGGATCTGCGATGAAGGTGGTTGTCGCATCTTGTCACTGCGCGAGCATGCGGTGTGGTCAACTTGGGCACCCTACGTGCGCACGTCAGCAGGTAACCCAGAGAGCTAGAGAATGAACGCACGCACTTCGTCTGGCTTCGACGGCAGGCGATTAAGCGATTCTCAGGAAGGACGGGAGGAAGAACCGTGCGTGCACGCACGTACGGCGGCCACGCACGGCAGTAGTGAAGATAGAGCATTGGCCGACGAGGGGACCACGAGCGACGGTAATACGCTACATGTCATTAAAATGGGCACTACGACAAACAACCCTAAACGTACGGCGGCTTGCCATGACCTATCTTGGCTTCCGTCCGGCAACAAGCGCATGCACTGGCCGAGGGCCCGAGGCAAAGCGTGAGGCTCCCTTCAACACATAAAAAGGAGCCAGGCAGGCGCGTGGCATCTGATTGACTCCCCTGGCGATCACGACGCGGGACAAACTGCGCCGGCTGGCGCAAAAGCCGTGGCAGATCACATCGATTCACACCAGGGGAGTAGCAGCACTGCCGGCAACCCCTCTCTGAGGGAGCCTGTATCTGCCGGCGCCGCCCGCTCAGCGCGTGCACGCATGCACGGCCGTGGAGCGTCTGGGCGGCGTGGGGGCCGGTCCCGGTGGAACATGGGGGCCGTTAGAGACACTGCAGGTCGGGTGCACATCGGCGGCCAACATGAACTCAACTGGGCCCGCACGCTTGGATCGGCGTCCCGCAGTATTGCCGTCGCCCGTAGAGGCTGGCGGGTGGGACCGCGAGGCAAGGAGGAGGGCGTCGGCCGAGAGACAGGCGGCACCCGGGTTGCGCAGTATGCGTACCGTACGCATCAAAGTATACATGTGCAGCACGCCGGGCTCGATTCCAGTGCGTCGGAAACATGATGATGCGCAGAAAGATGGCATCGAACCGGTCCGTACAGCACCATACGCCGCACGTATCGTCTTAGAAATTATGACTGCGCATATAAGAACGCGTCTTTTACCGGCAACCTTGGGCGGCACGGATAGCTTGGGCCAGACTTGTGGCCCAGGGCAGGTGGCTTACCTGTGTGGGCACCGACAGCATGTAGGTACGCACACGGTCCCCGGGGCCCTTGGTCTCCGCCGCCCCAGGGACGCACTATGCGGTCAGCGGTCCAGTGGCGTGCAAGCAGCTGGGGGTGTGCGAGACCAGGGGCACAGCTTGTGAGCACTGCCGTGGGGCCCGGGACGCCGGGTGCCTCCGAAAAGGACATCGCAGAATGATTGCTTGGTGGGGCTGCACGCCACGGGTATGGGACGGCGGTGAAGCGCTGCGCGTACGGATGGGTGAGCGAATGAATGCCTGTGGAGGTGGGGTGGGACGCACTGCAGATTCTCGCGGGGCGGGGCGGCAAGTACGGTGCGGTCAATTGCGGCAACGGGCAGGGTGCTTCACGTGGCCTTAGGCAGTGCCTGAAGCCTTGCAGTAGTCGAGGCTGCCTCGGCGTCGCCACAAGGCCACATTCCCAGCTGGGAAGCCGCCTATAGGCGGCGCTGGGATGGGAGTGCGAATCCGGAGGGCGTGCAACGTCGGGGCGTCAGAATCAGGCGCTTGGGGGCTGCATACATCGCCGTGTGGGTGAAGGGTTGGGCGCGCGTACGGCAGTGGCTCCAGAGCGTGGGTGACCGCGGGTCACGCCATAGGCCATACCGTAAAAGTGGATATTGGCGGCTGAGCACCTGATTGCCTGTAGTGAGTTTCGGTCAACGGCAACTCCACGTAGCTCGCGGGCTCCCGCATTCATGGCCCGAAGTGGGAGTCGGCGCGGTCGGCGTGACGACTCAGCAGTTGCAAGCGTTACAGAGGCTCATGGTGGCCTTGCTAACTGTGCGTCCAGCAGCTGGGCAGCTGATTGCTGCACGCTTGCCGGCCTGGTCCGGCAGCGGAGCTGGCCTTGCAGAACGCGGTGATGCGGCAAGGCAGGTATGCCATCCAGGCGTGTGGTTTCCCGTTTCTGAGCACGCACGGCTTTGCAAATGATGCCTTGGCCTCAGGCTCACGTCTGGGAGGGCTGGCCTCCCGCGGCTCCCGGAGCTGCCGGGCGGCAAAGGGCAATGAGATGCTAGCAGGGCATGTGATGAGTCGGGCATCAGGCGGCTTACGCTTTTGGCCGCGCAACACTGCGGCTTACGCCTGTCAAGCTGAAGGCAACTCGGCGAGTGCGGAAGGCTGCGGGCGGGGTTGAGCACAGGTCCTGTCTATCGTCACAGAGGCAGTACGGTCCCTACATGGATGGGTACGGTAGTGGTGTGGCTGTTGTCACGCGTGCCGCAGCCCTAGCGCGCGGCACGGGCCCCTGCAAGCATGGGTGTTGGGTGTTAGGTGTTCGGTGCTGGCATCGCTGCTGCCCTGTGAGGGCGACTCCTCCCGGCCCGGCAGAGAGGCCGCCTGCATCCGCCAGGAAGGCAGGAGGACGGGGCGGCCGTCCGCCTCAAGGCAGTGGACGGATGGGCCCGATGCCCGTGACGGCGGACGGGCGACAGATACGGTCTTGAGGGCGGTTGGGCGAGGCCCCGAACGCCGGAAGCCGTTTCAGGCACACAACGGATGGCCTCCACGCACTCCGGAGTCCTGAAACGGGACACGATGCCTGGAATGGTGCATGGCGCTCGCTGACGCCGAGACGGCGAGACCCGACGACCCGGGCAGGCAGGCTGCGGATGGCTGGCCACCAGGGCGTTCTGGACGGGGAACGAGTTGCTACCGGTACGTCGCCGCCGCTCGGGTTCCGGACGCATCGGAGGCCTTCCGACGTCGTCGGCCCCATGGCATCTGTGGAGTGCAACGCGAAGATCAAACCGCTGTCATTCATAACACAATACCCCCCCCAAAAAAAAAACCGCAACAGTCATTCTTAGCCATGGACTGATCCAGGGAGGGAGCCCGGCTGCACGCCCGGGCGTAGTAACGTGGCTTAGGTGCGGGCACCGAGCGGGTCACTGGCCAGGCCCCAACGGGGCGGGGCGCGCGAGGAAGGGCCACGATGTACGGCGCGCGGGCGTGGGGCAGGTGCGTGTGTGGGGAGGCTCGAGCTGGGGTCCATCATGGCGGAGCTTGTGGCGCCAAGGTTTGCAAAGAAATTGTTTAGAGGCGCCCTCCTTCTGAGGCTTACTAGCGCGGTCGATGTACGGCAGACACGACAGCGTTCAAGGATTGATTGCTTCGAACTGGTCTGCTTATGTGCCTGTGTTCGCATGGTCCTGGGAAATGTATGGCTGTTTTCCAAACACCCCTTGGCGCTCGCATTGAAGGGATAGATTATGAGCGGTCGTTTTGGTACGGCCATGCGTAAGACCGCTCAAGCGGGACCCTTTTCACAGAAGTAGCCGTGTGCAACCGCACATTGTTACTGCTTGCAGGGTACCACGCAGGCGGCATCGGGTGCATCCGCATCAGCCGTCACCCCACGGGCAGCCGCAAGGAGGCCCATCTACCCACACAAGGAGACTCCAAGCAAGCCCGCGAAACATACATATCAGCAGCCAATGTCCCATATAAGCAAAGACGACTCCAACAAAGGGAATCCACCAAGCCAGCAGCATGTGTGAGCGGATAAGACCTAGCGCCACTGCAGAGACCTTCTCTGCAGGCACCATTTCCCGCCACCATGTTTCATGTATTCGTCATACCAGGGAAGCCGGCACCTCTCGACGATACCACCGACTGCCGCAGTTCCAAAGACGCTTAGTAGGTAGGTATGCCGTGATCCGACCCGACCAGACCGTGCCAATGCGCTCCTACGTACATTCCTGCGGGGCGGGGTTGCTCAACCCCTAGACCATTGCGAAGCACAAATAATGATCAGGGTCCGGAGACGGTAGAGGACATACCGATGCATGGCGCATGAGTCCTGAGAACACGCATGTATACGGCTCTAAACCAATAACTGCCATTGGAACCGCTCATCAGCAATTTAACCGCTCACCACAGCTCACGCTCATCATCACAAGTTCGAGAACGACACAAACATGGCCACCCAGGGTCTAATTTACCAGGGCATCCTCACCCCTCCTTACCACCAACAATTGACAAAACTTGAAACGCACAAAGGGCATCCACAATTTACCTGCAGGCCATTAATGCATAGCATTCCGCATTTATGTGTATCGCTCGGTGCGGATGAGGCACGGGGTTCTTCTTTGACCCAGCCGCTGATGACCCATTCGGATCAGACTCTGTTATTCTAGTTCGTCCGGGCATTGTACTTCGATACACCGCACCGCACCCGGAGCACAGCGTGGACCCGCCTTAAGCTCCAGACAACCTAGATGTGCTGATGGCTAGCGACGGATTGCTGCCCATACGCGAAGAGCATGTTGCTCTGCTCGTACCCAGCCGTGCGAAGGAACGACTCGAAGTCCTCCATCACCTTGTCCTGCTCCAGGTGTACGACCCGCGATGCCGCCTTGAAAAGCCGCAGAAACACCTCGGCGCCGCGCTCGTCCGACACGCCGTGCAGTTGCCACTGCGAGCGCGAGACCTGCGTGCGGCGAGCGGCGAGGGTTTGCGTCCGACACAGGAGCCGGGAGATGTTAAGAGCGCAGGAAACCCGTCGCTAGAGGCAAGCTGGGAGTTCCGGGCGGAAGCCCAGCCCCGGGCGCTCAGCGCCAAAGTGGTCATTGTGTGTGAGGCCGCGCCTGCCACAACAAGCCATCATGACGATTTAGTGTAGAGTAGTAGCGAGAACCAAGGTTCCTACTTTTAGAATCGGTTGGCCGTGCCAACGGGACTGGTAGGCTAATCTCTTCGGGAGTGCGGCAGTAAGAGTCACGGTCAAGACGTGAATCTGTCAAGCCGACGCTCGCCAATGCCGAGCGGTGCATGACGCGGCGCAGGAAACCTCGCCCGCAGCGCCACTGCACAGGGGCCCGCGCATTGATTCCACGAACCTCGATGATCAGCATGTTCACGCGCATGGCCTGTACGCTCTCGACAAGCCCTTCCAGGACCAGCACCTAAGGACGCAGGGACCAAGGAGGCGAGCAGGCATGTACAAAGCTGCGGACGACCAGGTTCGGAATGCACAGCCAGATGTACATGGGGCTGGCAGGGCAGTTGTGCGTGGCGCTCAGCGAACCGACTCCCTGCAACACCTAGATCAGCTTTAGGGTCGGATTGAGGAGCTGCCTGGCCTCGCTCATGATGGAGCGATGTCTGCGTTCGAGTTGGGTTTAACCGACGTCGCGCACCCACGTACACCCGATAGAGGAGCACCTTTATCCCGGACCAGGAGCCCGGCCCCGCCCACCTCGGCGCCCTCCACGTCGATCTTGACCACTGCGGCGCGCCGCTCCCCCAGGTAGCCGTCCAGCCGCTTCACCGGCACCCGGACCCGCGTGCCCCGCTCCTTATTCCAAGACCGGCCCTCGTCGTTCACGCCGCCCGCGTACATCATCTGGCACATGCCCACGTGCAGCTGCAGGGACTCGCCGTCGGCTCTGTCGCCCAGGGCCACGTTGTGGATGTAGACGTTCTCCGCGAGGCCGGGCTGGCCCTCCAGCGCGGCCAGGACCAGCGCCACGCACGCGGGCTGCGGCTCAAAGGCGTGCGTCTCGAAGCCGAGTGCCGCGGGGAGCAGCGTGAAGTACCCCTGGGACATGCCGACGTCCAGGGCGACGTAGTTGGAGCGCTCCGAGCTGGGCACCTGTGTGCGCGTGTGAGGGGCGAGTGGGAGTAGGCGTGCGTGCGTGCGTGCGTGATGCGCAGGGTGTGCACAGCGCCGGGCAGCAGGCGTGCGGAAGGCAGCGAGCGTGTGTACAGGATGCGCGCGGTGACGGGCGGGTGGCGCGGCATGCGGGCATGCGGGCGTGTGGGCGTGTTCGCAGCGTGTGGCTGAAACCACAGTGAACGAGTAGTTGGCAGCGATCCGGGTACAGCAGTGTCAGTTGGCGCGGTTGCGAGGGCCTTTTACCATCAACAGCGGTAATCGGGGCATGTGTCGAATAAGCTGACAACACGGCGAAAGAGCTGGCCTTTTTTGCACGTGCCAGCCCAGCTCACGGCAACGCCAAGCTCAAGCAGCGGATTGCACCGCCCGCTACACCCACCTGGCGAAGCGCGTCGACAATCGATTGGCCAATCTTGACCTCTGTTGGGTTCGTGGTGATGTGCTGCAGGTAAATGTCGCCCTTGTCACATACGACCTGCGGGCAACAGCCACACGTGGGGCGGAAACATTGGGCGGGCCCGAATTGTAAGGCGTGAGGAAATTTCAGGAGCCGCCGCGTCCCGTGCAGCGGGCTGGGGCTGGTCGCAGAAAGAGTGCTCCGGGCCCCACAAGTTTCCGTGGTTTTCCGTCGTGACGCACGCGAGGCTTTGGTCTCGGCGGGCACAGCTTACTGCCAAGCGCTCCTCAAGCCGATTCGGCGCCTCCGCCAAGCTCGTACTGCAGGACGCGGGCGTCGTGGTCTCCGACCTCGCTCCCGCCAGCCCCGACCCCGGCCTTCGCTCCTCCCCGGGACCCGACAATAGCTGACCGGCACGTGATTCAGTCTCTTTACCTCGACACAAACGCCGAACTTGCAGATGGTGTCCCGAGAGGAGTTCAGGCGGTTGAAAATGCCGCTATACGAGAGGGTCCCGAGCTGCGCTGGCTCCAGGTGCTTCCCAGAATGCTCATCACGATGTTGGTAGGCGCTGCTGTGTCCTAGGCCGAGGTGGGGATGGCGCAGCGGAGTCCCTCCCCTTACTACGCCCTGGCTGACGTAGTACCCAATATAGCCTCCGATCAAGGCTCCCGCTAACAAGTATAGTAAACTACGGGATGAAGAGGCACCAGGCCGAGAAAGCATTATGTTTCAGGCGCGTAATGTTTAAGGGCGCGTTAGGTTTTGCTGCTAACCTTTATTCATCATCCACCAGGCACCAAACAAGCCTATGCTATTACCGGTTACTTCTCTCAGCTGTACTACGCTTTGTACTGCGGATGCGGTGGGGCCTAATGAATCCTGCAATGCGGCAATGGCATACAATGCCATCGGAAACCCGGGATCGCGGGGGGTCCATGTACGAATGCCCGTGCGTCCGCTGCGTCCGACGTACGGCATACCCACTACTGCTGCCTACCCAGGTGATCGATAGCACAGATTGCACCAATCCCTGGCACACGGGCTCCCTCTTTCTCTGCATAGTCCTATATCCTATCGCTGCTGGTGCTGCTGCTGCTGCTGGCTGTCGTCACCTAGCCATAGCTCACTCCGCACGTCACCCCAGACTGCACCTGAATGGCCACTACTGAGCGGCGCTACCGGGCAGCATACTTGGTACGCAGTCAACGCTAGCCTAGCTCGCTGTGCCCCCTTCCTTGGCCATACAGTACTACGCCAGCCATTAACCTACGTGAACACCGAACATCTGACCAGCTTCCTCACCGCCCTCTGAAAGTGGTCATCACCACTCCCTCCACCCGCCCCCAGTTCTTCATTGGTCTGGTGAGGTCTTGGTGTGGTAAGCCCGCCAGGCCAGGCGCACGTGCAGCAGCAGCTATGCCGCAGTGCCTTGCCGGGGCCCCCGGCACAGTAGCCACCCTCATCTGCGATGAATTTCGGCAAAGGCCGTATGAGGGCCGAGCAGCGCCTTCGGTGTCACCCCCGCCCTCCCCCGTGACCCGGCCGTAAGAATGCGACCCCGCTCTATTGACCTCCGCGCATACAGACATACAGCCACTTCACACCATCCGCATCCCCCTCCCTGACCTGTTGGGGGCTCCGGGGTCTCTGTGCAAGGGCTTACTCCGGCTAACCCTGCGCCACCTATCTGCCAAAGCTAGCTGTTCGGACCGTGGGGCGAGCATCCCCCAGCCCGCCCCGCCTGACCCGCTCCAATCGGCCCGCCGTCGGGGTCCTCGCCACGCCCCGTCACCTCACGCCCTGCACTGCGCTGCGCTCCCTGCACACCAGCGGCACACCCAACCGCCATGCCTCGCGGCCCTCCCACACGCCCCATCCCGGTTCTCCAATCCAGTACAGACGCACCCTCATCAACTCGGACAACTGGAGGCTGCAGCAGGGAAACCAATCACGCAGCGCGCTCCCCAACCAGACCTAAAACGGCCCTTAAAGCCGCCTTCACGGCGAACCACTCAATCGCTCATCAGATGTCCTCACGCAATCATGACGCCTAGCAAGGATCCCGCTCGCTCTTCGCATCCGTCCGGCCCCTCGCACTCTCGTACAGCGCAAAGCATCCACTAGCCTGCACGCGCCTGCACGCACCGTTATTTCCGTCGGCCTGCTGCCCAGACCCCTGCCTCAACACCCGGCGGCTGCGGCCGCGGCCTCCAACGCCGCCCGCTGCTCTGCCGGCAGCGCGGTCACCAGCTGACCCATGGGCCCGGGGTACTGCTGCGTCAGCGCCGCCAGCGTGCGAGCCAGCACCCCCACCACGGCCGCGGGCAGCGGGGGCTGCTGCACCGCGGCCGCGCCGAACGCTGACACGATCCCCGGCACAAATGACGCGATCCGCTGCGCCTGGTCACCTGCCGGGCGGGCCGGGTGAGGCCGCGGGGCATCAGGCGGGGGCGGCGGGTCAGTGGGCAGCGGACAGGGAGCCAGGTGGGGCATAGCGCGGGGCGGTATTGTGTGTACTTCCGGCAGGGGGCGCGTTGCTTGGGCGCAGCGACGACGCGATGGCGGGTCGAGGTTCGAGCAACCCACCATCCATCCCTTCTTCCCTCCCTCCCTGACTTGAGGGGCCTTGAGGAGACATGCCACGCGGGAGCCATGGGTAGCCTGAGCGGACCCCATCGGCTGCCAGTCAAAAGCACCCAACTCCGCCAGCCACCGCTGTCGCCAACCGCCTCCCCCCGCCCGCCAACCCCTACCGCACCGCGCCCCCCCGCACCTGTCAAAAGGCCGCACAGCGCTCCGTACACGGGCGGCGCCTCCTTGAGGTCCTCCCGCAGCGGCAGCGCTCCCAAGAACACCGGCAGGACGGCCTCCAGCGGCAGCAGCGAGCAGCCGCTGCCCGGCGCCGCGGCCGCGGCGGCAGCCGCCGCGGCGCTGCTGCCCACCTCGGCGGCGCCGCCAGGCGCAGCCGCCGCCCCCGCCGGCGTCATCGGCGGCGCCGGCGCCGGTGCCATGGTTAGCATCCTCGCCACGCAGCCGCACGCATTGTCGCGCACGCCCGGCTCCTCGGTGGCGGCGAAGAGCGGGTGCAGCGCCTGCAGCAGCTTGGCCAGGTGCGGCCCCAGCGCGGCGCTGCCGCAGCCGGCCGCCAGCACGCCCAGCGCGAAGGCGGCGTTCTGGCGGTTGATGGGCTCGGAGCAGCGCAGCTCGCGAAGCAGCGGGGGCACCAGCGAGCCGAGGTGGGGCGCAACGTGGGACTGCGCGGGGGAGGAGAGGGGCGGGCGGGGTCGGCGGGTGGGGCAGAGGTCGGGTGGTGTGGCAGCGCCCGCGCACTCGGGAGTGGCGAGCTGGTTGGGGGATGTGTGGGTGCGACACGGAGGCATTGAGCAGCATGCGCTCGCGCCCTCGGCAACAGGCGGTACCGGTACGTGTGACCGCAAACAAGCCTCCCGACGGCCAAGGCGAGTCCCGCCGCCGCTCCCCTGAGCCCCAGGTGCCCCCGAAGACCACCACCCCAGGTCGCCCCCCCCAACACACACACACACCTAGATCATATAGAACACACACACCTGCAGCACCTCGGCCACCTCCGCCAGGCCGCCCACCACCACGCTGCGCACATCCGCCCGGTTGCCGCTGCCCAGCCGCCCCAGCAGCGCCGGAAGGTGAGAGCCAGCGAACACGGGGGCATACGCCGCGGGGCCCGCCGCCGTCGCCATGGCCGGCAGCAGCTCCGTCGCCGCCGCCAGCAGCTCCTCCTCCGCGTCGCCGCCGCCGCCGCCCTCCTCGTCGCCGTCGGGCTCGTCTTCCTCGTCTTCAAACACCGCCTGGCGGGGACGCAATAAGCAAGATCCCAGCCTGGTGAAAAGGCAGCTGGTGTTTGAGGGCGCGAATGGGTGGCTTCGCCCACCGCCCACGGCCCCATAGGGACTGGCGCTGCTGCCGTGCCGTGCCGTGCGCCCGCAAGCCGTACCGCTCATCCCGCGTGGGCCAAGCGCGGCGCCTGTCCCGCGCCTCTAACCCAACCCCTCACCCATCCCCTTCCTCCACCTCCGGCTTCGGCACCCTCCCCCCGCCCATACCCCCGCCCGCCCCCCGCCCGTCCGCGCCCCCACCGAGCAGGGCGCGTCCCCCTTGAACACCGCCGCCACCACCTCGGCCAGCCGCTGGCAGGCGGGGCCCCCCAGCGACTCGGCGCCAAACTGCCGCAGCAGCAGCTGGAAGGCCTGTTGAGCGGGAGGGGGGCCGGACGGTCAGCGCGAGGGGAAAGCGGGGAAGCGGGCGCCGGGAGGGGGCAGCTTGATGGGACCAGGTGGTCCCCAGCGGGCGCCGGGCGGGGCAGCACGCCTGCATGGGCAGCAGCGCCCGGCGGTCTCAGGGAAGTGTGCACCCGCAGGGGCCGCGGCTTCAGCAACGAGGGTCGCCGTACTTGGACCGCAAGACAATCGTAAGACCGTGCGCCAGGCCGCAGCTTCCAACCTCGACTCGGGCGTCGAGAGATACAGAGGCACTGCACGGCGTCGCCCTGCGCCCTGACCAGAGCCCCCTGGCGAGCCGCCAACCACTGCCAGTTCGCCACCACCACCATCGCTCCGGCGGCCCGCTCCGCCCCACCAACCACCCACCTGCAGCGCGGCGGTGGTGACCCCTGGGTCGGAGTCATCCAGCGCCCGGGACAGCTCCTGCGCAGCGGCAGGGGCGGGCAGGGGAGGCCGCTCCAGTCAGGGCGTATTCATATGGGACGGGGCCTCACCGGCGGCTGTGCGCCACGACCGCTTGACCGGTGCCAGGCATCAGTGTCTCGCCCCTGCATGGGCTGCATGGGCTGCCCCCGAGCGCCCCCCGCGGAACCGACCACCCGCATCCATACACACGCGCCGCACCGCACCGCACCGCACTGGCTTGCTTATGCGCCCGGAGCCGGAGCGCTCGTGCTAGAGCCCGCGCCACCCTCCTCGCGCCCATGCTCCTAGACCCTCGTACGGACTTAGTATCTTCCCTCCCCTCCCTGCTCCATCACTCCTCCACCCCCCTGACCCCCCGCTCACCTTGATCGCAATGTCCAGCACGTGCCGCACTTGGGGCGCCAGGCCGGGCGTGCCCGCGGGCGGCGGCGGCACGGCCGCCAGCACCGCCGCCGCCAGCCGTGGCATCGCCTCCGCCGCTTGCACGCGCACCTCCTCATGGAAGTACCTGCGGTGCGGCGCGGGGCGAAGACGGCTCGGCAGGGGTGGGAGAGCCGGGCGTGCGGTGCGGCGGCCAGGGGCGGGGGGGCTGGGCGGGGCAGGCACCACACGTACTCCCAGAGGGGACGGCCCGAGGAATCGGGCCGAGGGGCTGAGCAGCTGCGGCCCGTACCCCCCCCCTCCCCCAGGGCCACCCATTGCGCCTCCGGGCCACCCGGGGGCCTCACGCCCACCCTCCACACAAACGCAACGCCCACACAAACATACACTTGGCTCTCGTTGAGCGCTCGCCCCCCCGAAGTACTATGGGCTCTTGGAAATGTAGTCACGGCTGGGGGCATACACGCGCACCTGCACATGCCGCCCGGCTGCCGGGTGAAGGCCTCCAGGGTCTGCTCCATGAAGGGCAGGAAGGCGGCGGGGGCGGCCTGCGCGTACAGCCCCAGGGCGGCCGTAGCGGCGCACTTCTCGTCCAGCACGCCTTGGGGGCGGGGGGTGGAGAGGGGCGAGGGGCGGGGGGCGAGGGGGAGCGAAGATGGGCAACGGGTTGTAACGGGGCGGGGGTGGGTGGGGGGTAAACAGTCCGAGGGCGTTGCGTGGTTGACTGGGGAAAGCGTCCGGTGTGCCGGCGTAACGCCAGCGTCCGAGGCGCCCATACCGAGGTGGCGAGGTTGTGGGGGGGCGCGTCCGTAGGGATGGGGTGGGGCGAGCGCACGCAAGGGGCGCTGCAGGCGGGCCGAGGGCAGCAGGCAGCGGGAAGTAGCGAGAAATGCGGAGAGGGCCGCAGCACGCGTCCACGAGCCCCAAGGGCGGCCAAGGGGGCGTGTGGGCGGGCAGGTAGCAATCGCTAGCCGTACGCCTCTACGGCCGTACACCCTTGGCGTGCATCCTGCAGTTTGCTAGGGCTTGGCGAG
>LSYV01000020.1:1002369-1022446 GCA_001584585.1 Gonium pectorale
GGAGCGCAGCTCCCGTCAGAGCCCCCGCCATGCGGCACCCTCCTGCCAGCACCTGCACCAGCCGCAGCCCGGCCCGCGCCGAACCGCCTCCCCAACCCACCACCATTTCGGGACAAGCGCTGCTGGCGCCCAGCTCGTCGTCATTCATACCCTTTTTCCCTCAACCACCCTCCGCCATTACGGACACCGCCTGCCGCGCCGCACTCTGCGCACCTCTAGCGCCGCCTCCCGCGTGGCCAGCTCCGCGCGCGCGTCCGTGCCCACCGCCAGCGCCAGCTGCACCGCGGGCGCCAGGTGCTTGCCCAGCAGCGGCGCTGCGCTCTCAGTGGCCTCCACCAGCAGCTGCAGGCACAGCAGCAGCGTCTCCTCGTCGGGAGGGGACGACTGCGCGCAGGCGGACGCCAGCTGTTTGGGGGGGGGGCGAGGGCGGGAGGTGAGGGGAGGGAGATAATCAGTCGGGAACGAGGTGCGCGGCGACAGGCAGGATAAGGACTTGGAGGCCGCGCGGCTGCGGACGTGGGAGGGAGCACGCAGGGCTGAAGGGGGGGGGGGCAGGTCTGTGCTGCCGCAGGGGCCGCCGCTGCAATCGGCCCAGTCACCCCGCCCTACCCCCCAACTCCAACCGCGTCCCTTGCACAATCACAGCCCGCCAGGCCCGAACACCTCTCCTGCAGCGCCCACCCAACCCCTGCTGGCCCGCCACTCCAGCCGTTATCCGGAGGCCGCCCCAGCCCAGACCTAGCGGGGCCGTGCCCAGTCCCTGGGACAAGTGTCACCACCGGTCCCCACCTGCCGAAGCGCCACTAGTCACTAGGCCCAGCCCACGGACCCTGCCCCAAGGCCCCGGCCACCGGCCCTCCCATGTGATTCCCCCCCCCCTGCCCTGGCTCTATTCAACTTCCCTCTCCATCCCGCCACCCACTGGTGGCTTTCTGAATAGGTCCGGCTGTTTGCCACCCCAACCCAGCCCGCACAACTGACGCACAACTGACGCCTCCTCATCCTGTGACTCGCACACCCCAGCCAGCCCCCAACCCCACCTCCAGCAGCGCCGCCACCAGGCCGTGGAAGGCCTCCAGCTCCGCCGTGCCGCCGCCCGCCGCCATCGCCGCGATGGGCTCCAGCGACCGCACCGCCGCGCGGCGCACCGCCGTGTCGGGGTCGCGCAGGCCCGAGCCCACCACCGCCACCAGGCTGGCAAAGTGCGGGGCGAGCGCCTCGCCTGCAAGGGGGGCGGGAGGAGGGACGGCATTGGGCTGGGTAGAGGACACAGGTTTGACGAGGGCGCACGGGCATCCTGTACGGCATCAGTCCCACGGGTCCTTGGGGAAGGTTGGGCGGTCGTAAGACCACATGGGGCGGGGGCGCGGGCGGGGGCACGTGCGGCGCAAAGGAGCGGCAGTCCCGGACCGCCCGCGCCCCGGCCGCCGACCCGCGCCCCGACCCCCCAGCCCCGCACGCACCCACGTGCTCCGCCAGCGAGCCCAGCAGCGACAGAGCCACCTCCCGGTGGCCAGCCTCGCCGCTGCCCGCCGCGCGCCCCAGCCACTCCAGCAGCCCCGGCCACTGGCCGCGGGGCACCGCGTGGCGCGCCACCACGCCCACCAGCTGCCCTAGGCTGGTGCGGACGGGGTGGGCGGGCTCGGCGGTCAGGCGCTCCAGCAGCACCGCCTGCATGTGGGCGCGGTCCTGAGGCAGGCAGGGGCGGGGATGAGGGGAGGGGATGAGGGAAAATGGTCGGTCTTACGGGACCGGTTGCCGAGGCAGCAGCGGAGCTAACGACGGGACGCAGCTCAAGGGGAGGGGCCGAGAAGACACGCGGATCAGGCGGGAGGGAGCAAAGGTGGTGCGGAGGGGGGGGCGAGTGCCTGCGGCTGGCGCACACCGGCTGTAGCGCCCGCGTCCGGCTCCCGCGCCCCGCGCCCGGGATCAACACCCTTTCGCCATCCCGCGCAATGAGCCCCCGCAGGACCACAGGTCGCCCCAACCCTCCGGTTCAGCGGCCCCGCTCCCGCCGCCAGCGTCCCTCTGGAGGAGGGGTCCCGGTACCGCGGGGGGGGGGGAGGCAGAGGCAGGGCCCTGGACCCATGTGCCACGTGGCGCGCCCCGGGCCCACCTGGTCCCCCAGCTTTGTCCAGTGCTTGGTGACCGCCTTGCGCAGCAGCACAGCCGCCAGCTGGCGCAGCTCGGGCGCGGCGCAGCCGGCGGCGCGGGCCAGCAGGTCAGGCAGCAGCGCAGGGGAGGCGGTCAGGCGCTTGAGGGCCGCCTCCGCGGACTTGATGGCCTGCGGCACGGGCGGGGAGTGGGTTGGGGTAAGGGCAACGGTGCAGCTGGGCAGCGGGGGAGGGGGAGGAGCTCAAACGCGTACAGTTCAGGAACCCAACGCTGAAGCCTTTCGTCGACATGGCAACGAGGAGCCCTCCCCTCAACAACGATTGTGCAACACCCAAACCCAAGCTAACGACGGCGCTATATATAGCTTCGCCCTTCGATATTTCACTACAGGCCCCATTCTAATCGTGACGCGGCGGTAAACGCAAGCGTCCAGCGCCGCCGGGCAATCGCAGTGCCCCTTGCAACGGGCCGGCTTTACCCACTTCGGTATTATTGGAAAGACATGCCAGCAAAAGCGAATCAAGATCAGGCGCCGCAGGCGCGCCCTGCTGCGCCATCTTCTCGCCGACCCGCAAGCGCTAGATTATACGGGTGAAGTGAGAGTGCGTATTATAAATTTGTTTGGCAGTTATATAGGTGCAGCTCTTCCCCTCTTGTGACCCTGACGCTGGGAATGGGTGGAAGGCCGGTACCTTCGTACCTACCCACTTGCACCTCACACTTGAGGCCTTACGGAATGCCATCCTTGCTTGTTGCAATGAGGGCAGAGAGAACGGGCAGTTGACCGTTAACCGTTAATGCCGCTGGCCGATCGCCCTGTCCTGGCAGACGTGGGTGTGTAGTGGAAGCAGTCACACGAGACACAAATAACATGTCCGCCCATACGAAGCACTCAGGCAGACCCACAACATGTATGTCGTAGCCATCGTGTGATACTCGGTCTTCAAAGGACGCGCGACGCTCATCAGCACGGCCCCTCCAAGGATGCCCGAACAGACATACCAAGTGTACGACCGATGGCGTACAGGGTGCAAACTAGTACAACTACAGTTACCTGGACACCACCATCAAGCCGTCAGTGTTTCGTGACACGCAAGTAAGCATAGGTTTGCTGCCACACGGCAACGCAGCGCCATGGCTTGCGCTGCGGGCCACATGCGCGGCAACGCATCGAGCAGCGCAGCGCCAGGCCTTCTGATGCGCCTCACGCCTCACGGCCTTGGGAGCGGCGTGGTGCCGGCAGCAGCATCGACGGGCCCTGCTACCGCAAAAGGCGCTCCAACCCGCAGCTTTTTGCGTCTTCGAATGTGCGAGCAGTAATGCGGCCCCCAGAGGGCTGGGCGCTTTGCGCTTTGACATTTCCACTGACAAGCACCCCACCGCACAAGCCGCGGGGCACGCCAGCCGGCACAATCCTCAGCGGCGGGCTTCGATATTAGCCATGAAGGAGAGCGACACACACATGTGGATACATACGCCCGCGAACACGCCAGCGCCGCCCATTTAGCATCTGTACGGCCCCAAAATAATTCGAAAGAGCTACCAGTCAGCAGGCAGACATGTAGATTTGCACTTCATGTCCACGTGTCCGTGCCCATGGCCCCTGATGCTGAGCTACAGGCCCTAGTTTACATGCCCGCCCCTTCGAGGGCCATGGGCTGAATGCAAATAATGGGCTGGTGCAAGGGGCAGCAATGCCGTCTAGGCAGGGTAAAGGCTCGAGAGTCGACGTCTGTTGCCTGCCTGTGTGCCTGATGCGTATCAGAGTATGCCTCCCGCCGCGCAACCCCAAGCCGTACCATCGGGCTCACATGCCATCGCACACCCTATACTAAGACCACCTTCCAACCAAATCACCCCCCATCGCCGCCCGCGGGCCGCCGCTACCCCGGGGGCAGCAGGAACTCCGCCCCGGCCGCCACATGCGCCGTGAGGTTCGTCACGCCCAGCGGCCCCAGCACCACGCCGCCGCCAGGGCCCCACGCCCCACCTGCCTCCCCTCCCATCCCTCCGGCCCCTTTCTCCCCGCCCGCCCCTCCCGCCGCCGCTGCCGCCTCAGCCGCGCCGCCACCACCGCTGTACGGCAGAGCGTATCCGTGCAGCCGCTTGGCCTGCTCGGCCGCCTTGTACGCGGCCGGGTCCCGCAGCGTGGCGGCCACGTGCGCCAGCATGGCGAGGAGGCCGTCGGGGCGCGGGGTCACGTGCTGGTCGCGCAGCATGTGGCCCAGGCCGGCGCGCGTGTTGGCCCCGCCCTTGGCCGCCTCGGCTGCCCAGTCGGCGGGGGAGCACTGGGCGGGGTCCTCCAGGTTGTAGGCGTGAAAACGGACCTGGCGGGGGCGGGGCCGGGGGCGGGGCGGCCGTGTGCGGGTGCATGCGTGCGTGAGTGCGTGAACGGGCCGGGAGCAGGGGCCGAGAGGAGGGGCCAGGGCTTGATCGCTCGTTGGTGATGGCGGCAGGTGAACATGGGTTGGGCGGGAGTAGGGTGCGGTCAAATAATGGACTGAGGGTTGAGGTTCGGTTGAGGTTCAGGGCGTGCCAGCGAGCGGGACGAGAGCAGTGCCAGTGTGTTCAGTTCGGTAGCAACTTGGGGCACGTACCTTTCCAAGCGTAGTCATCCGCGTAGGCCCTTCGCAGCCCCACGCATACAAGCAACCCATCCTCTGCCCATTCTCTCTCCCTCCCCCGCTGCGCACCGGTGCCAGCCACAGCCACGCCCGCCGCCCATGCCCCACCCACACTACCCGCCAGCTCCAGAGCCCCACGCGCGCTGCCCCACCTGGCCGTTCGTCCTGGGCAGGTGCACCGCCATGTGCACGTCCACCCACCAGTTGAAGCCGCTGCCAAAACCGCACGGCCGGATCTCAAGCAGAGCGCGCGCTGTGGCCGGCGGCGCCGAGCCGCCGTCCACGCCAACGCCGTTGGGCCCGGCGCCGGCGCTGACGGCGGGGGAGTCAGGCTGCAGGAAGAAGGAGTTGGCCCCGCCGGCGCCGTGAACGGTGACGAGCACGTGCGCGGAGCGGACGGCCGCGACGGTGGCGCGGAAGCGCGCGGAGCCGTGCAGGGACGGGGTGTCAAAGGCGGGCAGCGCGCGGCAGGCGAGGCGCGTGAAGGGTCCGCCTGCGCGGGGAGGGAGGGGCTCAAGGGGCAGGCGGGGGTTTGTCGGTGGGGGCAAGGAAAAAGGAAAAACATTCAGGCGTTTTCACTAGAGAGGCCTGAGGCGTCGTTTGTCGGCGGGGTGGTAGTGCGGTGCGAAGGAGAGCGAGTCAAGAGGCTGGGGAAAGGTGACCTCCGAGGCATAGGGTGGGTTGCAGCGGCTGGCTGCAGGCTAGGAAGGTGGCCTGGGCGTTTCTGGGGTCTTGCTGGAACCGCGCTTGAAGCGGTGGGCACCGTGAGGGTGTTGTCAAGCCACCAGGCGCTCACCCCTGCCAGCTCCCGTACTCGGGGCCAGACGGAGTCGGGGACCCGTGGGACTCCTGCTAAGTCTTCTACAATCCACTGGATGACGTGTCCAGCAAGGGCCACCACTCGCACGCGGCACCGAACTCCACGGAGGCGCACGGCCGCCGTTGCGTGCCGCACACCGCCGTGCCCCCCCGTGCGCCATGCCCCCTCCCCGCAGCCCCAGCCCATCGCAATTTTGCAGGTCTCCTTCAACTCTACCAAGACCGCCGTTCCTCCTCCTACTGCGTATGCAATTCGGTGTCCGCGACGCGACCCGTTTTCCGTTCCGTATTGGCCCCATCCCGCGTGGGCGACCCGGCCGGCCCCGCACCTCGCCAGCCCGGCTGCTCGCAGGCGCTCAGCAGCTGCGGCAGGTTGCGGATGGTCCGCGCGCCGCCGCCCCGCGCCTCGATCAGCACCCGCAGTGTCTCCGGCTGGTCGGGCCCAAAGCCCAGCGGGTCGGGCGGCAGGCCCTGGCCGCCCTGGCCGCCCGTCAGCAGGTGCTGCACCACGGCGCTGGCGGTGACGAAGGGCGGCTGCGGGGAGCCCTCCACCTTGCACACCACCACCTGGGCCGGCGGGGCGCGGGGGCCCCACGGGGCGGTGCAAGGGGCAAAGTGGGGTCAGGCTGAGGTGGCGACGCAGGGACGCTGCGGGCAGAGGAGGCAACAGAGGAGACATGCACGCAAAAGCCCCAACGCGCACAAGCGGGGCGCCGCATGCGCGACCCGTCAGCTCTTCTGCCGCCAACCAGCTACCGCACCAACACGCTGGAACACCGCCCAACCCGCCCTCGCCCGCCGGCCCGCCCACCCACCCGCTCGAAGCACGACACCGGCACGCCCTCCGCCGACCAGCCCACCCTCCGCGGCGCGTGCGCGCCGCCCGCCGCCGTGGCCGCCGCCTCCGCCGCCTCCGCCTCCGCCGCCAGCTCGTCCAGGCTGACCAGCGGGCGGCTGGACAGGTGCGCCAGCAGCGCCCGCTGGAAGGGCAGCAGGCCCAGGCCCGACGGCGTCACCAGCACCAGCGTGGCGGAGCGGTCTGGAGGCGGGGCGGTGGCGGTGGCGGCAGAGATGGGAAGCGGGGGCGGGGGAGGGGGGATGGCGCGTCGGACGTGCTTCCAGGTCAGCGGGTCTGACAATCCGCTTTTCGGCGAACGTCCAACCCGCCGCAGCCCGCCAAGCAGCCCTCCCCTCCGTGATGTTCCCACCCAGCCCGCCCGCCCGCCACCTGCTCCGCCCACCGCCTGTCCGCCCAGCAACCCACCCGCCCGCCACCCGCCCGCCCACCCGGCAGCATGCGCAGCCGCCGCAGCAGGTGGTCCGCTGCGGTGGCCCCGTTGGCGAAGAACTCCCCAAAGTTGTACGGCCAGTCCGCCAGCAGCAGCACCGGCAGCGTGCAGCGGGAGAAGGACGGGCCGGATCCGGGGCCGGGGGACCCGGGGGACCCGGGGTCAAAGCCGCGGGCCTCAGCGCGGCTAGCGCGGCGGAGGCGGAGGCTGTAGTCAACCTGTGGGCGTGTACCCAGGTGGGTTTGGGGGAAGAAGGGGGCATGCGCACGTGGGCAGGTTACGGAGTGAGCCCACCGAGGCGGGGTGGGGCGGTGCAAGGTAGGTTCAAGGGGTGAGGCGGCAGCGAGCCGGCGCGTCCGTCCGGGGTCGAACAGGGGTTGCGTGAGAGCGACGGGGCGGGGCACGTGGCAAGTACTGCTGTCATGACCGCGCTGTAGGGGTAGTGGCGCCGGAAATCGGAGGTTTGCGAAGCTTTTACGCCACTGCACCCTGCCACCCCGCCATCCCACCGCCGTCCCCCCGCCAGCTCCCGGCCGTCCCACCTGGTTCCCCACTATAGCGTCGCTGTTGGTGGCCCCCGGGATGTTCCAGGAGCCGCGCCAGGCGCTGCGGGCCGGCAGGCGGGCGGGCGGGCAGGCGGGATGGCAGCGTATCACGGGTCGCAGCGTCTTACGGTGGTGGACGCATGGTGGAGGACGGCGATGCGGGGGGCAGGGCGGAAGGCCGACAACGGTTGGCGCTGCTGGGCGGGGTCACCGGCCAAGCCCTGCTGCGTGGCCCTGATCCCTCCGCTCCCCGAAACTGGCCCTTTGCGGTCCAGGGGCCGCAGCCGCAGCTGCAGGGTCGGGTATGTGGTGCAGTGTGTGACGTATGCATGCATTCACGCATGTCACTAACGACAGCTCTCCAGATCGCGCCCTATCATGCAGCCGGGCGTGGGAGGGGTGGGGGCGGAAGGTGGGTTACATCATGCGTGATTAGGCGTACAGATACCCAGGGCTGCAGATACCCAGGGCGGAGCTTGCGCAGGGTACGCTGTAGGCTACTTAGCTGGAGCAATATAGAAGTATGTCACCGTCTCGATTTGACTACAGGATGCCAGGGACGTCACTTATGGGTCTACAATTGCACGGCAGGTCGGGGTGCAAAACCCAGGCTTACGGCAGGTACGGCAGCGTGGGCGGCAGGCCGCTGCGGTCTCCGTCATAGGCGAACTGGGGGTCGAAGGAGACCAGCTCGCCCCCGTCGATGCAGATGCGACGGAGCACTCCGCAGCGGTCGCGCGGCATCACCTCTTCCACGAGCGTTGGTGGCTGGCATGCCGTCTGGTTTAGCGCCACGAAGGCTGATGATGTTAGTATGTGGCATATTACTATAATAACGATAAGGAGCAGCGCTGCTTTCACAGTGTTGCAGTGCACAACTACATCGCAACGCATTCGGGGTCCTACTCGATGCCTATGCGCAGTATCGGTATGCAGAAGCACTGCTTGAATGTGGGCCAACACCTGGAGCGACACCTTTGTCGGAACCATGTTGCAGCCCGCCAAAAGAGCGATGTACCGTACACGCCGTGCAAAACACCGTGTGTCGCCACTGTCAAGCGGAGGCGCCGAACCGCACGAAGGACGACGGGCAAGAGGGAAGATGTGCTTTGCAAGTTTAGGTCAGGGAATTCAACAGTATGACCATGGTGGCGTAGTACTAGCAGGACGTGGTACGATTTGGTGCACTTAGTACATAACATTGCATAGGAATGAACGGCGGGGGACGGAGCGGCTGCCGGAGGCAAACATCGGACAACATCCCTGGCGCAGGGACGGGGCGACGCTTGTGGCCGGGAGCTAGGCCTCAGGAAACATGCAGTGTTTACGAGCAGCCAACTAACAGACCGCACAGCGCTGTCGTAAGCATGTGGTGGCGCTGCTGCTGGCTGGTCCGGCTCAACTTGCCCTAATGCTCATGGTGACACTCCACTCCGACCACCAGACCTGGACTGAGCTTGACCCGTCCAGCCAGTCGCTGGAATGCTGGGGATTGCTGGCACCCCAGTTTGGCTCTGGCCAACGTCACGACACATGTGGGGCATACGGCTGGCGGAACCGTCGCGGATGCAAGCCCAAAAGAGATTTCTCTACAGGGTATTGTGTGCGTGCAATGTAAGGCACTAGCTTCTCATACCGGCTAGTTCCAGTCGTCGCAACCGTCGGTTGCCGCACCTCTCGAGCGATTGCAGGCGTAATGAAGGGCAGATGCGAGCAGCGGCTGATGAAGAGCTGATGACATCTGCGCGCTGCACGGGTGCAGCAATACACCCAAGGGAACATGCCGTACGCTTGCCGAAGGATTGGATCTGGGGCTGACCAAGGGATCACGGGCGCTGCAGTCGGGCGTTGAGACACAGGGAGATACCACTGGTCCCTGATCCCTCCACCGTATGCGCATCAATACCATTTATCCAGCTAAATACGTTACACTCGCTGTTTACGTATACTGTTCGCTCGTACACACCCCTCACCAACAGCCTTCCTTATGGCAATAGCCGTGATCCCATGATGGGGTATGCTCAACAACAGGCTTGTAAAAGACTCCCGCACCCGGTGGAGTCGTGGAGTCAACCCCGCACTCGACCGCCGTACATAGCCGTACAAATGTACCGACGGGCGGCCGCAAACGCAACAGCTTAGAAGGTTGCTTCAAATCAATTCCGCAAGCCAAAGATGAATCTATGCGCCATAGCGCGACGGTACGATGGTACCAAAAGCTGTGACGATGGGCGTGTGTTGGTTTGCCAGGGGCACACAATCCGTATGATCCTTCTTGCTCCGCGCGCATAGAGAGTGCCCTGCTATATGTACAAATCCGAAACTTATGAAAGCAATATTGCGTCCGTGCAGTTGGGTTTGAAGGTCTTGTGTAGTCAAATAGTCAGCTACTTCCGTACGCCGAAACGCCAAGGGCACACAGCAACGCAAGCCTCAGGGTCCGCATATTGTGGCGCAGAGGATACGGAACAAACTCTAAGAAGTCAGTAAAGTCGTCCCAAAACTCCACACACTGTCACAGGGCGCACGGCGCCGTCAGTCAAGGAACGGGCAAGATTGTCAAGTCAGGTTCGCGGCAACCGCCTACCCAAAGCACCCTCCGACCGCACACTCAGGCGCCGGCGGTGCACAAAATTGTGAGCCCCCGTTCAGAATGGACTTTTTCACTTCCATGAGCATTGTCTCCGGCCGTTGTCTGGCAGTCCCTGAATGCGGGACGGGCCTTTGACACGTACGGGCGCCGACGGCAACGCTCGGGCCTACGGGTCACTGCGAGGATGCCCGAGCTGCGCTCAGAAGTCCTCGTCCATGGAGAAGTTCTGCACCTTGCCCTGCAGGCCCGCCATGACGCCGTTCTTCTGGTAGTCGCCCACGCGCTTCTCAAAGAAGTTAGTCTTGCCCCTGTACGTCACGATACGACACGGCGGATTTGGCACCCGCAGTTTGAAATAGGAGGGAAGGACCAAGGATGCACGCGGATAGCGCAGATTCCGTGACCGCGGGGGCAGTGCAGAACAAGCAACTGCCCTCGCCATTCCGCTGGCCTCCAGGAGAGGGACAAGCATCCATCCCCTGGTGGGCATCACCCGTCACAATCCTGGTTCGAGTGTTGCCCCGTATCCGCCTATCGCCTCTTCTCCCACGCCTGCCCCCCTCCCGCGGCCTGGACCACTCACTGCAGAGACAGGAGCTCCATGAAGTCAAAGGGGTTGGCCACGTTGTAGTGCTTCTGGTTACCCAGCGCCACGAGCAGCCGGTCCGCCACAAACTGAATGTACTGGCCCATCAGGCGCGCGTTCATGCCGATCAGGTCCACCGGCAGCGCGTCCGTGCAAAACTCCTGCTCGATGGCGACCGCCTCGGTGATGATCTGCAGCACGCGCGCCTCGTCGGGCCGCTTCTTGAGCATGCTGCGCACCCAAAAGCGAAGGGTCGAGCACACCAGTGCGTTGAGAGAGCGTTGCAACGAATGTGTGTGTGTGTGCGGAGAAAAGGCGCCGACGTCAATCCGAGGGCAACAGGCGCAACCGTCAAACCGAGGGCAGGCGTATTTATGAGCCCGCGCCGCTGCCCCGGCGTGCAAGGAGTTGCGAAGACAGACCTGAAGAGCAGGCAGGCAAAGTCGGTGTGCAGCCCCTCGTCGCGGCTGATGAGCTCGTTGGAGAAGGTGAGGCCGGGCATGAGACCGCGCTTCTTGAGCCAGAAGATCGAGCAGAACGAGCCGCTGAAGAAGATGCCCTCCACAGCCGCAAACGCAACTAGCCGCTCCCCGAAGGTCGCCTCGCTGCGAGTGCGGGAATAGGGCATGGAGCGAGGGTCAACGCAGGACGGCATCGAACTGCTGCAGACGGGTGCGGCGGACAGCGGTTCTGGGGAGGCGAGGCAGGCGCGGGGCACGGTACGTCCGTAGCGTCCTCGACCGGCCCAAGCCCGGGTTTGCTGCTGCCGCTCCCTGCTCTCCGGTGCACACCTGCCGATCCAGCGGATGGCCCACTGCGCCTTCTTCTTGATGCACGGCACCGTCTCGATGGAGTGGAACAGCTTGTGCTTCTCGGCCGGGTCCTTGATGTAGGACTCAAGCAGCAGCGAGTACATTTCTGAAAGAGGGAGACAACGGCGAGGGTTGAAAAAAGGCGGCAATAAGAGCCATTGTGCAGTGAGAGCTGAAGCGCGGGTGGGGCTTTGTCGGGGCATGGTGGCGGGTAGGGAGCCGGGCAATGCAGGCTGTAGCGCGGGTTGACGACGCGCCTCACCCGAGTGGATGTTCTCGATGGCCACCTGGAAGCCGTAGAACGCACGAGCCTGCGAGGGACAGAACGATTGGTGAGAAGACGTATGTGGCTGGTGCTGAGTGTGAGGTCACGGTCCTTCTGAACCCTCATCCGAAACCCTTTGGGGTCCGGGCGACCCCCAATGCACAAGCCCCTCACCTCAGGGAGCTGGATCTCCTTCATGAATCGGATTGCAAGGTTCTCGTTGACAATGCCGTCGCTTGACGCGAAGAAGGCGAGCACGTGAGAAATGAAGTGGCGCTCGCCGTCGTTCAGCTTCTCCCAGTGCTTCATGTCATCGCCAAGGTCGACCTCCTCGGCTGCAAGAGGCAAACGAGGTCAGTGGGGGCTTGTCGCGGGAGAAGGCATCGCGGGGTCAGAGGCCTCTTACCCGTCCAAAAGCTCGCCTCCGCCTTCTTGTACATCTCCCAAATCTTGGGATACTTGATAGGGAACATGCAGAAGCGGTCCGGGTTCTCGTCAAGCAGGGGCTCCACGTCGCGCATGCTCTTGCGCGGGCTGGTGAAGAGCTCATGCTTCGCCTGGCTGCGCTCCGCCTTTGACACCTTGGAGGGCGAAGGGTCCTCGTCGCCGAGGCCCTTGCGCTTGCCGGGGGTGCCCTTGGCAGGCGTGCCCGCCTTTGAGCTAGCGCGCGAAGCGCGAGGCGGGGACATCAGCTGCGGCTGCAGGGCCTTGAGAGCGCGGTCGTCCGACATTCTTAAAGCTAGTGTGTGAGTGTGAGTTGAATGCAGGAAAAGTAGCGGTAGAAGTCAGCTCTGGCGGTTAAATTGGCGCGCAAAACGACAAGATCCATGCGGGGCCTGCTGCGCGTTGACGTTGTCGTGGCGCCACAATTACCTCTCGCTCTGCTACAGCTCGCTTTAGTGGTCATAATAGCTGATACCAAATCACGTTACATTGCAGTACGTCAATGAGGCATCAGCTCCTTCGGCGCGGCCAGGGTCGCGACTGTCCAACTGCCCACGCGCAGCGCACGCGCCCGCATAGGGCTTTCGCGGCCCTTCGGCCGCACGTGTACCGCAACGCGATTGGCCACAGCCCACATGCACGGGGATGTGCGTGAACGTGCCACACAACCCCAGCACGACATGCGCCCGAGTCCCTCGATCAAAGCAGTGAACGTCACCCTTGCATCAGTCACAGCATCAACTGGGTCAATGCCACATGCCGTTGCGGCTACGAAACCGTCTCACCAGCACCACCTCCTGGGCATGATGTCCCCAGCGGGCCCCGGCGACACTGCCCTACCCGCTGCTGCCCCAGCCCCCACAGCACACCCCGCCCTTCCCTGCGCCTTTCGGACGATATGCACAACCTGCCACGTAATCCCCTACGCCTACATCCTCCTCCAAAAACAACCAGCGCTCCAGGCATGGCGCTGCACTTGCCTAGAACCCACAACAGCACGAAACCGGCACAACGTCGAGCGGGGCTAGGTCCGCGATTGTATACCGTTATTGATGAGGCCGTCGACTACAATCTGTACGCTGCCCTCCTCAGTGGCGACGCCCCTTGTTCTTCTTGCCCTTTGGCTTGCTGCCGCCCTTGCCGCCAGCCGCAGCCGCGCCGCCCCCGGACGAGCCCTTGCCGCTGCCACCCGACGTCGGGGCCTCCTCTGCGCTGGCCTCGGTCTCGGCGTCCGCAACCGCACCCGCGCCCAGCACCGCCTCCGCGTCCTGCGCGGCCACATGTGCTTCCCGGACCAGCCCGACTTTCGGCGCCGGCGCGTGCGCCTGGCCGGCCGCGCCCCCTCTTCCGCCCTCGATGCCCACGCCCGGTGCCGGGCCCTCCCCCGAAGCCGCCGACAGCGGCGCGTCGCGAAGCTCTGCCGCGAGCGCCGCCGCCGACGGCTTGGTGGCGCTACCACCGGCACCGGCAGCGGTGGCGGTGGCGGCCGGCAGCGGGAGTTCCTCGCCGCTGGGCACCGGGCTTAGGCCGCGCAGGATGCCGGACGCGGGCTCGCCGCCGCGGCCGCTCGTCAGCGGCGCCTGAGTGCCCTCACCCTCCTGGCCGCCGTCGCTGCCGATGTGGGGCCGCTTGTGGGGCGGAGGAGCCACCGGCGGCTCAGCCACTGCCGGCTCAACCGGCGGCAGCGGCCTGCACGAAGCCTCGCTGAAGCTCGGCAGGTGCGCCAGCGCAAACGGAGCTGCAGCGCCGCCCTCCCTTGCGGCCGCCGCTGGGTGAGCCCCCGGCGGCAGCTCCGGCCCCGGCAGCACCAGACCGTGCTCGTCCGCCAGGTGCTGCAGCGTCGCCGGCGGCGACGGCACCGCCACGGGCACCACCGGCGGCGGCGACGCCGCTGGCTGCGGCATCGCCGCATCGGCGGGCGACGGCGCCACGGGCTCTGCGTCGACGCCGTCCTCGACGTCGGACTCGTGGCGTACGACGAGGCGGCGACGCGAGGAGCCGCTGCCACGGGACGGCGGCCGCACGCCGGCGGCGCTGCTGGGAGGCGTCGCAGCGGCGGCGGCGTCGCCGGCGGGGCCGGGGGAGCCGGCGGCGTAGGCGCCCGGTGAGGGGCCGGAGGCGTTGGGGCGGCGGCCCTTGGGAGTCACGTCCAAGCCGGTCGGCAGCGGCGGTATGCCCGGCATCCCGACAAAGGTCTGGAGGGGGGGAGGAGGAGGGGAGGGGAGGGGGGAAACGGCGGAGTGGGGAGGGGTGCTTGGGAGGAGATGGTGTGGGCGGCCAGGAACGGGAGGGGGCCGACGAGCTTGGGGGTGCGGTGGGCGGAAGGCGAGCGCCGCGGCGAGGCGTGTGAGGCATGTGAGGCATGTCTGGCGTGTGGCGGGGCCCCTGTGGGGCGCCGCACCAGAGCCCCCGCTGCCCCGCTGCCCCGCTGTGTGCGACCTCGCTCGACGCATGATGGGCCGCTTCCCTCCGGATGGCAATCACCCACTGGAAGGGCAGCGCAGCGCATGCTCCTGAGTCAATGCGTATTCACTGGCGCGGCGGCCCTTGGGCCCACGGCAAGTGGCCATGGGACGTGGGAGCGGAGGCTCCGGCTCCCCGTGCCCCTGCCCGCCCACCATCAGCCCTGACCACCGATGCCATGCGGTCGGGGCACGGCGCCGCCCGCCCGTCCCCAGACAGCGCCGAAGACTGCCCGGTCCCCAGTCCTATGGGTGCACACACGCAGACGCAGAGAGAACCAACCCCCTCGCCCCCGCCGCCCCACGCCCCCCGCGCCGGCAGAAAGGAACCACCCCCCTCGCCCCCGCCGCCTTCCGCACTGCCATCGGCTCCTCCACACACAACCCCGGCTTACAGCTTACAGCTAACAGCATAACGCGTGACGCGTACCGCGCGCACCTGTACGGGCGACATGACGGGGCGCTTGCGGCTGGACGCGGGGCGGCCGCCGCCCTCCCCATTGCCCGGAGCGTCATCAGGGTCGGACCCGATCTGGCCAGATGGCAATGGACATGAGACGGGGACCGGGTGGGCGGGCCAGGGTGTGGTATATGCGTGGGCCTGCAGACTGATCTAACAAAGAGGCAGCGCCGCACTCGTTAGGCAGGCATACAGCACCATCTGCGTTGCGAGCGTCGGCGTTGCGGGGACCAGGGCGCAGGGTGCGCGTGGATGGACGGGTTGGTCGTGAGGAAGGGAATTGGGTCGCGTGGATGGACGGGGTGGTCATGAAGAAGGGAATCGCGGCGGGCGCATCCTGATTGCGACAGCAGCGAGCACGGGGATACCGTACTGTCGTACCTGCAAGTCTGCCAACATCTCGCCGGCGGCGGCGCCGCCCGCCACGTGCCTTGCCGCCTCCGCCAGCGGTGGCGGCGGCGGCGCGTCGCCGTCCGCCAGGCCGACGACCTTCTCGCTGTACGACCACAGCGCCGCCGCCAGGCGGGCGTCGTACGTCTGGCGCGCGGACGCCACGGGCACCGTACGGCTGAACAGCCTGCGGGGCGGCACGGAGCGGGTGCGGAATGACGGCCGGAGGTCCAGAGGGGGCCCCACACCCTAGGTGGCTGCTGATCCGGCCTCCTCAACCCGTCCTCCTGAAGAGTGCAGAGTCTGCCCCTCCCTCCCTGCGGGGCCGTCAGAAAGCTAGCCTGCCCCTGTTGCCGTCTCCTGCACTTTGCCCGCTTCTCCCGCCTCCCCACCGCACCTCCCGCCGGTCCAGTGCCTGACGGGATAGTCTAGAAAAGAGTGTACGAACACCGATGTGCCGTACAACGCGGGCTTGACGAAGCGGGCCCAGTGCCTCCACGCCCCGTCCACGCAGCTCAGCAGCGGGCTGGCGAAGGCGCCGCGCGCGTAGTAGCGCAGGTCGGAGGCGGGGGACAGCACGTGCGGGGCGACGTCCTGTGGGGGCAGGGGGCGAGGGGGCGGGCCGAGGAGGGCGCAGAGGAGGTGCGTGGGAGGTTTTGGGTCAGGCTGGGACAAGGGTGCTGGCCCAGCACGCGCCAGTGCAACGAAGGCCCTCGTCCATGGGTTGTCGAGTTGCTGGAGGCCTCATGCAGCACCCCGGGTGGAGTTCGGCGGAGGGGCACAGGAGGGCCTGCGTCGAGCGCTGAACACACGCGCCACGACGCGCACGTCCGTCCGCCAGCAATGGCCAACCCCTCGGCCCCATGGCCTTCGACGCACCCGGTCCCAGTCAACGGTCGCCGCCGCCACCAGCACCTCGGCGCCGTCGACCGGCGGAGCGTACAGCGCCTCGATCACCCAGCGGGCCGGAGGAACGGCCAGCGCGGGCACCTCGTCCCAGATGGCGGTGCGGGCGCCACCGGGGTCCGCGGCGCAGGACTGCGAGCGACGGGACAAATCGTACATGCCGTACATGCCGTAAACGAGTGCGAACGGGCGTGAAAAGATTTGTCACGGCGTGGCTGGCGTCCGTTGCCGGGTAGCTCAGCCTCCGTTCGTCTACCCCCCTACGTGGCCGCGTTCCGGAGCGACGTCGGTCCGCCCGGGTTGCCATGCTCACCGACTAACACGCATACAGTACGTCTGTAAAAAAGAGAGAAACCTGCACAGAAAGAGGGTGCCCTGCGATACGATTGCGGCCGAACGCAACCCAGCAGGCCGACGGCGAATTATCAGCTGTGTGGCAAGACGTGGAACGACACGTACGGCCACACGTCACAGGGGCGGTCAACCAGCGGCGCCGGCTGCAGCAACCCAGGCAACGTGCCCCCCCCCCGCACTGACACTTGCAGTAACGTCACCCGTCAAAGCCGGGGAGGCCATGGGTGGATACGCATACACATACACCGCTCGCACCGCAACGCACCTGCACGCCTAGCGGCCCCAGCCGGCGCTGCAGCTCGTACGCGAACAGCACCTGCGGCCGGCGCGGCAGCCCGACGGCAACGGGTCGACCCAGGGCAGCAGGGGAGGGACGCTGGCTGGGTACGAGAGGAACGCGCGAAGAATGGTAAGGATGTATCGCAAGCGGGACCGCCCGTGGCAAGGATCCAGGTCGTCGCTGGGCGACAGCATAGCATACAGCGGAATGGCCTGGGGTAATGCAGATGGGAGCTTGAGGACGGCAGCATGAAACGAGGGCAGCGTGCTGCGCCTCCGGTCCGTAATCCAACGCCAGGCGAGACCTGGTGCGGCCCGGCCCGGCCTCACGTTTGCGAGCTTGGTCCAGGGGTAGACCATGGTGGAGGTACTGTGGATGAAGACACGCGGGTCGGTGGGGATCTCGTAGCAGCGGTGTGTCACGGACGACAGAGCCACCACGCGGGCCCCGCTGGCGACCAGCTTGGCCTCCAGCAGCCGGGTGAGGTGGTAGGGGCCCAGGTAGTTGACCTGAGGGCAAGGGAGCGGCAAACACCTCGGTTTGATAGCGCCCTTTGCGCGGATTCCGGAACGGACGCCGGCGTACGGCGCTTCCAGCCCAACGGTGGAACCGCCTCAGGATAGCGGGAAAGCAGGTCCTCCTTACTATGTTGCATCATTTTCTGTAAAGTTCCATCCGCAGTCGTTCGAGTTGGATTCCTCAAAGCCATGCCGATATCCAGTGTGCGCCGTCTCCTGTCCTACCCACTTCCCGCGCCCCCCCCAGATCACACGCCCGGTCCGGATTGCCACCCGCCCACCGAACCAACCACGCACCTGCACCAGCCGGTTCACTCCGCGCTCGTCCACCGCCGGTCCCGGCAGCATGCTCAGTCCCGCGTTGTTGATGAGTATGTGCAGCGGCGTGGCGGTGTCGGACAGCAGCGCGCGGGCGAAGCGGGCGATGGACGCCGGGTCGGCCAGGTCCAGCGGGGGCACGGCGGGCGGGAGCACGAAGTCCAGGTAGTGAGGGGCAGGGGCAGGGGAGCCGCCTGCGCCGGCAGCCTCGTCGGCGTGCCTGCAGTGGGGCCGGAGCGACGGGTCGCGGATGCGGGTTGGCCACGCGGTCTCGCAGCTGGTGCGCATGAAACTCCGCTCCGATCGGTCCAGTCTCGGAGCATGCGTGGCGCTTCGCGTGCAATGTGCTGCGCGCAACTAACCCGACACCATCTATTACCGAGCATTATCTGCCCCACCATCAATACCCCCCATCCAGGCCGCCTCTACCTCGACTGATGAAGCCAAGGTCTAGAGGTGTGTCACGCGGTGCGACAGGGACGCTCAAGACGGCTGGCTGCGAGGGGCTACTTGCGGCCGTTACCTTGTATGAGCCGCAGCAGGGAATGCGCTTGCCTCTCATACCCAGACACCATTCCGCTTTCCTCCCCACGGCGGCCCCCCTCCCCTGGGCACCCGCCTCTTGCGGACCTCCGCCAGCACCCTCTCCGCCTTGGCCGGGTTGCGCACGCCCCAGATGACCTTGGCGCCCCGCTCCGCCAGCGCCACCGCGGCCTCCAGGCCCAGGCCGCTGGTGGCGCCGGTCACCAGAGCCACGCGGCCGGCCAGGTCTCGGACTCTAGCGGGGGCCGAGGCCGAGGCCGGGGATGGCCCGCCGGGGTGCGTTGGCACAGGCTGGCTGCTGACAGCGCCAGCGCTGCTGCCGCCGGAACGCGCCTCATCGGCGCTCCCGGCGATGGCCTGCATTGGCACTGGGGAGCTGCAAGTCACTAGGGGTTTTCGATAGATCGCCGCCAGTCCTGGGTTGGGCGAGCAGTGTTTCGCTAGATCGCCCAGAGAACTCTCGCTGAGGTATTTGTCGTTGCTGCCTTGGATGGCCAGCACGGAAGGCGTCCGATGCACAAGGATATGTGTGTGTCTGGGGATCTACTAGCAAAGCAGCCGGAAAATGGCTGCTGGGATGTTTCTCGGGAGTTGCTGACGCGATAACCAAAGGCAGTTTGAAGCCTGCTGATGGCACAAGGAGAATAGCAGTGATCAATGGCGAAGATCAGTGTAGGTTTACAACTACTTGAAAGTAGTGGAAGCGTGTGCCCTTCGTTGGGCCGAGACGGGCCGAGCGCACGACTCACCAACGGCCGCCACATCAAGCAATTCAGGCGCTTGCATACATTACTAGCAAGCAAGCACCGTGCGCACGCCCCCATGGTCTCGCGGAGCGTAACCATCGGACTGAAGCACACAAGTGACCCACGGGTCACACCTTGCTCGCCGAGGTGGCGACGGCCACAAACGATCAGCCGAGGAGCCCACGTCGATGGTATGGGCAGCGCACGTGAAATGCGTGAGAGCGCGCACATACTGTGGGTTGCATCGTCACCATCCGGCTGTACCGGTGTCCCTCGGCCGTTCCTCCACAACCACATCAGCCCCTTCCACATCACGCCTCTGCTACGGAACTCCCCGACATGTCCCACAACAAGCCGTCTGCGCGCCCCTGCAGAGTAGGCTTGGGACGCGCTGTAGATTTGCCGCTGCTCGTTACGGTGGCGGCGGCAGCACCGTGGATATGCACGTCAGTTCACAACTTTCGCCGCCATGCTGCTCAGCCGACAGTAGAAACAGAGGGTCAACCGTGGTCAACGGCCATGGAAGCACATGAAAAGCAGCCGACGCCGCAGTGCGGCTTCGCCATGCATGCTTGTGTCGCCCGAATGTGCAAACTTCAGCAGGTGCCCTAGCCTCGTATGCTGCTGAAGAGGCTGAAGTGCATGTGCGGCGACAAATGGAACTCATTTCCCCAAAGAACGCGTCCACATGATGCCCTTCTCGCATGCGTGCAGCAAAGACACTACTCCCAGAATCCTTAGCGTAACGTACCAACAGAGTTGCTCCGACGCCGCTTAAGGAGAACGACTTCGTACCGCAGGGCCCTGGACACAACGCCTCACCCGAGTGAGTCGTTTGAATGGGCGGCGCATGCATGAGGTGAGGTGCACCAGCGGCGCGGCAACCAAGACAAAGAGCACACACGTCGTTTGGACGGCGCCCCCTGGGGCTGCGCAGAAGAGACCCTCCTCCTCTAACCTTCCTACGAGCTGAATCGGCACCCCCGNGTGCGGAATACCTNTTCGTGG
>LSYV01000020.1:1028915-1045665 GCA_001584585.1 Gonium pectorale
CTTGGGGGGGCACCGGCAGGGGTTGGTGGCCTGGTCGCTGCGGGAGCGGCTGCCGGCGCGGCGGGCCGTATGCTGTTCAGGGCGGGTTGTACGGAGCTCATCTACCGTGTGCCGCGTGACATCCTTGAGTGCCTCTCGCGGTGGTGGCACACACAGTGGTACCTATGCGGGTCACCCCCACACGCCGTCGCGGCGTCAAGCGGCGCTGCCCACCCCCTCGTCGCAGCTACCCCGCAGCCTGTCCTGCTCCCAGGCCTGGTTATCTCAGGGCTTGGCTCTCCGATGCACTGATATCCACTCGGTGCCTCACCCGCCATCCTTACAGGTAATAACGACGGGCGCGCTCATCATGGAGCTGGCGGCCGTGGCTGTGCTGGGGGCCACCGTCCTCACGTACGACTATTTCAACAACAAAGATGCAGGCTATTACTGAGCGCGGCGCTGAGGCAAGCAAGGCCGGCTGTCCAGTCGGGGCCTGGGGAGTGGGTGGGGACGGATATCTACGGCCACGGCACGGGTAGGGGCTAGGTGAGCGCGAGCATCTGCACGTATGGCCCGCCGCTTCAGGCGCTGGCTGCATTTACCGCTGCGCAGGTGTTCCGCTATCGCAGGGTTCGTTGTCGCACGGTTGTGGTTGGATCAGTTGTTGCATGGTCATGCTGGAGCGTTGTGGATGATTTAAGATAAGGCCTAGACGCGTGTAGCAGTATGGGCTCAACGGCGTCTCCTGTCAGGCAGGCGAGGCGCGTGGCTGTGCAGAGGCCTACCTTGATTGGGTGGCCCCGGCCCCCTGCCTACTGACAGTGGGTTGGGGTGTATGGTCCCGTGCGCTGCAGGCTGGCAGGGGTAAGCGACATATGCGGGGTCAGGGGCAGTATCTTTGACACTTCAGAGAGTAATAAAGAGCCCAACGAGCGAGGTGTCTGGTACCAATGCGTTCGTGCCGCAGTGCGCATGGGCTTGTCACGCGTCTTGCGCACTCCTGTTTCGTGGGAAGAAATCGACGCGGGACAGCAGCAGCAGCAGCACCTCGTCGTCGTTGAAGCGCTTGCTGGTGGTGATGCCGCTGATAAGCTGCCTGGCCTCCAGGGGCACGCCCACCGCGGCCGCGGCGGTGGTACGCCGGGTCGCCAGCGCAGGGGCACGCAACGCAGTTGCACACGCTACATATAGTTTCACAGCGTCGTCATCAGCCATAACCATATGCAATCCACAGCAGCGCACGGGGGCGCGGCAGGTTCGGCAAGTAAACGAGCCGTCGGCTTGCATGGCAGCGGAAGGGATTGGAAGGGGCATGCGAAGTGCGTGGCAGCACGGCACCGCGTGTCACCGTACCGCCGTGATGGGTTTGAAGGGGAAGGGACTTCCAAGCGCGTATTACCGTATGGGGCCATGATGGCTTCCGGGAGGGCCATTATGGCAATCAGGCAAACTAAGCGACTTATGGTGTGGATTATGGTACAAATGATGTAGGTTTTGGCACCGTATGGTCGCCCTTTTTCCCCGCCCGAGATCCGTGCGTACTTTTGTGCGACGCAGCGATCTCGGACAGCCATCAAGCCAATGCTTGTAATGCCTCTGTCTATTGCTGCATTGCGCGCGCCCGTCTCATGCCCGATGCGGCGCACTGCATACGCAGATAGATGCAGCGCACTTGCGGCGGACGGCATCGGCATCAAAGCTGTACGTACCCGAGGCCAGCCTAGAACACCCGGTTATGCCAGATGTATGGCAAACGGGCCGCGGTCAAAGAGGCAGCCCGCGGCGACGACGCAGTGTGACAGAAAAAGGAGAAATCTGCAGAGAAAGAGGGAGCCCGCCTCTACGGTCATACACGCCCGAAGGCGCGACGTTTCCAATAGGGCGGGCGGGTACAGAGCAAGACATGTGACGTTCGTCCCAGCCCCCAAACCCCCAAAGACAGAATGGGCGCGCCCTGGCGCTCCGCTGCGGAGGAGGCGCCGTGTTTATATGGCCAAGCGAAGCAGGACAGCCTTTAGTCTGGTTTGGTGATGAACGCATATATATGGCGAGGGCAAGCGCGGGCTACCGACGACTTTAGGTAGGACTTTTTAGGCGCAAGTCGCGCCACCATACATCTGTGAGTTGGTTGGGCGGCGGGCAAGTACCACAGCCCCGCGCGACCCGGATCCCTCCCTGGGGTGTGATCCCCTGAGTTTATCTACTGATTGGTGTAGTCAGATGCTGCATGTATGCACGCACGCAGGGCTCCAACAGAGGTATCGGATGACCAATCGCAACCTTGCCGGTTCCCGTAACCCAAACCAGGTAGTCTTTTCCGACAGGTAAGCATACTATGTACCCGCCTACCTGTGCACGCGGCTGGGTGCCAGGGTGGCTGGGTGGCAGGGTTGACGGGTATGTTGCAAAATCCAGAGCAAGCTCAGGGCTGGCAGCGTTCACACGGCAGCATTGTCTTGATCCACAGATTTCTCCCCTGTTTCCAGCATTGCCGTTCCCGTTACAAGCCAACCCAAACCCGTGCCAACCGGCCAAGTCTGACATGCCAAAGACCAGTCCGGTCAAAACACACATGCACAGCTCCAAAACAGCTCAAGTACCTGCAAGCAGAGAAAGCGTTCTTATATACCGCAGGGGGACGCCTGGGTGGCGTTATCCCGAGGCCTAAAACGGAGTCTTTCCAAGCCACTAGGACCTCGGAACAAGCACCTACGTAGCTACGTTGTATTCGGCGAGAATATCCTACATCGGCTTCACACCTCCCTTAAGACACAACAGCCGTACACCCGTGTGGGTGCACTCCCGTGGAACGCAGGAAACCTCGGTTTCCATATAGCGTATACCATCGGCTTCACAATTATGGTTTCTGTAGCGGCGGGAGGAGGACAATACATTCCATTAACGCATACGCATTCGTACGTACGGAACGATGTTGAGCAATGCCAGCCCCATGCAAAGGCGTGCAAGGATAGCACGGATGGGTAGGTAACATATGCATACTGCAGGTAGGACGATCAACCGCACACATGTGCACACACAGCTTCACAGCATTCAGCAAGTCGCTACGTATCCACGTGTTGCATAACATATCGGCGTACATCTTCAACAGAGCAAGCAGACAAGCAAACATGTAACGAGCAAGCAAGCAACCTAGCCGACAGCTGCAGCAAGGGTGGGTCCTGTCGATCGACACCTGCAAGGCTTGTGATCTGCTGTGCAAGGGATTGGCCTTGCTTGGTGCTTGCTTGCTCGTTACATGTTTGCTTGTCTGCTTGCTCTGTTGAAGATGTACGCCGATATGTTATGCAACACGTGGATACGTAGCGACTTGCTGAATGCTGTGAAGCTGTGTGTGCACATGTGTGCGGTTGATCGTCCTACCTGCAGTATGCATATGTTACCTACCCATCCGTGCTATCCTTGCACGCCTTTGCATGGGGCTGGCATTGCTCAACATCGTTCCGTACGTACGAATGCGTATGCGTTAATGGAATGTATTGTCCTCCTCCCGCCGCTACAGAAACCATAATTGTGAAGCCGATGGTACGAGTACGAGTATGCTGCGTTGCTGTGTTGACATGCAAGAGTGTGACGTGGTGCGCTTTGAGGTATGCGGTAGCTCGAATGACTCGAGTAGGTACGAGGTACATAGAAGGAGTACATCACCAAAGTGCGTGCCAGCGGGCGCCGTGTTGCAGTAGTAGCTACGGAGTCACTTTCAACTACAGCTGGCGCTGTTGGGCTGATAAAGAGGTGCGTACGTACCACGCACGCATGGGGGCTGCCCCTAAGGCCCCCCTCCCCTGTCCTAGGGAGAGAGCCTGCGGGACGGTATTTCAATTCACCATGATTGGCTCACGGGCTAAGTTTGTTGTCGCATGTATGACCTTTGCCTCGTGCGCGTCGCCCCAGCTCCCAATCAAGCTATCTTTGTACTTTGTTTCCGTAAGGGTGAACAGATTCATTTTTTTCAACATACCTTTAAGAGAAAGCCTCCGTCCTCTCCATCCTGCCCTGCCCGCACGCCAAACCGCCAGGGCTCACGGCCCTCCTGCCTGCACGCCCTCTCCCTGTTCATCAAATAAGTCCATACGCACCCTCCTTGGGAACCGCCCCCTGTCCCCACCCCAGCTCATCAAAGGTCGCCCCTCCCCAGCACCTTCCCCCATACCTCCCCACACACCTCCCCCATACCTCCCCATCATGAATGCGGGAGCGCGCAAACATTGGCCGCACGGTGTCCCTTCGTGAGAACGAAGCATGACGGGAGGCGCCTTCAGCACTGGCGCACCGCCGCGGGTGCTTCCCACCACGATGACGTCGGCCACGCGGTGCCCCTTCGGCTTCGGAGCCGGCACATGACGACCAGGACGGAAAGCATTATGCGAGGTATGGAGGTTGAAGCGCGGGGTGAGTCAGCTCCACACCAGCACTCCAGCAGACGCCCATTCCACGGCGGGGCCGTAAAGTCAACCTGCACGCCCTTCCATGTCTTACACGTGGACACGGGCACCACTGGCTAAGCTAGCGATGGCTGCCCCATGTCGGCACGTCCACAAACCATGAGAACAGGAACGAATGCCAGTCTAGGCAGTCTCACAACCGCTAACTCCCGTTGCCCCGCTCCTCGTACGCTCTCGTACGCCGAGCCAAGGCAGGTACGCACACGATTGCTAGGGTAACCCCCACTTTCGGGTGGGCAGAAAGTTCAAGAAAGCAAACCTGACTTGAGAGAGGCGTTGGACCTAACAGCTCGTACCCCGCCGGGGGGGGGGGGGCAGATCTCCCAAACCGTTACCTTACCCTTACACGAGCAACCAGGCTACCATACACGCCGCTATCTCCCCATAAAAACCTAGCCAAGGACACCAACTAGCTGGCTGGAGTCCCTATTCAGCACCCCGCTGATGGCTCTAAAGCGCTTTTCCTGAATTGCCCCAAAGCCACACCCCCCTGATGCAACGCAAGCAAAAGAAGAGGAACTGCTGGTGACACGTGGCTCGCGCTCATAGGGACCGAACACGTCGCACGGTGTTTGAAAGCGGCCGCAACACCGGATGGGATCGAAGCCTCCATAATCAACGCATATCCCCGCCTCCCAACAACCGCCTCCCAACATGACCCCCTCCTTCCGCACATACCGGCCCCATATAGACCTCCAGCGGCCCGAGGCCAGTGAATCGTGACCCGTGCGCGCGGCCACACATGTCATGGGCCCTGCGGCACAGACTGTCTCGCACTGGACAATTACGTAATAAAGGAGGGAACAGCAAGTCAGCGCAAGACATCATTCACCTACACTCTCCATCCATGACGGGCTTGTGTGCCGCGACGGGCTTGTGTGCTTCGCCAAAGCCGAGCGTCGTCGGAATGGCCATTTCATCCTGCCTCGATCCTGCTGGTCAGGTTCTGGCCGCCACAGCCGCACGTCTGTGAATGCCGCAGAGAGCAGTGTGCCAGCAACCGACATCCATCTCTCCCCTGAGCCCCGACGGCAGCCGCAGCAGCGCCGGTCCCCAGAGGGCTGCCACTGCGCCTCCCTAGCATCCGCTCCCCGCTAATGAGGGCATCTGGGGCGTCCGCCGGAGAAGCATGCGCTGCAGGAGAAGAGCCGGCCGGGGCGGCAGGGGTGGCGGTGGCGGCAGCGGTGGTGGCGGTGGTGGCGGCGGCTGGGCAGCAGACGCTGACGGCAGGGATGATATGGCAGCGGGCGGTGTGGAGCTCGATGGCCTACGGGCGAGGAGCCCGACCTCTGCCGGTTGCGCGTCCTCCTCCTTCTCCGTCTGTTGACATTGCCCTGCCGGCCCCGCCGGCGCGTCGTCGCCACTGAACGGACTCAGCACCGCAGCCGCCGCATCCCACCCGTCCTTCCCCCCAGTTCCACTGCCCTCTCCATCCCCGCTCCCGTCCTGGCCGCTCCCAGCACCAGTGCCGCCCGCCCACCCGCCCAGCCTCTTCCACTCCTGCTGCTCCACACCCTCATACGCCCGCCCTCGCCCCGCTGCTTCTCCATCTCCCTCCCTATTCCGTCCCTGGTTGCCCTCCTCAAGCTCCAGTGCCGCCTGAGGCTGTCGCGGCGGCCACCCGGCGGCGACCCTGGCGCGCAGCCTGGCCTGGTAGTGGTTTGCGACCGCGCCAAAGTGCTGGGCTGCCTCCAGGTGCCAGGGCTGCGGCGGCGACTGGGTCAGCGGGAAGGCGTCGGGCGCACGGGCGCCGGCCCTGGAGGTGGCGGCGGCAGCGGCGCCCAGCAGCGGCAGCTGGGTCCGGCTGCTGGCGTCCGTGGCGTGCTTGGCGTCGCCACCTGCGGCAGCGGCGGGGCTGCCAGCTTGGTCGCCAGTGCCGGTGGCCAGGTCAAGGGTGTTCTCCGCGGGGCGGGCGTTCACGGTGGGCAGGCTGCCTACACCGCTGCAGCCGTCCCGCTCAACTGGCTCAACTGATCTCGTCTCGGGTCGCTGTTGCGCTCCGCCCGCTGGCAGCGCAAACCCGATCCCGATACCACGCGGCATTGCGTCTTCTCCCAGACCTCCAGGCCGCGCAGGGGGGGTTGCGGATCTGGCGACGCAGGTTCCCCCGACTTTGCCGGCGTCCGGGCTGCGTGGGTCTGGCAGACCTGACCCGGTGCGGGACCCGATGGCGGTGATACGTGCCTCCGTATCGGAGGCACCATCAGCTGCCGCTCCCGCAACGGGAGGCGGGCGCCGCCCGGCTGCGGTTGTCCCGGCAGAACCACCTGCGCCCGAGCACGCATACGCTGCGGCAGGCCGGGCCGGCTGTCCGGGCATGGGGCGACGCAGCCGTTGCTGCTGTTGCTGCTGTTGCTGCTGTTGCTGCTGTTGCTGCTGTTGCTGCTGTTGCTGCTGTTGCTGCTGTTGCTGCTGTTGCTGCTGCGGCGTCAGGGCCGCCGTTGCTCCCGGTGCGGGCTGCAGCAATGGCCCGTGCGGCATGGGCCCTTGCGGAGCTGCTTGGGCCAGTGTCTCGGGCAGTGGCTGAACCGCAGGCGGACAGGCCCACGGGTCAGGCGGAGGCGCCTGCGGTGCTGCGTTCGGCAGTGAGGGCTGCCGTGCCCCAGGCGACGAATGCGAGGTCGCTGCAGCTGCCTCTACACCAGCAGAGGCGGAGGCGCCGCAGCTGGCTGCGGGGCTGTCGTTCGCGGCGGGGCTCGGTGCTATGGCATCGCCAGCGGTGGGAGACTCCTCAACGTTAGCCACCTTTGCATCAGTCATTCGCGACGCCGGCCCATTCATGCGGGCGAGCTGCGCAAGGACTGTCGGCAGACCGTCCTGAACGTTCTGAAATAGGTTGTCGTAGCTGTCGTTTGCGGCGGGGGCGACACGGCACGCGGCCTGCTCAGAAGCGCCCGGGCGGGACGCAGGGAGTACGCCAACCGCATGGTCCCCGCCCTGCACCTGTGGGGGGTACCGTGCCTGCTGCGGCTGCGCCCCCTGGCGGCAAGGTGTCGTGCCGCCGCCGAGCACAGCTGCAGCAGGCACGGTACTCTCCACGGCCGCCGACCTTGGTTGTGGCGTTGGCACTGGCGCTCCGGGCAAGACCGGTTGTCCGGGCAGTGGGCGCGGCCGTCGCACCAGTGGCACATTGAGGCGCTCGCTCGCAACCTCTTGCTGATGCAGCGCCGTCGCTTCAGCGGCCCTGGGCGGCGGCACCGGTCTTGGCGCCAAGGCTGGGGTCCCGGGCAGCGGCCGGGCCCCACGCGATGGTTGGGGCACCTCAAACGATGGCGCCGACAAGGGCGGTGGCGGGTACGGAGGCGGCGGGGAAGTGGGCCCTGTGGAGTGAGCGCTGCCACCCTCGGCCGCAGCATGGGGGGCGCCCTTCGCGGTGCTGTGTGGCACCCCATGGGCCCGGGAGTGCGCCGTGGCCTCCCTCGTTTGCTTGTACTCCGCGGGAACCGGCACTGTTCCTCTGTAGGCGCGGTGCCCTGATGCTGGCTGGGCCGCCTCCGCCGCCGCTGCTTGTTGCGATGCCGCTGCTGCCACTGTGGGCCCCGCCACCTCGGATGACCCACCGCTGCCACGGGCTGAGTCAATCGCACTGGCAGGCGCCCGATTCTGGGGCTTAGGGCTTCCACCCTCCGCGCTGACTGCACCGCTCCCGGCGGCCCCTAGACGGCTGCCCCCAGCGGTTGTAACGCCACCGCCAGCATACCGGGCAAAGCACTGCTCACGTGCCTTGGCCGCCAGCGGATGTGCGACGAGGGCCGCCAGCGGGTGCTCCCGGCGGCCGCCAGCAGGGGCAGATGGCGGCGGCGGCCGCGGGGCCCCGACCGAGGACGACGCACCCGCGGTGCTGCCGGCCACCAGCGGGCGCGACAACCCCATCGGCTCGCCGAGCTGCCTGCCCCCAAGCTGCTGCTGCTGCGGCGGCTGCGGCATCACCCCATCATCGGGCCCCGGCGGCGGCAGCGGTCGAGCCGGGGTTCCGGGCAGCGGCCTGGACCCAGGCGATTGCGGGCACGCCGGACACGGTGACGCCGGTGTTGCTGGTGACGGCGACACCAGGGCAGGAGGCAGCGGAGAGCTGGGTGCTTCGACGCCGGCGCCCGCACCGAAGGCGCCGCTGAGACAAGCATCAGGTGTCGGTCCAGCTGTTGGAGCGGGGGCTGGCTGTGATGTGGGCGGCGGCGCCTGCCCCGCGGGTGCACCCGATACCTGCCAAAGGCCGCTTTCGCTCGAGGCCACCGCCGGGGAAGAGGAAGACGGCACGGCGCTGGCATTCTGCTGCAGTGGTGGTCGTGGCGGTGAAGGGTGCGGGGGGAGGACTTGGTGCGGCGGTCCGCTGGGCTGTTCCTGCTGGGACCACGGCGACGGCAGCGACGAGTGGTCAAAGGTCGGGGCGGTCGATGGTGCGGTCGGTCGCATGAGACCATCCCACTGCCTGTCAAGATGCAGAAGCGGTGGCGTCGCTTCATCTGGCACTGACGGTACTAAAGGCGTTGGACCAGGGTCTGAAGTCCCGGGCGGCGGCCGGGGCCCAGGCACTCGCGCATGCGCCTGAAGCTGTGACGCCGGTGCTGCTGCTAACGTCGATGCCAGGTCTGAAGGCAGCTGAGGAGCGAGACAAGCAGTGCCCGCACCGGCACCCGAGACGCCGCTGCGGGCAATCGCTGGGGGAAATGCAGGCTGGGAAGAGCAGGAAGCTTCAGGCACATGGCCGAGGTGCAGGACTTCGTAACCCCGGGGCTGCTGACCCACAGCCCCGCCGCCACGACCCGTTGCCAACGGCGTCCTGCAGCCGGCGCCCGGGCTGCCAGGTGCGCGGCCAGCAGCCCCGCTCGGGTGCGCTGGCCCGGTGCGCCCACCACCGTCGGCCAGGGCTGCGGACGGCGCCAGCGCGCCTGTCGGCAAGGCAGCTGTGCCTGACGACGCTTCAAGCTGCAGTACTGCTGACGGCTGGACTGGGCTACGTTGCGGAGATGGCGGCTGCGGCAATAGCGACAACGGCGACGGCGGCGACTGCGGCAACAGCAGTGACCGCAGTGCGCTGTCGCCGCAGGCAACTCCCCCCAGCCGCGCTGGCGGCGATGGCGGTGCTGGTCGCGGGCTGCCGCCGGCGGTGCTACCGCTGGAGGACCGTGCTGCGGGTCGGCGGCGGATGGGCGACTCCAGCGGGTCCGCCCCCTTGTGGCGCCATGCAGTCCGCATCATGTGGGCCACGTCGCCGCTCCATCGGTTGATGAGCTCGTCGGAGGTTTCACCCAGGTCCTCCTCGTCGCTATCAGGAGAATGGGGTGCTGCTGCCTCCCCCTGGAAGGGCGCCTCGGCTGCCGCTGCTGCTGCTGCTGCTACTGAAGCTGCCGCTGCGTCGTCACCCTCACCGGGGGCCTGCACCTGGTCTGCCTGTTGCTGCTCGTGCCCCGCCGTCTCTGGCAAGCAGCCCGGGTCCACGGTGTCGCCGCCGGCTGGGGGCTTGCGCTGCAGGTGATGGCGAAGGGGGTCCGGGGCGTCTGAGTATGGTGCGCAGCTGCGAAGGTGCGGGTGAGGATTGGGGCTTGCTCATGGCCGTGGCTTTCAGCGCAAAGTCCGCGCGGGCCAGCACCCGGGATGTGACCTGTCAGGCGCCCGCCGCACATGACGGCCATTGCGATAAGCAACGCATGTGACTGCCTGGACGGCGCGGCGGTGCACCAGGTTTGTGCAACAAGCGCGCTTCCGGTTTCAGATCCCCCGATTGAGCACTCACCCCCTCGAAGATGCGCCGGAGACCCTGCACCGCGGTCTCCTGGTCAGCTGCAGGGCCGCTGGCTGCGAGCTCCTCCATAAGTACCCGAAGCTCCCTGGGAAGAGGCAGGAGCGCACGCATGCGCGCAACGGCGGAGTCACGTCAGCGAATTTGCATCTGAAACAGCAGTTCATGTAACCTTCATGCCGATGCCTGAAAATTCTGTACCTGCACGATTGCGCACATTTCACGCCCGGTGGAACACTGTGAAAGGAAGATAACCCGTGACCGGCGGTGAGACGACCCGTGACAAGCAGCGGCTGCAATGCGCGCTTACCCGAGGGCGCGGAACACCCGGTTGTGCCAGATGGCAAAGGGCCCGCGGTCAAAGAGGCAGCCGGCGGCGACGACGCAGTGTGGCCGCACGCGCGCGTCCAGGTGCTCCGCGCTGTCGGCGGCCAGGAACAGGCTCAGCGCCTGCGGAGGAGCCGACATGAGAACGGGCCAAGCGAAACAGCGCAGCCCTTGGTAACGGACAGACGCATATGGGGCAGGACAGCGCTGGGTGCCGATGCCGGTGCTGCTGGCGGCATAGTAGGATTCTGCGGGTGCAACACTCTATGCAAGTTGGTGGGACGGCGGAATGCCCCGCGCGACCCGGGCTCCTATCTGGGGCGTGCTCTCGAGGTACTGGCACTGGCACTGGTACTGGCCGTGTGCATCTGTGCCTGGGCCCAACGTGCCGGCTGGTACACCGGTTCCAATGCCCGGCCCAACCCAATCCCCCGACCCGCTGCGAACCGTGGCTTCACATACAGCCGCGTGACGCAGCCCCGGGGGAGCCAGCCACTTGCCCGCACTTGCGCATACATGCATAGTCCATGCAACCCGGTGGCGGCGGGGGCCGCTCCCACCCGCCCACGCACCCACATACCCACGCACCCACCCACGCACCCACACACCATGTAGAACGCCTGCATGGCCGACTCGGTTGGCGGCGGGGGGCGCTCCCCGGAGGTGTCCCAGCTCGGCAGCCGCAGCTCGCAGTCCGTCACCACGTGCACGACCATGGCCTCCTTGACGAAGTTGCTGGGGCCGGACAGGCTGCCCGCCTGAGGGCCACGCAGCCAGGAGGAGCGGGAGTATGCTGTAGTATACACCACCAGGTTCCATTGCATGGCCGGCATAGCAGACCTTGCACCGCAAGGGCAGCACCCAGGCCCGGGCGCTGACACACGCACGTGACGGGAGCCGCCATGCGGACAATGCCAGCGGGCGGATGTTGTTGATCCCTGCTGCGAAAGCTCCCTTCCCCCATAGCGCCATCAGCGGTGCGGTCGCAAACCGACGCAGCCTGCCCCACCTGCTTCTGGAAGAGCTTGAGCGCCATCACGGCGAGCCGCGCACTGTCCAGGCCGGCAAACGGGTTGACGATGCGGGAGAGCGGCTCGCCCACCGTCCCGCGCTCGAAGAGCAGGTCCGCCGACAACCGGACCAGCTTGGGATGGGGCGACCCGCAGCCGGCGGCAGAGGCGGGCGGTTCGCACAGGACCTCAAACCTGGCATCCTCATCGCCGCCGCCAGCGGCCGCCGCTGGCCTGCGTACGGGAGCCTCCCGCCCTGTCCCGTCACCTTCCTCCCTCTCCTCCTCCGCTTCCTCCTCTGCTTCCTCCTCCTCCTCCAACTCCAACGCGACCTCTAGCTCCAGCTCAGCGGACTTGCGCCGTGGCAGAAGCTTGACGCCCCACACTTGGTCTGCCGCCCTGAAGTGGGCCTGCGTCCGAGGCACAGAGGTCATGGTGCCGACTGCCGGTCTGCTGGGGTGCAGAGAGCTGAGGACGCACGGCGGGACACATCCGTCGTCCGGTTCAGTGACTCGGCGCCAACACGGTGCCGGTGTACTCGGAGCTAGGGTCGCGGCTTGCCTAGTTGCCTTGGGAGGTCGGGATGAGGAACGTGAGCCTCGCACGCACAGAGGTGGTGCCACACCCACGTGCTCGCCGACCGAAGACCACCCTGCATGTGCCGCTGGCATAGTCGCATGATCCCATGGACGCCCTCCTGCTGCATGGCTGCTGTGAATTCACTGAGGCAGTGCTGGGCCTGCCCTTCCGCCCCCAGGCACGGATAGACTTGCCCGGATGATGCGGTGCAGCTTGTGCTTCAGCCGTCGCGGCACCGGGAAGGCGGTCCGCACCACCAGGTCCACGTCGCTGCCCTCCAGCGCCGTGCCCTTGAAGATGGAGCCTGCACGCGTGCACCAGCCAGGCCCGCGCGCCGCCCGGCAGGTCAGCAGACAGCGGGTGAGCCTCGGCTGGCGTGCCTCTAGGGACCTTGTACGGCCCTCGATGCAGGATACGACAAGAGCAAGGAGGAACGAATGGGTGCGTGGGCCCTCGGGTTGTGAATGCCATGGCCCCACCCCAGCCCATGCCCGCGGTGCCAAACTTGCACATGAGATATGCACGTACGGCAATCCTAGACCCCGATGGCGGCTCGCGAGGCAGGTGCTCACCGTCCACAAGGACCTGCGCCGCCCAGTCTCCGCCGATGCTCGTCCGCCACTGCGAGGCCGGATACACGATATAGCGTTTGGTTGGTTGACAGGCGGCAGGCGAGCCGGGAATGTATGCGTGCGCCGGACACACCTGTGCCAGCGCCTTGTTGATGACGCGTTCCACATTCTCCGCGAGCCTGTGAGCACATCAGCAGGTGGGCGGAAAGGGCCGCGTGCTTCAGGTGCATGATCCGTGGCATGCCGAAGGAACGTGGCGTGAGTTCGGAGGACACGCCTGATCCTGCTATGAACCATTGTGACGATAGAACGCCGGCGCCGAGCCCACGTATCTGCACTCCTCCTCCGCAGGCAACAAGCACGAGCACGGCGCAGCTCCTGTGTGGCTGTGCCCCCGCCCCGGCTAAAGCTTGCGGCACTGCATGTACGCCGCCGTGCCTGGCGTTCCCTAGATCCCCGTGCAGCCGCAGAGGACTCAGAGAGAGACACACGCCCTTGCACGCCAAGCCGCACCAGCTGTAACGCTCTTGCTTCCAGGCTGGCATCGCGTGCCGCCCCACGTAGGTCCTTAGGGGGCCGTCCAGCATCGCGCACCATGCGCGCGGCAGGCAGCTCTTCCACGTGTGCGAGCACCGGGCAGGGATCCGCCGGCCGCAGTAGCAGGGGCACGTGCAGCCGCTGCCAGCACCACGCGCGTCAGCCGCTGCCAAGGCATCATCCATGCTGCCAGGGTGCCTAAGGAAGCACTGATGCATAACCCCTCGCAGGGCTTTGCAGGGCTGCTTTGGAAGGACGATGACCTCCCCGGTGGCCCAGAGACCGGTGATGTTGCCTGTGGAGTGGTATGCTTATCCAAGGCGACAAGCCAGATATCCATGGTCCAACGGCTGGGCAGGTCCCGGTGGGCGGCCTGAGAAGGGCGCCGGGACCCCTGGGTCGACCCGGGCCCCCGACTGCATGAGCCCACGTTTGAAGACACACGTCGATGTCGAGGTGCCTCTTATGCTGGACGGGCGAGGCAATGCTCCTATTTGCTACAACTGGCTCCACAAGTCTTGGATGAAAGGAAGGCGGGGCAGCAAGCTATTCTCGCTGTAGATGGAATGCAGCCTTCTGTTGTTCGGCTTGATGCCTTGATCTACCGTAACGTAGCAGTTGGATTTTGCTGTCGCTGGCGCAGCACTTTCCGGTCTCAGGAGGCATGAAGTCATGTTCTGCGCATTGGTTTGAGACAAAGATTCCTGCGCTCACTCCCTTCGGCGACCGTCCATGTTCTAGCAGCTCCCTCGAGGCCTGATGAAGCCTCTGTACTCGGGTTTGTCTACTAGACTGATCTGCATCGCTGGCTATTAAGGCGGGCCCAGGTGTCCTCAACAGCCCTGGGCAGCATGGCAACAGGACAGGCGGACTCGGAAGCGGAGGGTGAAGAGGCCCCAAGCGTCCACGGCACGGGCGATGCGTCGCGCGTGTGGCTTCCGGAGCTGGTGCAGCGCGTGGCGGCGTTCCTGCCAGCCAACGTGGTAGCATGCACGCTACGGCTGGTCGACAAGGCCACCGCCGCGCTGTTCAAGGGCCCCGAGCACACCGTTGTGCTCCTCTCGCAGCCGGTCCCGGAGGCGGCTTTTGCGCAGCGCTGGGGCCGCCCGGAGAAGCTGCGGGCGCTGACTCTGTCGCAGCGGCAGAAGCTGCTGCGGCTCACGGCGCGCAGCGGTAGCCTCCACAACCTGCAGACCCTGGTGGCCATGCCAGACTACTTCCCACCCCTCTGCAAGGACGTCTTCTCCGCTGCGGCGTCGGCGGGCCATCTCCACGCGTGCGAGTGGCTGCTGGAGCGCTCGTGCCCCTGGGGCGGGGAGGTGCTCAGTGCGGCGGCCAGGGCCGGCCACCAGCATGTGTGCTCGTGGCTGCTAGCCAAGGGCTGTCCCTGGTCCGACACCGCTCCGGCGCAGGCAGCGCACGGCGGCCACCTGGCTCTGGCGGAGTGGCTGGCGCAGCAGCGGCCCGGGGAGGTGGACGCACATGCGCTGCTGGTCGGGGCGGCGGAGGGCTGTGAGCTGCCCACGCTGCAGCGCCTGCACTCTCAGTGGCTGGAGGCTCGGGGCCAGCGCCTGCACAGCTGGCACGAGGGTCCGGTCCTGGACGCGGCGGCCGGCAGTCCCACCGCCGACTGGCGGGCCAAGGTGGAGTGGCTGCAGGGCCGCGGCTACGACTGGGAGGCCTACAGCCTGCGCTGCCTGCTGCCGCGGGCGGACTGGCGGGAGCGGGCTGCGTGGCTGCTGGAGCGCGGCTTCCCGCTGGGCGGCCTGCAGGGCCTGGCGCGCATTGCAGCCGGCGCCGGCGACACGGATGCGCTGGGTTACCTCTTCTCCCTTGGCGTTCAGCTGTCGGAGGAGCATGCGCAGGAGGCGCTGTGCGCGGCGGTCAGGCACGGCCACCTGCCAGCCGCGCGGGCGGTGTGCCCTCCCGCGCACCGCGTCAACGGGCAGCTGCTGGCAGCCGTGGCGGCGCGGAACGGGCAGCTGCGGGTGCTAGAGTGGCTGCTGGAGCTGCTGGGGCCGGTGCTGGTGCTGACGAGGGACACGTTCCGGTGGGCGGCCGGGTCCGGCAGCGTGGACCTGCTGGCCTGGCTGCGGGATCGCGACTGCCCCTGGAGCGCCCGCGCTTTCGAGCAGGCCGTACAGGCGGGCAGCGAGGACCAGATGCAGTGGCTGCTGGAGCGCGGCTGCCCGACAGGGGTGAGCTTACCGTGTGAAGGTGCTGCAAGAGCTCACAAACTAAAGCGGAAACAAAGAAAATGCCTTTGTTCTTTGCCAGGGATGCACTCGAGTCACGAAGCGCACATCCACTGGCCGCTGCCGAAATGCATCATGATGCATAGTGCATGACCTGGCCTCTGTTAGTCCATTCAACGTGGACCGGACTGCATACTCGGTGTTAAAGGAAACCGCCTTCCACGACTATCTGTTCACTGAAGGGACCGCCCGTGCTGACCTCCGCGCCCGCCCTCAGGCAGACGGCGAGCCCTACCTCGCGGCCTCCAGTAACGACGATGTCGCCGCGCTGTGCTGCCTGCAGCGCCTGGGCTGTGCCTGCCCCCGCGATACCTTCATGCGCGCCGTCCGGCGCATGGCCGCCAGCAGCGGCCCACCGCCCAGCCGGCGCGCTCTGCGCTGGCTGCTGCAGCAGGGGTGCGACGCAGAGTGGCCCCAGGCCGAGGTAGCGGCGCAGCTGTCTGTGTCCCAGCGGGAGCTGCACGGCATCATCAAGGAGCTACGGGATTGGCATGTGGGTGGGGCAGACCCACCAGTTGGCTGACGTGACCTGTTCGGCACTGTATGCGCAAACCATCAGGTGGCGAGTGGTTGTGGCTTACGCGTGTAGGCGCTGGTACAGGGCTTTCGGAATGTGCAAGGCACATGCTGCTTTTAACGGAGTATCCGGAAGAAGAACAGGCCGGACCGCTGGGCCTGTATAGTCTGCTGAGCGGGCTGCGGAATTTCGGGGTTGCTGTTTGCCATGTTGAGGGTTGGGCTGATGTTGTTCCCGTTCCTTGGTTTAGGTGCTTTAGGTGCTCAGCGATTGGCAAAGCGTGTCGTTGCATTGTACTCCCTGTAGCCATGTACTTAATCCCTGTCGCCACATACCGGTAATGAAAACCAGTGAAAGAATGCAAAGAATGAGGGGGCCATGTATCGAATCCCTGTAGCCACATACCGGTAATGAGAAAACACGGGCAAAGAATGAGAGCATCATACGTACTCTGTTAGGTCAACTGCGCTTTCCCCTATTCCTGTTACGCGACTTGGCCGCCAAGTTGTGCAGCATGTTGACGGGAGCCCAGCGTGGCTCAGGCAGGTTTCGGTTTTCGATATGCTTAGAGCGCGTTGCAGGCGGCGGCATAAGGACATGACCATGACTGCGGCCCTAGTCATTAGAGGCATGGGCGTAGCGCGTAAGGCAGGGCATTGCGTCAGCGCTCTCTTGCGCCCACATCGCTCTCGTCTTGGCCGTAGTCTCACCTTTCACTGTGCAATGTGAGTGCGCTGTGCATTGGTCTGAGGACATGCGTACTTTCGC
>LSYV01000020.1:1045685-1062776 GCA_001584585.1 Gonium pectorale
CTGGTATGCAAAGTGAGCAGGCCGACGTACAAATATTGCATGATACGTACGATCGTACAGAACAGTATGACATGCAGGGCAATTGTCGACGCCAAACGGCTACGTGCGTACATTGTTCGAACGCACGGTGTGCATACCGTTCTATGCAGATGGCTCTACACGACTCGTTGTATTGCCGCCAAGGTATATCAATCACTGCCACTTGCTAGGCCTTGGAACAGATACACCAGTAAACTGCGATTCAATGCAGTGGGCTTGTTTTCGTACCAAGGTGCGTAACCCGTGTGCACCGGTCTAACCCTAGCGCTCCCATGTGCACAGGCAGAGCACATGATGATCCCCTGAAGTACGGATTGGCAGATTCTGGCCCAAGGCGCTGGTGGCCCCCTGCCCCATTAAGGCGCTGCTCCTCCGGGTGCTACTCATGCCTCCCCGAGACCTCCGGCCTGCTCCCACAGAAGTGCACATCGCTGCGGCGCAGGGGGCCGCTCCCTTCGCCCGCGTGGCTGCTGGGCGCACGCCCTCAAACCCGGACTGGCATCTGTCGCGCCTCTGTTGCGCCTGCATCCCCGCTACCCCCGCGTCACCCTGCGCCGCTCGCTCGCACAGCCCCTGATATCGCCGTGCCAACACTGCTGCTGGCGTAGCTCGCCACCTCGTCGTCGCTGCCCAACCCGTCCTCGTCGTCATCATCAGTGCCCTCAGGCACGTCCTGTCCCCAGCCTAGTCCTGCGTCTAGCCGCGCCCGGATCCTTGCCCGGTACAACTCGGCGATCAAGTCGAAGTGCCTGGCCATCGCCTGGTGCCAGTGCTGGGGCGGCTGATCAACGTGGAACACGTCATGCGCCGGAATGTGGACATGGCGGCGCATGGCCGCCGCTTCGACTCGCCCTGCTTCCCTTCCCGCCGCTGTCGCCTCAGCTGCCTCCTCATTGCCTGCCGCCGCTGTTGCCTCTGTCTCTGCCTCCGTCTCTGCCTCGGCCTCTGCCGCGGCCTCAGCGGATGCACCGCCGCCGCCGCCGCCGCCAGGAAGGCAGCTGTGGCTGCCTGTGATGGCACTGCTTGCCGCGCGCTGGCTTGTGCTTTCCTGGTCCGCGGCCATGCCGTGGGGTCCTGGGTGGAGGCCATCAGCGCCAGCCCGCTCCGACGTGGCGCCTGGATGCGGCTGCTGCTGCAGCGGCACATCCCCCTGCCCGGCGATCAAAGGGGAAAGACCCGTCCTCGGGTCCCGCGCGGTCAAGCCGCCTGCACTCTTCCAACCAAACGGCTCGGACGCCGGCGCCCCCGGCAAGGGCCGCCCTCTCGCCGGCAGTTGCTCAGGTGGCCCATCAGGCCGTGAGACCGATTCAGCGATACGAAGGGGCGACGCTTCAGCCACCGGCACCTCTTGTTGCGTATCCACCCCGTTGCTTTGTGCCTCCATAGACAGACCCGCCACCGATGTACCGGGTAGCAGTCGCGGCCCCAAGAACGGACTGGCCACGTGGCGTGCAGCCGAGACCAGAGCCCCGGGCAGGGGGCGCAGAGCTGACCTGGGGGTCACGGGCGGGGACTGGTGACTGCCCCCTGAGAGCCCCGGGCATGAAAGAGCAGGACCAGGGGGCGTAGACGCTGCTGCAGCCGCAGAAGCCGCCAGGGCACCCGAGGCTGCACTCACACTCGCCCTCGAGTGCAAACAGCCCGGTAGCGCCCTGCCTTGGACGGCGCTATGGGGCGCAGTCGCAAAGAGGAGGCTGCGCGAGGCTGGAATGGGCAGGGCGGGGCTAGACGAGGCAGGGCTGGGTGAATCACAAAGTGGCACAGCCGGGCGTTGCGGCGTGATGGGCGGCTCCTCAGGGGGGTCATGCGGCTCGTAAGTTGACGTTAGGTTGGCGGGCGGCTCGTATTGCAGCACGGCGGGGCTAGGCTCCAGGTGTGGTTGCGCGGCCGGGCCGGGTTGTGCCTCTGGGCTGAAGCACTCCGGTCCTCCGTCGGCATTGCCTTTGCCAAGGCCACTGCCGCCTCTCCCGCTATTGGCATCGCCGCCTCCGCCGCTGTTGCCATCGCCGCTGCTGCCGCTGTTGGCATTGCCGCTGCCGCCGCTGTTGCCATCGCCATCGCCGCCGCTGCCACTGCTCGTGGCTGCAGCGTCATTGCGGTCGGGCCCATGCACCCCGCCGCCAGCTGCGGCTCGCCGCAACACGAGAGCCGCCAAGGCATCATCCTCGTCCGCGCCGCCGCCGCTCTGCCGCGGGCCCATGGCCCCTATGAGGCGCTGCACGTAGGCGGCGACCTGCTCCGCCAGCTCCTCGCGCCTGACGTCCTCTCCGGCGTCGGCGCCAGCGGCTTCCGCGTCAGGCTGGCTGCCTGGCACAGGGCCTCCAGGCTCCTCGGGTTGCGCCTTGCTGGCGGCCACCGGCTGCGGTGAGCAGGCGGGGAGCATCCAACATACACGCAATGGCGACGGCGTCAGAACACCGAGCCCATGATATGCAATGAGCTGCTGCAAAGCACTTTGTCATCACGAAAACGTAGCACGGCTTCGTGTGCACCACATCTCTGCTTCCTACTGCGTCCCAGGGCCCCAGGACCTACGGGCTCGATGATGGACCGAAGCCGCTCCACTGCCGGCTCCAGACCGCCGACCTGCCCAACCTCCAGCTCTGCCGCCAGGACCTTCAGGTCCCTGCGAGAAGTGCGCATAACGCCGCTTCATCACCACAGGCGGAGATGCGACGGCGTCGCGCCTGCCCGTGGCGGCGTAGGGTGCCGCATCAGCACGAGCATCAGCACACCTACAGCAGCCGCACCACGTACGCTAATGCTACAGCCTGCCCACGCCGTCCCAAGGCGAAAAGCCGCCCACCCCGCACCGCCCACCCGCACCCAGACCGGCACCCAGACCGGCACCCAGACCGGCACCCACCTGATGAGGCGGCCCGCACGCGCCTTCCAGATCAGGAAGATGCCCTCGTCGTACATCGGGCCGGAGCGCACGGAGGAGTGCCGCCACACGCGCTCGTCCAGGCTGCGCGCGTGGGGCTCCGTCCGGAACAAGCCCAGCGTCTGAGGCAGCGGTCGTGAGAGGCACGCCGGTGCATGATGGCTTAGATGGCCCACAAGTGGCCGACAAGTGGACGGCCAGACGGTCGGCGAGGTCCACCCCCACCTCAGGCAGGGTGCAGACTACCTAGGCATTGGGGCTTGGTGGCAAAGCAGCAAATACGGCGCACGCCACCGCTACAGCTCGCGGTGTGGGCAGCCTGACTGCCGTTTGCATGCTTAGGCCCCTGTGCCATGGTGTGGGGGGTTGCACGTGGGAACGCTGTGGCTCCCTACCGCTCCTAAACTCTCCATCGCCCTGTACGTGTGCGGAGTGGCCCGGCCAGCAACGCCCCTCATAGATGCACCTCTGGACATATGCAGCCGGTCATCTCCCTCGCGCACCAGGATCAAGGCCTGCGCCACGGACTCGGTGGGCGCCACGTCGCCAGCCGTCAATCGCGACGGCGGCCGGTAGTCGGTGACCACGTGGCGCACCATGGCCTCCACGCAGTAGCCCTTGAGCCGCGCCAGGCTGCGAGCCTGCCCATCAATGCGAACCAAGGGTCACCGCTGCAGGGTACATGATCTCGTTGCGTGGAAGTGCTTAGAGGTTGGGTCCCGGCAGGATCTGACAGCTTCCACAGCTAAGGCACCGCACCGCAAGGCAAGGCGCCAACAAGGCCGTGAGCTCTCTCCGGATTCCGGACCCCGGTGGCCGCAACCGCACGAGCCCAGTGCTGCGGTATGCGCGGCACGGTACGCGGCTGCGTGATCCCCAATTCCGGCAGACGCAGCCGACGCCCTACACGGTCCACGCCTCTACCCGCGCAGCACAGGACCCCGCGGCGGCGCCCCACCTTGACCTGGAAGAGCTTGATCGCCATGACCGCCAGGCGCGCTGCCTCCTGCCCCTCGAATGGGTTCACGATCGGCGACAGCGGCTGCCCCACGGTGGCGTTCTCAAACAGCAGGTCCGCCGACAGGTGGTACCGCCTCGGCGCGGGGCCGCCGCCGTCGTGCGCCTCAACCTGGAGCGCGCACTCGAGCCGCATCTCCAGGTCGCTGTCGGGCTCGGCGGGGGGCCGTGAGCAGCCGCCCAGCTCCTGCTCCTCGCCACCGTCGTCAAGCAGCTCGCCCTCCAGCTCCTCCTCCACCTCGCACTCAATGGCTGCGGACTTGCGCTTGGGCACGAGCGTCGCCACCCAGCCCTCGAGGGAGTTCAGGTGCAGCTGCGGTTGTGGACGACGGCGCCCCACAGGAAGGGTGGGGTTGATGTTTCAGGGGCACCCGGAAACGCAGAAGCTTTGGCCCAAGCGGAGGAGATGGCGAGAGCAGTGGGCGGTAGCAGGGCTTGGCTCTGTGTATGGCACAGAAGCAAAAGATGCAAGCACGCGTGGCCATTCTGCTTCCTCCCGATGCAGCCGCGAGGGCGGCCGCGAGGGTTTTAGGGTTTTATGAGCTCAGCCGGCCTGGCCGCGGGAAGGCCGCCCCCTCCCTCGCGTGAGGCAGCGCCCACCTGGATGAACCGGTGCAGCATGCGCTTCAGCCTCCGAGGCACCGGAAAGGCGGTTCGCACCACCAGGTCCGCATCGCTGCTGCCCTCCAGCGCCGTGCCCTTGTACAGGGAGCCTGACCAAATGAATGAGCGGGACGAGTTGCATGGCGCTGTGACAGTCTTGCCGTACAACAGAAAGTGTGCCTGAGAGGGCAAACCGCTGAGTATGCCCGGACACACGAAGGTCTATGGAGGTCTAGGGGCATGCAGTAAGCCGGCTCCAGGGCCGCCTTCAAAGCCCGAAACCACCTGAGCGATACTCTTTCATATTGTTATCGCCTGTATGAACACTCACAGCAGGCGGACGATCTTACCGTCAAGCACGACCTCGGGTCTGGCGGCCGACTGAAACTGTGCACAAATGCGGGTGTGAGAAAGCGCTTAGCGAGTATGACCTTTCATAGATGTAAATATGTATCAATCAGTTTATCCTCCTTGGTTATTAAGATCTCGCAGATGTGGTTTGGCCCAAAAGTAAGGGCTGTACAGTCCGCCATATGCACTCACAGCGCGGAAGGGCTCGTCCAGAGCCGCTTGGATCTCACGCTGGAGGCTGCAAAAGGGTGGGTGGTGGGCAGGCGCCGTCATCAGGGCCGATCCCTTACATACATACGACAGGCGATGTGGACTTGTACGGGATTGTACGGATGCATGCGCATGCCTAACCGTGCAGAAGCACAGCCGGCACATGGAGCAGGTGGCCTTGCAAAAGGCGCACCTACCTGGCGTACTTGTCCCTCATCAAGGGAGGCATCTCACGCTCTTTGATGTAGGCCGTAAGGGGCGCGTCTAGAGCTTGCGCCCACGAGGGACGCAGCGGCTCCCATCGGTGCGCCGACGACGGATCCGCCCCTGCGGCTGCACGCCCTCCGCAGAAGCAGGGACAGGTGCAGCTGCCCTCACCTCCGCCACCGCTCGTAGCCTGCACGCATACGCCAGGGGCAGGAGAGGAAGTGGTACCGTGCAACGTGGTTCGGTTTGGGAAAGCCTCGACTGGACGTGGCCGTACGGGTCATCGGCCCGCGGGTCGCCCCTCACGCCCCCGTCCGTCCTCAAAGACCTGAGCCATGAGCCAACCGCAAGTGCGGTGTCAACCATGATAGGGGCAGCTCAGGAAGGCAGGAAAGTTTTGGTGCGGGCATGTGGCTGGGTCCCGCGGTCCACAGAAACGCCGAAACGTCCCCTAGTCGCAACCATCCTGACCTGCGGCCCGGGCTGGTCCTCCATGGCCGAGCTAGCGCCTTCCCCGGGCTCTACAGACGAAGCTTGGCCTCCATCGTGTGCACGCAGCCGGCGTGCTGGTCATTGCTCATTATGGATCACAGCTGCAAGAGTATGATGAATGAGAGTGGGTCGCGGCGGTGAGCAGGAGGGCTTTGAAGTAGCATTCAGGTACGGACCAACTGCCGGTCCCGTTCCTCATGGCGATTGTTGGGTCATGGATAATGCTTCAATTGAGAGGCAAATGCTACTGCTCGACTGACACAGCCCTGTCAAATCACACCTTTCCATAGCGAATAGGGGTCCGCTGACCTAAACCTGCATCACGAACATATGTAAAGCAACAAGGTAGATGTCGTGCAGATATTTGGCACGAAGTTGAACAGACAGTTGTAACAGCCATCCGGCACCGCCATAGGGTACAGCCGTTCGATGAAGGAGCAGATGGCCGACCCGGGCGTCCACGGCACGGGCGATGCGTCGCGCGTGTGGCTTCCGGAGCTGGTGCAGCGCGTGGCGGCCTTCCTGCCAGCCAACGTGGTAGCATGCACGCTACGGCTGGTCGACAAGGCCACCGCCGCGCTGTTCAGGAGCCCCGAGCACACCGTTGTGCTCCTCTCGCAGCCGGTCCCGGATGCGGCCTTTGCGCAGCGCTGGGGCCGCCCGGAGAAGCTGCGGGCTCTGACTCTGTCGCAGCGGCAGAAGCTGCTGCGGCTCACGGCACGCAGCGGCAGCCTCCACAAACTGCAGACCCTGGTGGCCATGCCAGACTACTTCCCACCCCTCTGCAAGGACGTCTTCTCCGCTGCGGCGTCGGCGGGCCATCTCCACGCGTGCGAGTGGCTGCTGGAGCGCTCGTGCCCCTGGGGCGGGGAGGTGCTCAGTGCGGCGACCAGGGCCGGCCACCAGCACGTCTGCTCGTGGCTTCTAGCCAAGGGCTGTCCCTGGTCCGACACCGCTCCGGCTCAGGCAGCGCACGGCGGCCACCTGGCTCTGGCGGAGTGGCTGGCGCAGCAGCGGCCCGGGGAGGTGGACGCACATGCGCTGCTGGTCGGGGCGGCGGAGGGCTGCGAGCTGCCCACGCTGCAGCGCCTGCACTCTCAGTGGCTGGAGGCTCGGGGCCAGCGCCTGCATAGCTGGCACTAGGGGCCGGTCCTGGACGCCGCGGCCGGCAGCCCCACCGCCGACTGGCGGGCCAAGGTGGAGTGGCTGCAGGGCCGCGGCTACGACTGGGAGGCCTACAGCTTGCGCTGCCTGCTGCCGCGGCCGGACTGGCGGGAGCGGGCTGCGTGGCTGCTGGAGCGCGGCTTTCCGCTGGGCGGCCTGCAGGGCCTGGCGCGCATTGCAGCCGGCGCCGGCGACACGGATGCGCTGAGCCACCTGCTAAGTCTTGGCGTGCGTCTCACCCACGGGGCGGCATCGGAGGCCTTCTTGGGCGCACTGCGGGGCGGCCACCTGTCCGCGGCTGAAGCGGTGTACCCCTTCCTAGAGACCGTGAACACCGCTGCCGCCGTGACAGATGCGGCGCGCAGCGGGCAGCCCCGTGCGTTGGAGTGGGTGCTGGAGCGTGTGGGACCCGAGGCGGTGCTGACGCCGGCGACCTTTCGGTGCGCGACCGAGGCCTGCGGGCTGGAGGCCATGGCATGGCTGCGGGAGCACGGCTGCCCGTGGGACGCGAGCGCCATCAAGGCGGCGGCCGAGTGCGGCAGCCAGGAGAAGCTGGAGTGGCTGATGAGCCGCGGCTGCCCCGTGAAGGTGAGCACCTGCGTGTGCTTGCTGGCTGCGGTTCTGTATAAGATGGCTTGCAAACTTGAGGTCTATGGGGCAGCCTCTACCGGCCTGCTGGTTTACGCCAAGGACCGGTTACGATTGCGGACGTCCGACTCTGCTAACTGCTACGTTTGGGTTCTGGCGCTTCGTGGGCTTTCGATTGGAGCTTCCTCACTTATTCTTGGTGCTGGTGCGCTCCGCCTGGCTCCTCCCCCCAGGACGACGGTGAGCCGTTCGTATTTGCCTGCAGCAATGGCGACGTGGCGACGCTGCGCTGCCTGCAGCGCCTGGGCTGCACGTGGCGCCCTGACGCAGACGTGTTTACGCGGGCGGTCCGGATCATGGCTTTTGAAAGCCGGCCCTGCGCCGAGGCCGCGCTGATATGGCTGCTGGAGCAGGGCTGCCGCGTCGACTGGGATGGGGGAGCCGCCGTGGCGGTGCGGTACTGGGAGGGGCTGCGGCCTGACCTGGATTCGGTTGTGGAGAGGTGAAGGCACCTGTCTAGCCACCCGGCGTGATAGGCAATGCCTTCCGCCGTGCGATGGGTTGTCAGCTAGGTCAGCTTGCATGCTTAAGAGAAAGCAGGAGGGGGCTTGATACTTGTGCGGAGCGGAGCGGACCCGGCGGTGTCGGGTACGTGCATGTGTGCTACACCGGACGGATGCGCACTGCTGGGTGCGTGGGGTTGGCGTCTAAGAGGCCGGTAGCGGGTATACCGGTAGGGCAGACGCCCGCGTCTGGAAAACTGCAAGGGGACCCCGGATGACTCAGGGGCGTGGGAGCGATGCCACACGGACTCCCGTTACAGTGGACAGTAGGTTGCCGTCAGCTTGCCAAGTTTTCATACGAGTTTTCATAGTGCGCACGGGTCTGGCATCGGCCTGCCACGGTTATGGATGGGTTATGACGGGTAGTTGCGTACCGGTACCACGTGTCGCGAACGGGGTTGTGCGCGGGTGGGAAAGCTGCAGCAGAGCGGGCCTAGGAAAGCAAATCTACCGGTACTTTTGTCGAGAGGTTGGAAGACGCAACCAACAGTGGGAGTGTGCACTGTCCTGGGACCCGCGCGCGTTCCCAGTAAGGCTTGACCACTATGCATTTAGGTGCCGCATGATTTGGACGGGCCTGTGGGCTCGCAGCGCAAGAGCCCAACATCTTCATGACATGACGATGCCAGTATCGGTCAGCGGTCGTCGCATTCGAGCAACTTATGGTGAAGCCCATATGTAATGTCGCGTGCTTTAGATCCACTCTTGCAGCCTACGACGCTACGATATACCAGTTCGCCAACCGTCTAACTCCTAACGCCCAGCGGTACCCAATTCCCAGCTATCAAATTCTTTAATCCTCAACGCAAGTACGCCGTGTCATCGTAAGGGACTTGGGTTGCATCGGGTTTGGCCCAGCCTGATTTGGAATAACGGTGCTATGCAAGTAGGTCGATCAGACAATTGTATCAAAAACAGAAAGGCCTCACAGTAAGCATCTGGCGCCGCCCAACCGGGCGCCGAAGCAAAGATGGGCGGCACCAAAAACAGAGACGCGAAGATGAAGGCCAACAAGGTCTTTTCGTAAGTACTGATAAATAGTAATTCCGCCGGCGCCCTTGCGATCCAGCCCCCTCCCCTTCATATCCCCCGTGCGGCATGAAGGTCTGGAGGAGGCGGGGGCACCAAAGGTCCGGCAGTGGTAGACAAGCGAGGGCAAGAGGTCAAGTGCCCTTACTGCGACAAGACTTATCAGCAGGTGGGGCAGCGGGAAGGGAGGGCTAGGGAAGCGCCGAGCTCCCAGGGGTGGTGTTTCTTTGCCATGCCTGGCGTCTCGCACTCGTTCCCAACCTACGTCCCTCCCTATGTCCCAAATCGCCTGCAGAGTGGCCGGCTGAAGGACCACATTGCTAAGCAGCACGCCGACCAGCTGCAGCCGCAGGATGCGCCCGCAGCGGAGGCGGGTGCCGGGCCAGCTGCTGCCGCTGCAGCGCCGGCCGCCGGCAAGCCCGCGGCCGCTGCGGCCAAAGCCACAGCCGCGGCCGCGCCAGCCGCAGCATCGGCGGCCGCCGCCAACCTGGCCGCCGCTGCAGCCGCGGCCGCGCGGTCCGCCGCGAGCAAAGGTGGGGCTTGTGGGACGTCGACCCTGGCGTCTGCAAGCAAGCGTGGCTGAGCTTCGCGCAGCGCGTGGGGACGGTAGCTCGGGGTATTTGGCGTCCATGAAATCTACTTGGCTCTTGAGCCGGCGCGGGGCAAATCGTCAGGTTAGGGGGCATCATCACCTGTGCCCGCACATCGCCGCTCGTGGCCTGTCGCTCGCCAAACCGACACCCCTGAGGCCCCCCCCCCACACTAACATGCGCCGCCGGCTTCTCTACTGAGAGCGGCCTCCAGTAATCTGCCCCTTGTACTCCTCAGCCTCACCCACCCAGCTGCCCCCCTGCTTTGACGCGCTGACCCATCGGCGCCGCGTGCTGTGCGCCTGTCATGCCGCCGCAGGGCCAGGCAGCGGCAGCGGCGGCGCCGGCGGGCCCAGCGGCTCGGGCGCTGGCGCCGGCGGCGCTGCGTCCGCTGCAGGCGGCGCCGGCGGCGGCATGATGACGCTCAACAGCCGGGCCGGCTACTACACGTGTAAGAGCCCCACCATGCACCTGCACGAGTGGACGCAGCGGGAGAAGCGGCCCAGGCCCAGGGTGGTGCCCAAGCAGCTGGACAGCGGCCTGTGGACGTGCAAGGTGCGAGCGGGCGGGCAGGTTGGGGGCGGGAGGGAGGAGCCACACAGCACCTCGACTTTGCCGTCATCTGCGCGTTTGAAATGGCGCGCCTGTACCCGCCCTGGCCTGGATGCGTGCGCCCTGATCTTCCTGCCCTGCGTGTTGGATGCCTCGGGGTTGATCGCCCCACCGCGCCACCGCCCCAACCCCCACCCCCCCACCCCCCCAGGTGGTCATGCCGGACCCCAAGCGGCAGGAGGACGACGTGGTGGTGTTTCTGGACGAGGAGCACGCGGCGCCCGACGAGGCGGAGGCGCGCGAGCGGGGCGCGGTGGCGGCGCTGAACCGGGTGCAGGGTAGGGCTGTGGGCTGTGGGCTGTGGGCTGTGGGCTGTGGGCTGGGATGCGCGCCGGGCGCAGCGGCGGGGCGGTGGGGGGCCGGGGCGATCGGGGCCGGGGGCTGGGATTGCACGCGGGAAAGTGCAAAGGAAGGTCACCGACGTAATACTGCCATCCTTCTTGTAACGTTAGCCAGATTAATCGGCACTGGGCGTGCTTGATGTGTTTGTTCATGCTTTGGCTATGCCCTGAAGTAGTGCGTCTGGTGAGAGACGCTTCCCCTGCACCTGGCCCACAGGCGACCGCGCGCTGGAGCGCATCTTGCCCAAGGACTACGTGCCGCTATGGAATGCGCTGGGCGAGGAGCGCAAGGCCCGCGAGCAGGCCGCAGCGGCGCGCAGGGCGGCGGAGGACCGGCGCAAGCAGCAGGACGAGGCGCGGCGCAAGAGGTCCAACACGCGCACGCCGCAGGTTGGTGCCCGGCCGGGGCCGGACTCCCAGGCGCTACGTATAAGGCCCGAGTTCTGCCTCAATCGCGTTTGCGCCCTCTTTGCCCCCGCCGTCACCACATTCTGCGCTTACCTCTCACTTTGCTTCGTCCGATTGTCCCACCTTCTAAACTCGACCATGGCACAAGTCATACGCTCAAACTGTGGCCTGGCCTTCTGCGTGAATCATCATACGAGCCACGTCGCCCAGTAGCCCCCCGCGTGCTCGCCCGCTGCAATGCGTATGATGCAGCCCAACTCGTTCCTCTCCCCTTCTCTCTGCCCCCCTCTCTCTCCCCCCTGCCCCTCCCACACCCCGCAGGTGGTGGTTATGAGCGCCGCCAAGCAGCGGCTCGTGCAGTCGCTGCTGCGGGACCGCGGCGCGGCGCCCGGCGGCGCCGGAGCGACGCGCGGGTCATCGGCCGCCGAATCCGCCGAGGCGGACCTGTCCGGCGTCGTGGAGCAGCTGAGCGACATGGGCTTCAGCCCGCAGCACGTGCAGCTGGCGTACGAGCGGGGCGCGGGGGCGGCAGCCGGGGGCGGCGGGGGTGGTGTTAGTGTGGAGGCGCTGCTGGACTGGCTGCTGATCAACCTGCCGCAGGACCAGCTGCCCAGCCAGTTCACCAAGGGTGCGTGGGTGGGGTGGATCAGAGGCCTGGAAGGCGTTGCGTGTGTGGGTGTGTGGTGTGATGGATGGGGTAGTTTGGGGCCTACGGCTTCGGCTGCGGAGTGCGCGCAAACTGCAGCCGCGGTGTCTTTTTGCGTCATTGCCGTGAATGTGATGCGGCTCCAGGCGTTCCCCCGGCCACTTGGCGCACAGTCCTGGCTCCAAGTCGAGCGCCTCACCGGTGGGCCCTCCCTTCCCCGTCGCACGCGCGTGGGTGTGTATGTCCTTCGGGCGTATATGGCCGTAGAGGCGGGCTCCCTCTTTATGTGCAGGTTCCTCTTTTTTATGGCATGTATGGCATGCTGCTGCGCAGGCTCCACCACCAACATGGTCGCGGTGGTGAGGAGGGGCCATGCGGGCGCGGGCGGCGGCGGCGCGTCGCTGCAGTCGGTCGCCCGCCTCATGGCGTACGGCTTCACCAGCGCCGAGTGCGAGTCGGCGCTGGCAGCGGCCGGCGGCGACGAGCTGGCGGCGCACGTACGGCTGTACGGCGAGCTGACCGGTAGGGGTCCCTCCTCCCTGACGTGCGTTTGACCCTGACTGCACTCGGGAGCCTTATCAGCTGCTGCTGCGGAGGAGGAGAATTGCGGATTCGCTGTCCGTGCCGGGGCCCTGGGGCTCTCAACTACTGGTTCCAGCCGTTACCCACTAACCCACCAAGTGGTCGGAGGCGGAAGCGCCTGACGCGCCAGTGCCTGCCCCGATGCCCGACCTCGCCGTCTGCGTAGGCGTGCAGCTGCCCAACCCGGGCCCGTCTTCAGAGGCCGCTGCTGCCGACGGCGCCGCGGACGCGTGGGCCGAGGAGCTCATGGTGCTCGAGTCCATATACGACAGCCAGTTTGCCGTACTATCGGCGGACGCCGTGCGCCTCACGCTGGAGCTGCCGGCCGACTGCGCCGTCGCCACCCGGGCGGATGCGCAGCTGGTGCTCGAGTTTGTGCGGCTGGGCGGCGGCGGCGGCGGCGGCGGCGGCGAGGGGGCGCCCGCGTACCCGGACGCGCCGCCGCTCGTGTCCGTGAGCTGCGCGGGCCTGGCGGCGGGGGCGCTCCGACACCTCACCCGGGTGATGGCGCAGGTGCGCGCGCGGCCGCACGGCCCCACCGCCGGCTCCACCACCCCAGATCTCACGAAACCATTAGGGCATGTCCCTTGGTCCGCGCTTTCGCCCTTCGCGCGGCTGTACAGGCACCATGCGACCGCGTTTGTTTGTTTGTTTGTCCTGCCTGTGCGATGAGCTGCGCGCGCATAAGCTGTTGCACGTGCGGTGGCGCCTCACGTCGCCCGCACAGGAGTCTCAGCAGCTGCTGGGGCAGCCCGCGCTGCACGACCTGGCGACCTGCGCCCTGGAGGCGGCGGCCGCCATCGACGAGGAGGCGGCGGCAGAGGCCGAGGCCGGCGGCGGCGCGTCCCGCGGCGCCGGCAGCGGTGCGCGGCGTGGCGATGCGGATGCGGATGACGGCGACGGCGGCGACCTGGAGCGGCAAGGCAGCTCGTTGGTGGAGGGCTTTGAGGGCCTCATGGTGGAGGACGAGGAGGAGGACGACGAGGCGGAGGCCAAAGAAGGCAGGCGGAAAGCCGGGGGCCCGGCCGACCGGCGGGCGCGGCAAGAGGGCCCGGCGGGGGCAGGCGGCGGAGGCCGCAGGTGCGCGCTCCGGGCCCGCTGGGCGAGTGGCGTCGTGGACGGTGGGACGGCGGGCGGCCGGGGGCCCTTGCAACAGCTCAGCGGCCTGCCGGTTCCATTATTGCTCGTGTGGTGCATGCCCATTGCTGCGTGTTGTGCTGTCCCCAATGTCTCCGCTCCACATGCAGACTCCCGGTGGGCGCTGGTAGAGGACCTTCCTGGTCGCCTTCCTGTCTCACCGGCCTGTCGCGCTGATCGGGTCATGGTGCCCTCACCCTCACTCTCACCCTCACCCGGTGCGCCAACGCCGTCACCGGCTCTCGACAATGCCGAGACGCCAACACGCCCATGCCCCCCTTTCGTGCCAAATCAAGGAACCCCACCTACCCACCCCGCCGATTCAACATCCCACCCATCTACCCACCCACCCACTCGCCCGCCCCAACCGGCGCAGATCGACCTGGCCGCGGAGAGCGCCCGCCTCAGCCGGCTGCAGGCCGACCTGGACGCCCTGCCGCGCCACGCCGACATGCGCCGGGCGCGCGCCGCCCTGCCCGCCGCCGCCAAGCGCCCCGAGCTGCTGGAGCTGCTACGCTGCCACGACGTGGTGGTGGTCAGCGGGGCCACCGGCTGCGGCAAGAGCACGCAGGCGAGCGGGAGGGCTGGCGGGCGGGAGGGGAGGGGAGGGAAGGCCGCAGAGGAGGACGGCGCGGTGCGGCTGCCGACCCTTGCTAAGCATTCCTCCCCATGCTCCAGGCGTACCCCAGGACCCGAAGTACTTGCACCTGGCTTGCGTGCGTGCTTGCTGTCCCACCGACCCTTCTGTGCGGTGTGTTCAAGCCCACCTGTCTGCATGTCTACTTATTTATTCGTCGCTGTGCACCGGCCCGCCCGCCCCCGCCCCCGCGCTCTCCCCAGGTGCCCCAGTACATCCTGGAGGACGCCATCGCCTCCGGACAGGGAGCCCGCTGCAACATCGTGGTCACGCAGGTGGGTGGGTGCGACCCCGTCAACCCCTCCCCCAGCACCCGCTCCGGGTGGGGGGGGGAGGATGGCGTGGAGGTGACGGGCAGATGGACCGCCTGGGCTGACGCAACCGCAACCGCAACCGCTAGAGCTAGTTGGAGGGGGACAAGGGGTCACTTGCAACGGATGCAGCCCCGCAAGCGAATGGGGCTGATCCAGTTGCCTGACGCTGCCGTCTAGCCGCGTTGCAGGGGGCCAGGGGGCAGCGCCCGCCTGGTACGGTTTGCGCGCACGCGCACGCACACACTTTGCACCCGTACCCTCGTGACCCGACTCCCCTACTGTCCTGACCGCCGCCCGTCGGTGCCCGTCGCCCTTCACCCACCACCCGCACAGCCCCGCCGCATCTCGGCGCTCGGCCTGGCGTCGCGCGTGGCGGCTGAGCGCGGCGAGTCGGCTGGCGAGACGGTGGGCTACAGCGTGCGGCTGGAGCACCGCGCCTCCGCCGCCACGCGCCTCACCTTCGTGACCACCGGCATCCTGCTGCGCCGCCTGCTGTCGGACCCCGACCTCGAGGTGGGGGACCTCCACCTGCAGATAAAGGCACCGGCGCCTCACAAATGCACCCTCGGGTGGGACCACGCCGCTCCCTCCTTTTCTGGGGTGCATGCCGGCGTGCTGGTCCCCGTACGGTCCCACAGCGACGGGAACGGCAATACCGGTAGGGTGTGGTCCCTTCCCTTTACGAAAGGGTCTGGATTGCCCGTGTAGCTGTACCCAATGCCCCACGTGCGCTGGCCCCTCCGTACCCCGCTCCCACGGGCCACCTTCCGTCTCACCATCCGAGCAACACCCTTCTGCACCCGTCCTGGCGTTCCTCCTGCCCCCTCCCCCCCCACCAGGGCGCCACCCACATCGTGCTGGACGAGGTGCACGAGCGCTCCATCGAGATCGACCTGCTGCTGCTGCTCCTGCGGGACGTGCTGGCGCGGCGGCGCCGCCAGGCGGCCGCCGCCGGCTCCGGCGTGCCCGAGCCGCCGCCGCTCAAGCTGGTGCTCATGTCGGCCACCGCCGACGCGCAGCTGTTCGCCGGCTACATGAACGCCGACGGCGGCGACGGAGCGCTCATCGGCAGCGGGGCAGCCGGGGGCGGCGGGGGCGGGGCGAAGGGCAAGGCGGGCGGCAAGGGCGCCGCGGGGGCGGGCGGCGGCGGCGGTGGCGGCGGCGGTGCGTCCGTGGGCATGATCACCATCCCCGGCTTCACGTACCCCGTCCGGGAGTTCTACCTCGAGGTGCGTACGGCACGCCTACATGTGCCGCGTGACATAGCGCGGGCGGGGAGGGGACTTCGCTTTGGATAATGCTGACCGCTGCATGACCGCGTTCCCGCGGTGCTCGCTCGCCCTTCACCCTCCTCTTGGGACTGTTTGTTGGTCGCGGCGGCGCCCTCCCAGAAACGGGCGTAGCCCCACGCTGCGGCTCCTCCCAACTCCGGGCTCAACTATCCCCCGCGCTCCCTGCCGCCAGTTACCACTCTCAGCTGCCCTCCCTGGTCCCTGCTCCCCCTCCCTCTCCCTCCCTCCATCTCCGAACCCAACCTCCGAAACCCACTAGGGACCCCGCCCCTCCCATCGCGACCGGTTCCCATCCTCACTACCCGCCCTCCCCCCCACCGCCCCCCTGCTCCGCCCCTCCCCGACCCCGGCAGGACGTGTTTGAGATGACGGGCCACGCGGTGGGGCGGGACAACCGCTGCGCCAAGCGGGGCGGGGCTGGCGGCAAGGACAAGGACAAGGCCTTCGAGCCCAAGCTGTCGCACGCGCTCAAGTCGTACAGCGACCAGACGATGCGGAGCCTCAGCCTGGTGGACGAGGACCAGGTGCGGACCTGGGTCGAGTCACGGCTGCTGCTGCTGCTGCTGCTGGCTCCCAGGCTTGTGCCGTTACCTGTAGGGCTTCACGGTGCTGCGCCGCGCCCCCACCCCGGCCCCCGCGACCTCGGCCGCCACCTGTTGGAAGGGGCCGTGGCTGCTTACCCGTGAGGGGGGGGTGAGGGGTGAGGTGAGGCTTGGTGGGTGCGCCGCGACCTAAGGCTTCATGCAGCACTGCTCCAACGCAGCGGCCCCCCTGTTTTGTGATAGTTGATAGTAAACCCAATTGAAGCAACTCGTGCGCGTGGTTCTGCGGCCCGCCCTCCCCCGCCCCCCTCCCCCCGCCCCCCAGATCAACTACGAGCTGCTGGTGGACCTGGTGGCGGAGATCGTGGGACGGCACCGCCGCGACGGGGCAGCCGCGTTCCTGTCCGACTGGCCGCAGGTGGGTCGGGGGCTCATTGCGCCGGGGCCGGCGGCGGCTGGCGACGCGCTGTCCTGGTGCCGACGTCCTGTGGTGGGCCCCCTCTGTTGGCAACCAAGGCGAACCCCGCAGCCGAGCGCCGAGCCCCTGCGTCCCCTGCAACCTGCACCCTGCGGTCGCCCACCCGTCTCCCGCAGGCCTTCTCGTCGGGCCGGGGCGACACCAGCGGCGGGGGCGCACTGCTGGTGTTCCTGCCTGGAGCGCCCGAGATCAGCCGGCTGCAGGTGCGGGCGTCGGGGGAGTGGGCCCACGGCTGGCGGGCCCACGACCTTTCCGCTTGCGCGAGTAGAAGGTGGAACCGCTCACGGGTCGCGCCATCCACATACTGTACTGAGACTCATTAGCTGTCCCCTGCGCTCGCAGCCGAGCGGCCCCGAACCTCTTGC